>JAOXNG010000001.1:32833633-32853362 GCA_028566535.1 Scolopax minor | reverse complement strand
TCTTTTTCTCCCTCCATGCCCCCTTGCCCTTTTTCTCTCCTTTTTTCCCGGGAGAGGGCTCCAGCATGAACAAAGCACACAGGCCCCTCAGTCGTTGACCAACTCTGGGGGTCAGCAAGGGCTGAACACCAAATGAACACCCACAGCTTTGGGTGGGATCCCCAGCCCCAGCAGGCTGACGGGTCCATGCAGCGCAGTGCCGTGTCCTCCAGAGACACTGGCTGAGCTCCCACAGCAGTGTGGCCACATCAACATAGCATCCAGACTGGCCTAATTAAAAAAATGGAGCTAATTAGGCCAGGCATGGTGCCATATTGATTAGATGGTAGAGACACAGTCCTGACATCTAGATGTGCTAGTGGGATAACATAGCACTTGGCTTGCATGTTGCCCAGATAAATCAGAGCCTTTATTCTCTGTAACTGTCAGCGTGGTGCTGCTTGCAAGCACTGCCTTCACACGGACCTTAGTGCTGCATTGTGTTTTGTTTTTCTTTAATATTACCCAGAACTCAACAGTCATCTCCCTGTTTTGCAGGCACGGTTCCTGAAATAAGATTAGCTTTGTCTCCAGGGGTCACTTTCCAGCCAGCAAACCAAAAGCTGTGCAGAAGAACAAAAACAAGCCAAAGAGAGGAAAAAAAAAAAAATCAGATTGTGTTGCAGACTTCAAGTTAAGATATGAAAACCGTTCAGGGCCTTTTATGGGGAAATACATTAACCCACAGATTAGGATTTTCATATTCAAGCCCTCCATGTTCATCTAACTGCAAGGAGCTAATGATTTCCCAGCTGGGGGCTGTCCCTTAACATACACATCATTGCATGGATCCACTTCCCAATGGGTCCTGCCCCACAGCCTTCTCTGTCCAGACCCACCCCGCAGCACAGGACACCAACAGCAGCCCTGCCAGCTCTGCAGGCAAGCTGAAGATGACAGCACAGCTATGGTAACCACAAATGGACCTTTCCTCCTCGTAGTTCTTTTGTGTGGCCTCCATTTGCCACCTCCACTCTCAACACCTAGGACGTTTGAAACGGACAGGCATATTTTCTTTTCTTAAATTATTCTAGAGGGGCTGTGAGAATGTTAATATTTATGGGTCTGACTAGCTGGGAAATCAGGCTTCTTCATATCATGGTGTAACCATTTTGAAGTTCCTGTTTCAAGGAAAAGTGAATCCCTGGGTTCAAGCAGGGCCGAGAATAAAGAGAATATTTTATTATCTATGATCTCTCTGATCAAAGCAATACCAAAAGCATTTCTCTGTCTGCAGAGAAAACAATGAGGAATGTGGAATAGGCAGAAAACCGAATGATTGTTCAAAAATACATGTGCCTGTGCTTCTGACCCCCTCTTCTCCCCACTAAAAAAAAGAACAGCACAGACTTTCAGTCTGCAAGCACGTGCACACATCTATATTTATCAGGCTGCCAAGGTCTCTATTTTATTCCATTTCAGTCTGTAAAGAAATGCAAGTGGACTGATTAAGCAAAATTACTGTCTCCTACTCTCCCTCCATGGAAAAGGTGATGGAGGTGTTTTACTTGAGAGCAGACAAGAGGGGGCACTCATGGATTTCCTACGTGAGGGCTTCCCTACCAACCAACCATGTTAGTTGGTAGGAGATAGATCTAAGAAAGTCCTTGTTGGAAAAGGTTGCAGGAAAGATACCAAATTAACACAAAACCATAAAGAAGCATAAAATTTGTCAGAAAGGGAAAGAAGTAAAAGGGAGAAGCGTGGGTAATGCTAGAAGATGTCCTGCTGTCCCACGCTGGGGGGGCTTGACTCTGCGGATCTGCTAAGGTGGGAGGACATGGTGTGGCAGGAGCAGAGGTGGAAGCGAAGCTCCTATAGGGGGTGAAAGAAAGGCTGGATCTAAAGCTCCACCCGCAGCAGCAAGCTAAAGCTGACCTCAGGCCCCTTGCAGGCTTTTAAATTTTCAGAGTAATGAAAAAGGGCAGGGTAGGGGCTGAGAATAGCTGTAAGAGATACAGCTTCAAGGGCAGTCCTCATTTTACTAATGAAACAGTTTGGGCTGCCTACACAGGGTCACTCAGGAAAGTTAAATAAATCAATCAGCTAAAGGTGTGAAATCAATTTATATAAGTTACAGCATATTAAACCTCTGTGTGAATAGTTTCATTCAGGGTAAATAGCCTTAGATTACTGTGGCTTAATTTTGTAGATTAGTGGAAACAAAATACGTTTTGATAGCAAAGTAAAACAAAATGGAAGGAGAATAAATATCCAGTTAGTAAATTAGTCCTGCATCTATGGTCTGTCTTTGTTTTTAGCAGCAGAAAAATCCAAAGCTACTCAAGAAAGAAAAAATAAAGTTTATTGAGCATTCTAAATATCATCTAACAACGCTAGCTGCAAAAGGCTGTAAGAAGCAGAAAGCGTTCCAGCAGCCAAGTGCAAACCTCGCAGCGTTCACTGTGCCACTGCTGGGCCCTTTTGCTGCCCACATTTCTCTGTGGGCACCCCAACGGGAACTGAACCATGTTCCTGCAAAAACAGCAGAGTCAATTAAATATGGATTAACTTTTAACTAACACAATTTAACTAAATTACTGGATAGTGATAGTATCAGAAACACGACTAATTCTTTTATTAAAAAACGCATTCATTTGCTCAGTTAAGTGAAACATCAGTCAATCAAAACCTCTGCCTTGCTCAGTAAGCTTCCCCTCTCTTCCCTTAGCTCACTATCAGGCTCTCCTCAACTTTTAATTTTTGTAGCAGTAGAAAGAGCAATTCTTCTGTCTTTTTTATCTTTTGTAGGCTTCACCCATTGGTCTTACCATCATCTGAGGCTCTTCAAGAGGTTTACTTGACTGTATGGCTGAAGAACTTATGCTGCTACAACTAAATGAGTGAAACAAAAAATAATTGGCTGAGGTCAGTATGTGCTTGTGGACTGTAGTTCATACCTTCTTGACGAGGAAACCTGAATTGTAAATGACTTCTGAAAACCATCAGTTCCCCACTACAATTTTGTAGAATGCTCATTAAAATAGAGACTGGGATTTTCTAAGGAAGGGAGTTTCACTGGTCACTTCAGACACCTTGCACCAAATTACTACCTGAGGATGAAATTAGATTAGACAAGGAAATATTGTGCAGCATAGATGTAATACCAATATAGGTCTGATTTTTTTTTTTTTAAATAAATGGCCATATGTATATGGATTTTTCATTGAACTACTCTATTGTTGAGTACTGCAGACTTTCCCCTAGAACATCCTAGCCACAAAGGCATTAACGTCCTCAAGGGTCACATTTTCTCTTTGGAAAGGGGAAAATACCAGGCTTGCTGTAGCAAATTTCTGACCTATTTTAACAAAATGGGTTTGGAAATGTAACTAAATTCAGTATTACTCAGTTTCCACAACTCTTAGCAGAAACTCCACAGGAATGTGAAAGTGGGAGGAGCAACCCAATGAGAAAATGAAAGCATTGCCTACAGAGAGGACTCATATAGGATTTATGTTCTTACTTCCAGGCAGCCAGCTTTCTTAGATCCTCTCTTCAATATTTGCAAAGATTTCTCTTTTACGTTTTCACTCAGCTGCAGCCCTTCTGGTCTTCAAGGCACCATCCTCTGCTCCTCTAACCCTGTAACACTGGAACTATGTTCTTCGTATCACAAACCCTCTGATTTGCCCAGAGTCTATCAGTGTAGGCTTGAAAAGCCAACAGAAGGGCAGATGCAGCACAGCATTCACCATCTTCCCCTGGGAGCCAGTCACCCAATGTAGCTGTGCTCTCATCCCCTTGAGGCTCTCTGCCTCTGCAACCTCTCTCTGCTTCCCTTTGCTTCAAGAGTAAGAGAAGGAGATTTGCAGAACATCACCAGCGTGCCCAAGTTCAAGCCTCAGGACCTGTCACCAGGAATCCTCAGACTTGACTTCAACCACAGCAACAATTAGAATCGCAGCAACTTCCAAGAAGAGGGAGATCAAAACTGTTCAGCAAGGAAGTTACACAAAAGGCGTCTGAAATCCTTTAAAGTGTAGCTAAATGACTGTTTGGGAAAGGAGACACCCTTTTCCCTAAGAATGGTTTCATGCTAAATCCCTGAAAATTCACAGGCAGCCAATTGGGGAATAACCATGGGAAGTCCTGTGAGCGACCTGCTTTCAGGCAGAACTTAGTATTACTCAACCCCTTCCAGCATCAGGCTGAATAACAGCCTCCTCAGAGCTTAAATTTACGCCCACACATTTTTGTACTATTCTACAAATTAGACATATTTTAAGAAATTAAAAGATGGGGAGGAAGAAAGAAAGAACTGAACCCCTGAGAATAAGACAAATGTCTCCAAGAGAGAGAAATGTAAGCATACATTTGCCCATAAACAACAGAAGGAAATTCATAATACTGCACATAATATTTTAAAAGCTATTGGGAGAGCAGACAGAGAAGGGTGAGGGCAAAATATTCAATCTCCTTAAGCAACAGCTGAAGCAGGCTCTAAATTAATCAGGATTCTTAGAAACTCTAATAAGAAGGCACTGATGAAAAACAGCTGCACCCAATCCCTATAAAAACCTTCAAAAAGAAGGGAATTAAGTGATAATGTTGGTGGAAGGGCATATCATCACAGGATGGTCTCCTGCTGCTACAAAATGCCAGAGCAAAACCAAGTACTTTTCTAAGGGGAGATAATTATGATGAGTCTCAGCCCTGTTTTCAGATCCTGGACTTGATTTCCACTCTACGGCATAGAGATGCAGCTCTAGTTTGGGCAGACTTTAAATTGTACTGAGAGCTGAGAGTAAGAGCCCTAAGTTCTAATGTTTATGAAAAGTGGTATTCAAAACATCTCCTCTACCCCCGCCATAGAAATTTGCGTGAGAAGAAGAATGTATATCTAAAGTATGGCTCTGTAAAGGAGGGAAATAAAAGGGAAAAATAAAATATATGCTCACCATTAAGTTTTGAATGTCTTCAGTACCATAGACTCAATAAAGTTAACTTACTGCCCAGCACTGGTGAAACATAAAGTATCCCACAGAGAGACAGGATATAGGCCGATGTCTCTCAGGAAACCAGTTGTCTGCACAAAGAATTGTTTGGGGAATAGCGAGAGATGATACTGCCAGGTTTTAGTAGTATTTCAGGAAAAAAAATTTTAATCATGTGGCTGGAGTAATGGTGCAAGAAGGTGATATTGTACAAACCCAATAGTTTATGGAAAGAAGAAAAAATTACTTTTTCCTTAATTTTTGAAAAAATGAAGATTAATTTTTTTGAAAGAAAAGCAGTTGACTCTCAGTAACTCCCCTTGCTCTGTGTGACGACACTTCCGAGTGTCCCCCAGGACTGACAGACATGCAGCCCACAGTGGACCTAGAGTCTCCACACACATGGTTCCTGGCCTCCATGGGTGTACAGTAACTTTTCTCCAAAACTCTGCAGGATTTGAGCAGCATTGATGGCCTACAACTGCAAAATCTCCCTTGCTGAAAAGACACATAACATTGACTCTACAGATTTAAGCACCCAGGTACCGAGGTCTGTGTTTTGCCTCCAGAAGGACTTTTGCTGACTGAGTGTGGGACTTCTCATCTCATTTTTTGCTCTGTGACAAATTGCTTAATTTTCATCCTCTTCAATTTCTGTGTTATTTAGATTCTCTTAATGCTCATAGTTGCTCTAGAGACTTGGGGAATTTCAGGACTCCCATGTGGAAACGCAGTATTGCGTCACAGTTACTTCTTCTCCTCTAAGCCAAGTAATCATGATAGGAAATGACTCCTGGGTAGGAGACATTACATATTAACTATAGACACGCATCTAACATTCCTACAGAAGCTCAGTTATTTCTCTCTGAGCCAACTCTATGACGAAGGTTGATCTCACGATTGGTTTATCTGCACAACAAAAGCAGGCTAAAGCAGTAAAACTTTTGCTTGCATCAACAGTTTGTAGAGGCAAACAGAGGTACGAGGACTCCAGAGGGACCTTCAAGCAGGTACTCGCTCCCACCGGGAGCTCCTACAACTGCCTGAGCCTGAGGTCTCGGCTTCCTCCCCTCCCTGCTGGTAAAATGCCCAAGCCTGTCATTTCCCAGCAAAGCTACATCTCGAACCCTGAAAAAAAATTTGTTGGATAATGCAAATGTATTTAGTAATGACAAACTGTTCTGAGGACCCTGTAACAGTCATAAACATGTTTGTTTTGATCGAGGTAGGGTAGGGCTTGTAGTGCGATAGAACGATGAAAACGATTAACACCTCCTCTCATCTCCTGCTCTGACAGCCCCTTTCTCTAAACACCAATATTACCCACTTAGAAAAATGGATTTATGCCAAAGTTTAAAGCACTTCGTCTTCTTTCAACACGCCAGATGGTACTAAAAATTCAAAATATTTCCTACAACAGCTGTATCTTTGACAACAAAATTAATACAAGCCAAAATACCACTGTTGTGTGTAGGCCATAATGACCAGACTCTTCAGTTTTATGTCTAATGTAACAAGACATTTTATAGTTAAAAAATAGATCTGATCAACTCAGGATTGCGTCAATCATGTGACTCTGCGTTTTCAAAAGCAGATGCAAAATTTAGTGCCTTTATAGTTTAACAGCTGGTCTGATAAGAATGTAAAATACACCTTTCCCTAGAGCTATAATAAATGTGTTAACACTTTCTTACAACCAACCCTTTCCTACAACTCATCATTTTCTTGCCCCAAGCTCCATCTTTATGTATATGATGACATAAATCTTTTAAGCAGGTTTTGACCAGGAGCTAACTTCCCTTACTCTGGACAATGATATGTGTTGGTTTTTTTTTTCCTTTGGTGTTTAAAGAGGAGCAGGAGGGATACTTTCAATTCAGACAAAAAAAAAATGCAAATGATTGTACTTGCAACTTTCATCTCCTTAACAGAAATGTATACGGTATGGGTTTTTAATGATTTATTTGTTAGATCATTAGCTAGATCATTAGATATAAGGCATGCAGCTCTCAAAGTTTTACTATTTCAAACAGCCTGGTAGCTTTGGCATGCCCTGAACAGTGAGCAAAAAGGGCAGGAAACATAAAAACAAAACTCAAGCCAAATAATTTGCCCATCAAAAGGGTGTAATATCCGAGCAATGTAATGAATACAGTTCTGTTATCTATATATGTTTCTACATGCACGTGAACATTCTTGATGCTAGCATGTGAACATCTGCTACAAAATTCAATTACTTAACAGTGCTGAGAAGCAAGAATGACTGTTAGCTCTTGTAGACAGGGAGGATGGTCTGCTGGTTTTTGATGCTGAACTCATCCTAGGCAGAAACAATTTCATGTCCCTTCCCTGTTACATACTTGTGAGATGCTGAGCCACGTCAACAGGGAGCTTTACATCCCAAAGTTGTCTAAGGCTTGAGGCACACGGGGGATCTATCGTGGGAACAGGCACTAAAAACCTAACACTTTAGCTCTAGCCATCCTTTTCCCAGTTAGACCTAGCCTGTGGTAGGCGAACATCACCTTCCCCACCTCTGTGTGTTTGTCTTTGCTCTCTGCCAAGCGCTGATCTCTGCATTCCTACTGGCACCTTCCCCACACAAGTCACTCCTCTCATCTTCCTGCAGTGCATATCCCATCCTCATCCGCGGGATTCCCTTCCCTCTGGGACTCTGTTCCTCGTTCAGCACGAGCGTGCACAAGGCATCTGGCAGCAGTTGGCCTGGTGCTGTCATGCTGGACGTGGAGGTGATGAGCGAATGGTTGTTATTTGCAGATACGGCGCTAGAGCTATTTTTAACCATCTTCCTTTTGCACAGCTGCAATGCTGTCATATTAGCTCAGCATACTTGAAAATTAGCATTCAGGAAGCAAAGAATGAAAGGGTATGGATTTTTAAAGTATTGATAAGGGCTTGTTAATTTTTAAAAAAATGGGATAAAAATAATTTTGGAATGACCTTCACTTAAAAATTTGCAGACCCTGCTCTCAGCTGCATTAAAGACAGTTCAGACTGGAAGTGGAATGAAGGACTATAAATTAGATGGAGGTGGAGAAACAAGACAGCTTACATCAGTCAGGGCTCCCTGAAGGTATGTCCCAAAGTCTACGTACTGCCCTGTGACCCTGTACAAGAACACGATAAGATGGTGGGCAATGGCTGTGCTCAATGACTTATGAAGACATTTCATGGAAACCATGGGAAAGTAGAATTGATCCTAGTTTTGATTTTGTTTTACTCAATACAACTGCTCCTATTTAAAATTTTTAAGTAATTAATTCTTACATTAAGTATGGCTAGTTCTAAATGAAATTACTAGTGTTCCCTTTCAAAACAAATACACTGTCCAAACTGATGATCAGAGAGGTGTTAGGCAAACACCTAGCAGACACAAAGAGATGATTTTACTCTTGATAAATCTCTAGATTATTTTATCTAGAAATCAAAATTATTTATGTAGACATCTAAATTTATCTAAATACCACAAGAGTGATGGTTTTCTTCCTCTCCTTAAATATAGTGCATCCTCACAGCCAGGTCAATTTCAAGATGAAAAATATGAGTGACTTTGTTGCCCTGGGGGTTGTCTGACCAGAATTAGGAGGAGAACAGGCTTCTCTCTTTTGTACTGAAGACTGAGATGGTCTTGGAGGCTTAGAGTCATGCTTGGTTTTCTTCCTTTTCCCACTCTTCCAGAGCCACACAGCCCATTGCCTGGCAGCAAGGCAAAAGCTGACGCACTGTGAAGGCAGGGACCCCTTTTAATTCAGGTAAGATAATTTTAAAGCTAAATTTGGGGAATCTCTAAAGGACCCATTGCATCTGCTTTAGTTTTTTGAGGGGAGAAAATAAACAAATAATCTCTAAACAGGGTTTTCTGATACTGTTGTGTTACTTTGCATTTCGCCAATATTTACTTACAGTTGTCTGTTTCCATTTCCATTTGCAAGAGCCCAGCTCACTCTCACACAAATCCCTGTTAATGACGCATGTCTATAGTTCACTGGAAGCTAAAGGGATCATCACACTATGGGTTAAGCCCCAACTTAGCTGCTGATTTGGAGCCAAATATACCCCTCAAACTCCAAACCCTGACTCTGACACTCGCTTTCATGGTGCCTGCTAAGCAAGCAGGAGCCAAGCATCATCAGAGGGACAGCCTGTCCAGGAAAGCTTCCCACGTGCCATGTGGACAGCAAGCTGTGCTAAACTTCAGCCAATAATAGCCATGAGGCAGAAATTTCCTCTGAAGGCACTTTTCAGTTATATCTATTTCATTCTAGTGCAAAGCCAAAGAGAAAGTGGGAAGTGCCAGGACTTTAAGCTAATCCATTTGGTTTTACACAAGACTGAAGGATAGCCTGAAAGATTAAAAGAAACATTTTAAAGTTGTTTGTTTGCTGTGCTTCTCGGTAAATCTCCATTCTCAACTGTGTACTCACAGTAAATCAGGTGATGCATTGGACCGAGGCTCTGGACTCATTATTTGATCACATTCCCAGAAGCCAAAATGTTCATTAAAAATGACTTCCTTCTTCACCGCTAGCTCTGCTAGCCGAAACAAAACACTGTGCATTTGAGTGATTCCTAGAAGACCATCTGTGCTTCCCAAAGTCTGTCCCTGTAAGTCCCTTTCCCAGCCACAGCACATACATAATCACTATGGCTAACTGATTATTCTGGGAGCGTGTGTGATTCCCAACCTGTCAGATTTTCGTGGTTTGAGATGTTGACATACATCTCCAAGCTGAACGCTTTCAGCTGTAGGATAAAGCACATAAAGGAAAACAGGGTGAGTTTAGTACACCTGTTCTCCATCCATCCACCAAGAGCACAGTCTTTAAAGACTCGAGAAAAATTCACCATAGACTCCCAGAGGTAAAAGACAATGAATGAAGTCACTCCTCAATATTTTATGCCCTGCTAAGATACTGCAAGGTTGAAGGAAAGCTGACACCAGGAAAGGTTACACAGGCATCCCGGGAAAGAGCTCAGGAAGCACTGAACACCGCCCATACACTTTTAGTGCATTAGTAGCTAAGCTCAGCACATTTAATAGCTTGCCCTTCATCAAAAAGATTTATGATGCTTGATAATAGAATGGTATTGCAAACCAGGCGTGCTGCAGGAACGCCATCCTTGTGGTGGCACGTAGTGACAACACTGGAATAAATGATCTCCCTGCCTTACTGCAGTAAGCACTCTCAATCTTTCTGAGCAATCTGTTTACTGAAAGAGAACTGGGCTGCAGATCAGTGCACACCACATCTGATGAGCTCTATGGAGACTCCAAACCTGATCTCCTTCTTCTGTGAGGTGATGGAAGACCCAGCTTTACCCAGTCATTTACTTTTCTGATTTGTCCTGGGGAGCTCATGATTTCTGTCATTCTACTGTCCTTGCTCTTTAAAGGTCCATCCTTAACCTAGGACTTGCTTTTACACACCTCAGGTGCTTTTACATTTCTCTTCATCTAAAATCCATTTTGTCAAAACCAGAGAGCAACTACATGTATTTTAGATGTCTTTACACAACCACAGGAGCCACAGAAATGTAAACTGCAGACAGTACTGTGTCCATCCATATCCTTATGGCTTGCTGCTGGCTGTTTGTTGCTAAATTTTGTCTTACTCCTGAATGTATTCTTGTTTTTACTGTTCACTCTGTCACACTTTGTAAAAATTGTTTGGCACTTGTTGTGTCCAGAGTCATGATTCATTCTCAGCAGTGGAAGAGCACAAAATTTCTTTCTCTGTAAGCCAGAACTATGTCCAAAAAGCTCTGTTTGTAGAAAACAGCATGCTAGCTGGGATGGACGTGAGGTATGTGCACAGCCAGTTAAAAACTACTCAGGGGTGAAATGTTTTTTCAAAAGTACTCAGTACTCAGGTGAGGTAGTTGCAATGCCATGGTCATTTGTGCAGGATGAAATACAAGAATATTTTCCTGGCAACTGGCTGAGAAAACCCAGGAACATCAGTGGCCATGTACCAGTGTCCTCCTCAGATGGGGAATCTGCCTGGGAAGGGTGTTTTAAGATACAGCACACCTTAATCAGAGCAGCAGTTTACCTTGAACATTGCCTTGCTTTCCTCTGTAGCAGGTTAAGTCATCATGACAGAGGTTCACGCTCTCCAGCACATTTGTTCCATATTCCTCTATTTGTTTCTTGCGTTAATGCACTACAGTCCACTCTTGTTTTAATCATTTTTATGCTGGGATCTCCTTTTTCATGGCAATGCTTGAAAAAAACCCTGAGCCTTGCACCTCCATAGTCACAGTAGTATCTTCCAAGTCACCTTTAGTTCCCCACAGTGACCTTGAGGTGCTTGCACAGGTGATGGATATTTGCAGGTCAGTCTGTGTGAGAATTTGGGAGGCAGAGACTATTCTTATCTCTGTTGCTTTGCTTAGTGAATCACCTTGGAGGAGTCTGTTCCCTGTTCTTTGTTTCAGTACCCTCATATGTAGGAAGAGTTATTTAATATTTCTTGATGAAAAGCAATTAGCTAAGCCATAATACAATTTCCCTTCCTAGGTATCTGTCAGACTGCTTTCTGCTGAGAGAATGCTTGATCTCTGTGCTCTCGTGCTTGCAGATACACAGAGGCAGTATTTCTTTTCTTTTTTTCTCAGCCTCTGTCTACTTCTTGGGGACAGTCTTTGTGTGACTTACCCCTCATAAAAATGGACCGTAATACTCTGTCCATTTTAAGTCCCATATTATCACCCTTGACAGGCAAACACACTCTTTGCCCCCCAAAAAATAACACTAGAGTTTTAATTCATAGTTTAGATTCTAATAGAGAATTGATATTTGGTGCAATATGATATTTGAAGAAATTTGAAGTAAGCGATGGCACCCAGGCTCTGTGAAGGGCTCTCTCACAATTCTACTTGACTGTAGATTGCCCAAGAGAAAAAGATCTCAACAGAGCAACACCTGGGATTATGCACTTTTCTGGAGCATCCTTTGGAAGATCCTCCAAACACCTGCCAGGACAATGCACATGATGTCTCTACACTCTGGAGCATGAGTTGTGCTGATGGTGAGTATATGTTCAGGGTAATCATACCGGGCCTATTTAAGAAGTTCAGTGTGTCTGGGATACCCCAATGTCATGTTGATGTCCTGCACAGTCAAACTGTCATGTGCGACGGCCACGTGTCTGGGACTTCTGGAAATCTGGTAACTCTATTAGTGTTATTTCTCTTTCTCCTCTTTGCATGGCCGGACATCTTTAACAGTCCAAAAGGCTCACTCTTTCTCCTGACAAAGTTTCTGGGCAGAGAAGAAAAGAGGGCATGTCTGGGAAAATCCAGAGATGTTTTGGTTGACAAGCAACAGTAAGTTCAGTAACCCTCATCTCCCTTTATTTACCCTTTCTCCTCAACTTCCACATGATTTTTTCCCTGAAGCACATAGTATCTCTCCTCCTGCCCTTGAGTTTCCTCCCCTCCTGCCAGTTTTTTGTTTCTTTGGCTGATGGTGCAGAGGAGAAAAGCCCTCTCCAAGAAGGCATGTGCCTTTGTTCCTCCTTTTTGCTCAAAGCCTCCTCGCTCTTCAAACCACTGCTCTGTCACCTCTGCCCCTTTGTTCTCCTGCTTAGGGATTTTCCACTCCTCACCTTCCTGCTGATAAAGTTAATCAAACTAATTTTCCCACTCAGTCACCTCCCTTATCACAGTCACTGTTTGGCCAGGGCCCAATGGATATGGTTTATGAGCTCTGCTGTTTGTTCTGCAGCTTTTTCTGGCCAGGGTGAGTGATGTGTCTGAGGGTCCATGTCAGCTCCTGGCTGATTCACAATACCTTGAGACAAATAACAAAATACATTTTGAACCATTTTGTGAAATAACTGAAATTCATAAATTCAAATAATTTTGTCATCAGGAAAAGACTCAGGATGTTTTTGTTTTTCTTTAAAGCTCTCTATCTATTGCTTAGCTGCCAGTGTCCATGTGATGACTGTTACTTGGTTCAGCTTCTGTGTCAATGAATGTAAAAGGTAGAAAACATAGTTTGCCTTATCCTTCCTTGCATTCCAGTGTAGATGTTTTGAAGCGGCAGAATGGGAAATGCATGTTAGAATCATCTGGAAATGGTCTCTGGCACCTCTGACAGATATCTAGTCTCATCTGTTCCCCTGAGACCTTCTTGGCAATTAGTGGAAGAGCCCGTGGCCCTGCAGTGCCCAATGGCTGGGGGAGCCAAGGCAATAAGCGCAGACCAGGCATTTAACCCCAGATGGGCTTAAATTAGGGGCAGCAAGTCCTACCCAGCAAGTCACAAAGATTTGCAGTCACTAGTTCCTATTGCTGTTGCTGCTCCAGCACCACTTGTGTTAGTGACACCAAGGACAGCATGTAGAGAGCCAATAGCAGCAGTAAAATTCTTAGAAGCAATTTGTCAGCTATTCAGGAGATATCACAAGTAGCTAGGTGGATCCTGATGCTTGGGTTCACTACACATCCCTGTTATTTGACTTCATGCCACTGAGTTTGTCTAAGCCTTCCCAGTGAGGCCCCGCTCCCCACAAGGTGGCTGTCAGCATTAGAGACTTCTGAGGTGGCCTCACAGCTCGGTGGCAGGAAAATCCCCAAGTGCCCAAGGCCTGCATGGGGTATGAAGCACTCCCAAAGAGATTTTTTTTTGCACATCATTCCTGGTGCAAGATACTGTCTCCTCATTTCACAGGTTATCTCACCGGGGCAAAAAAAAAAAAAATAAAACAAGTTTTGTGCTGCTACAGCTGGAAAGACTTCTAAAAAGCCTGCTAGATTTGGAAAAGAGGTGGGAAGAATCAAAGGACAGATCCTGTTCTGACCTCACATACCTCATCCCCATGCCTGCCCCTGGCCACTCATCTCTGCATCCTTTGCACCAGTGCTGGACCTTGCTGGAGCCTTTCATGAGCTGATTTAACCCAGCAGAAAACTAATCCCAGAAGGAAGAAAGGGAGGTGAACAGTTGTCTGAGGTTTCAGTGAGGTCAGTTGGCTCAGTAGGATGTCTGGTGAGTGCCGTGGCTGCTAAAGAGAGAGGGGAGAAGTGTGGTGGTGGCATAGGACAGAGGGTAGGGGAGCTGCCTTCCCCTGGGCAGCAAGTTGTGTGTCAGCCCAGAGCCACCTGCAACCATGCTCCCAGACAGCTCCGTCCCTCTGACACCAACCTCCTGTACTTGGGGCAAAGCCCTGTGAACCCATCCTCTCCCTCAGAATTTGACCAAGTGTAAATGCCCCACTGGGGATTTCCTTTAGCCCAAAGACTTGATAATTAGTTTAATTAGGATATCAATTTATGATCTTTTTGCTAGTGAAAAGCTGCTTGATGCAATGTTAGCTTTTGATATGGAAAAATGCTTTTGAAACTCTACCTCACTCTGGGTGGCCCAGAAACTGTTATCATTTCACTGTCAATAGACGATTCATTCAAATACACACATGTATCCCTGCTTGATAAATGCCGATGGAAAGCATTGAATAATCTCTGAGGCTATGGATTCATACAAAGTTTTCTTTGGTGATAGTGCCAGAGTGATTCAGATTCAGTTTTTCAGATTCCCCCCAACCCAAAACCATCAGATCACTTCACTGACCTCCTTGTGGCCTCACAAACATTTCATTCAGCCTAGTGAGTGGGCATGAAGACAGGCTCAGACACAGGGACAGTGAGGGAATAGTCTCCTCAGACTAGCACTACGATTGGGAAAAACATAATATGAAACTAAAGCTGAGTTTAAAGACACAAATGTGAATGACTAAACTTTATATGACATATAACCACAGAAATACCTAATAAACAGGATTTATGTTGGTAGAAAGATACACCTTATCTGCAATTTTACAGTGGTGCTAAATAAGATTGCTAGCAAGATGAACTGGAAGATGCTCAATTCTGTGTTATGAAAGATAGCAGCATAGCAAAAAAGGGAAGGCTGCCGGTGCCGAGGCACAATGTGGTGTTGTCAGCATCCTTCTACGTTTGAAAGGCCCACGTATTTCCATAAAGAATATTTATCTAGTATGATAATGATGATGACAGTATTTCAGAGGGATTTCCACTGATCTCATATAATTTTAAAGAATGCTCAAACTGTCTCTTCACCATTTGTTTCAGTATTTTCAGCTATTCTGATTTAATTTAATGTGATTTTCTGCAGAGTCAAAAAAATTTCTCACTCTCATTTCTTTTGGACTGATTTGCTCATGGGGGACGTTTGTTTCTGTTTCAATTATGACCCTGTTAAAATGCAAATGTTTTCTAGGTTTTAAAAATCTGCTTTGGGCAGTACAGCATTCTTAAATTAAAGTTCGTCAGCTACACACTTTTTATGTTATTACACTGACAATCTAGGCTGCTGAGCCTGATCTCATCTCCCCTAAATTACTTGAGAAAAGTGCTATTAGTGACTCCTCAAATCACTTACGGTTTTGCGAGGCGGTCACTTCCCCTCCTTGTTCAAGGAGCTGTGATACCTGTGTCTTTAAGAAATGCATTTCTAGGTCAGACTGCTTTGCTAGGAAGCTTGTAAAATGCTGTGTGTCTCTAGTGTCGGACCACTCCCACAGTTACCTTGCCCTTCTGGACCAGCATCAGAAAAGACTTGGCATTCACAACAGTGTGTGTGGTTGTGGATACAGGTCCTGAACGCCCGTTAGATGGTCAGTACCACACACTGTTGCCCTTGCTTTTCGGACATGACCCAGGAAGGGACCACAGCCCCCAAACACTCCCTCAGAAATATCTCTGACCACATCAAATTGACCCATTGCCCCTGGCCCCAGGGTCAAGTACTTCCAGCCCCAGATCAGCCTCAGTGGTAGCCAGGAGCAGTGTTGGGTCATGGACAGAAGCAGCAGCTTGTACAGCTGATTGCTGCTCTGGAAGATGCAAGTAGATACAGGCTTCTGGACTGCACATTGGGACATCTCACCTGGAGACAAGAAGGTCAAAAGGCTGGGAGGAGAGCTGGTGGGATTTGCAATGCAGCATTATATTAATGTTGTGGGCCACTGCCACAGCATGTAGCAAGTTGTTGACGGGGCACTTTGAGGAGACAGAGAAGCTTCTCTTAGGTCAGTGATAGACCTCTTGCGTTTCTACTAAGCCTTGCTTAGTGAGTACCTCCCGACCCCATCCTTATCTAAGCTTTATCTGATCTAAAAACCCTCTGCAGCCTCAAAGCTTTTCTTCCTGTCTTTCTGCTCGCAGCATTAGCAAACGCTGCAAAATGAAGCGATGAAGATGTGGGAGCTGATACTTTTCTAGGTGTTGTTTCCAAACTGTCCATCACAACTAATGATATTATAAATTCCTTTGGAATGAAGGGCTTTCCAGGTGGCAGGTGGGGACTTAGACCATGCAAGGAAGAAGAGGAGAGGGACAGATACCTAATCTGGTGGGAGAAGGAAAGAAAAAAAGGTTTGTTCTGCACTCATGCAAAACAGGCATTTTAGACAGCTGGAGACATTTCTGCATCTCAGTCTGGATGGTGTCCAGTTTAGACATGAAGTGGTGCCAGTGAAGAGACAAATGAATTGCAATAGCTTTCTTAATCCTCCCTGTATGGCTACTTCTGGGGAGATGCAGCCAGGCCTTTCTCTTGATGATGTGAGAAATGGATTTCAATCAAAGTCTCCCTTTCTACCCACTAATCTTCAGCTCTGAACCTCCAATGTGAAAGGTGCAACAAAGTAGAACCCAAAGAAGACCTAAGAAAAGGAAAACTAGCACTTCAAAAGCAATCCAGAGGGGGAGTTACTTCAAAAGGAAACCCTGGAGTAAGAAGCACTTCAAAGGGGAAAACTTCCCTAGGGAGCTTGTTGCAAATTATCTTAAAGTAGGTCCTACCATCAAACAGACATAATTAGTTTTATTTCTATTGCTACTGTCATGAAATGTTCCTCATTCAAAAACAACCTGAACATTTTGTATGGTGCAGGAGCACTATCTGAAGGTTACACAGGACTTTAGTTTAGTCGGTGCCCTACAACTGTAGGCAAGAGGCTGCAAGAAGTACCTGCTCACCAAGGCTTGCCAAGCCTCAGAAAGGTCTCTCTCCGCACAGGTCTCTCCAATACTTTACAAACTAGGTTCATTTGTTTGTCTTTTCACAGCTGACTTGCACACTGTGATTGAATTTTGTTTCTGCAGCAAAAGCTGGTGTAATTCTCCCACCACTCATGTATTTTCAGGCACTTTGTGTAGTCTCATTTGAGCACTCTAAAACTACATCTATTTTTTCTTCAGCAGCTTCATTATCTCTAGGGATAGGCCAATCCAATCTCCATGAGCTGCATGTACTGCCAATTAGTTTTACTATTATCATAGTCAGTGTAATTAAAATAATGACAACATGGTCTGATCCTCCCATTTTCCCTCTTTATATCTTTTTTTATCATTTTCTTCCTTCTCATCACTTTGCTGCCTTCATCTTCTATATAACCCGTTCTGTGTTCTTGTTCTCACAACAGGGGAACAGACTCTCCCCAGATCTCATGGCTGTGGCTGCACCCTCTCTTGGCCAGCATCCATGTCAGCTGCCTGGCCCCGCCACTAGCACTAACATTAATTTTAAAATGTCTGTTTTCTTTTAGAAGTCCAAACTCTCTACTCCCTGAAGAAGCTAACAGGGTGAAGAGGGTTGTGTTTGCAATGTAGGTCAAGCACAAACAACAACTTCCAAAGGAATAGAGGTATATCAGGATTGTTAAGTTTCAAAGCCTGACAGCCTGACTTCAGGAAACCTCCCTCGGTTGTCAGTGCTCAGCTTCCTCAATCCCCTCCCAAACCCCTAGAAATGAGTTCATTTCTCATTCTCTTGAGAATCCACTGTCATCTTTGGGTTAATTAAAATGAGCGTTTTTTTGAAACTGCTCCCGTGTCTATTCAATACCTGCTAAAGTACCTTATTCCATTATGCTTAAATGGACACATAAAAAAAAGAATACATATTATAATGGTATTAGATAAAGCAAGTATCACTTGAAAACTCTCAGAAATACACCTAGACAGCTTAATCATCTTTTCTTTCTCTTTCTCACCAGATTGTCTCTAACCACTATACATCTTATTCAATAGTTTAGAATGTTTGTTTGAATCTCCCTGGATGACATCTACATTGCTACCCTAACTGAGGGAAAGGTGGTTCCTGATGCCCTACTCTGTGTTTCTTGCCCTCCAAGGTCAATCAAGGTTGTATATGTGTTGGAAAACGAAGAAGGATGAAATAAGGGAATATTTGTTTCAGATTCCGTACCAAAAAGCAACATCTAATGTCCCAGCTTGAAATTTTACTGGCACTTTTCTCCTTCTGACAGACATGTTCTTACACTGTATTTTCAGTGTCTGATTCCCATACTTCAAGTTTGAACAATCTTATTTCAGCAAATCATCCTCCCAATTAGTAGTGCGATCAAGCTTGTCTTTGAAGATGATGAAGACATCAAAGATATTTTTATGTGTAAAAAAATATATCCTTCCCTAGACCTCTCAATTTCAGCAGCCTGTGCTACTAGATATAGACACCATAAAGAAATTCTTTACAGTGAGGGTGGTGAGGCATTGGAACAGGTTGCCCAGGGAAGTCATGGATGCCTCATCCCTGGAGGTGTTCAAAGCCAGGCTAGATGGAGCTTTGAGCAACCTGCTCTAGTGGGAGGTGTCCCTGCCCATGGCAGGGGGTTGGAACTCAATGATTTGCAAGGTCCCTTCCAACTCAAATGATTCCATGATTCTATGTTTCTATGTAGAATCAGCTACTAGATTCTAGTGCAGGGATCGCTTGAGCACCTGCAACAGGGACGCTATGGGACATGTAGAACTTACTGTCCTCTGGCCTGCCAGTATTGTCAAGTCAGCTTCCCTCAAATATTAAAAATTTCTTGGCCATGTCAGAGAAAGTTAGAGTATGTTCTGCATGCTATGAACACCTTTATTTAAAATTTTTAATATTAACAATGTTGTGGTTGAGACTTGTTTTGAAATTTGTCTCTTAGCAACATCAGTTATTTACAGTAAATCACATCTGAATCGAGATGAAAGAATTTCACCTGATTTCAGAAAGTAAAATACACACAACTTGTGTTTACAAGGCAACCCATTACAGACGAATGCCTTGGTGATAGCAGCTTATGGAACATCCATATGCGCTGTTGGCATTTGTAAGGTGATGAAACAGAATGCAGTTTCTGATATCTGAGCTGCCTTTACTGTGGTATTTGCAAAAATAAAAACGCCCAATAAAACTAAACTTGGAATTTATAACAGTTGATTTATGTGAAAAACAGCAGCCAAGCCATATCCTTTATTAAAATAAAGTTCAGGTTCTAAAATCATTAAAAAATAATTGTGTGTTTTAGCAGATATTTACACCATGGTAGAGCAGCCTGACAAAGTAAAGGAGCCTGAGGCTGCTATTCTGGCTTAGAAAAAATTTTAAAATAAAGCTGTCTTTTTTTAAACTAGAAAGGGAAGAAGCTTCGAGAGAATAGTTGCTCTAACTCTTCACTTTTTTTATCATATCCCAAAGAAAGAGGGAGAAAAGGCAGTAGAACAGAGGAAAAAAAGTTGGCTGAGGAAGAGATGACTGGTGTGTGACAACAAGTATTACAGGGCTGTGCATATTTTGCTACTCCTTTGCTTCTGGGTTCAGAAGCTACTGCATATTTTGCTACTCCTTTGCTTGCTGCTGCCATTCTTTCCCCCTACACCCCTAGCACAACTTGCTCTTTTGCGCCTCTGGTTCC
>JAOXNG010000001.1:32816523-32827596 GCA_028566535.1 Scolopax minor | reverse complement strand
GCCCCGGGTGGCAATGTGGGCAGGAGGGATGGGGAGGGTTTAGCTGCCCAGACTGAGTCCTGTTGTTGGGCTTGGCCAGGGGGCTGGCATACTTCTCATTGCACTGGGGAGGATGGATCGGTGTTTTTTGCTGGGCAAAGGTTGGACACAAAAATAAATAGTGAATACCAGCATTTCTCTTCCAAGTGTGCATAGATTGGATGGTGCGTCACTATACTCAGTTGTTCAGGTCTCCATTAAAACCAGGCAAATAGTGGACTTCTAGCTAAATTGGAAGGAAATTGTTGAAAGAATTTTTCCAACTGAGCTTAACTTGAAAAATATTCATGACTTTTTCCCTTCTTCCCAAGAAAAATTAATAACCACTATCACTTCAGGCATGTCAAAGATTCATAGTATTTATTTTTTTTCCAGACCCAACGTGAAACATTGTATAATACTGTTTGGATTTCCTACTGATGTGCTCCACATGTTTTTCTTTTCCATAAGATACAATTTGATTTCAAAAGGAAAATGCCATTTAAAACTGAAATATTAAAATATTTATTTTCAGTCTCTTGAATTAAAATGTTCAAACTTTTTTATCTGAAACTATTCACAGACCCAGAATGGATCTTTCTCTTCTCCCTACATGGCAGCATCAGGGTAGTGATTTTTTTTTCTTCATCTCCCCTCTGCTCTTTTACAGAATTTAAGCAGTGACATGTTAGTGACATTTAACATCCCAAACATTCTGACTGGGCAGCCATAAGGGAGGATCTCATATCTCTCAAAAATTCTGCTTTAGGTTCTGCTGAAGTTTCAGTTAGTGTTAGTCCAAATGAGAGGACTCTATTTTCTGGCAGCAATCACTCCAGCAAGTGCTACCTCTTAAATCATTTCTTTGATGTAGTGAAAATACAAAAAATAAATCATGATGCTAGAACCAGGATGCTATTACAGCATGTGCTGGGCCAGTTGATTTGGGGCTGAGAGGAAGCTATTTGTTTTTCTTGGTGCAGCTGTTTTCTCGCATCTTTAGTCATTTGGACTTGGGGTATCTCATAATAGTCCTTCTCCCTGAGAAAAAGAGCTGGGTGTTTTCCTGCGCTTGGTTTTCAGTCAGTTGGTTTGATAGCCACAGAGGAGGCACTTGTCCTCATGAAGTTTGCCTGTCACATGAGTACACAAAGTCTTTCTGTTCACCAGCTTTTGTCTGTCTCTGGTCACCAGTGCTGCTGCTCCTGTGTTTGGTTTATGATCTGTTGCTAGGGTGTACTTTCCTGACTGGGAGCTGGCCACATTTTGCTGATGTCTGGCATGTGCTGCTCTGCTTTTTATTCGTGTAATTGTTAAGCAGGAAATACCTATTAGCTTGTTATCATCTCGTCTTGAACAGAGTCCTGGTGAGCAGACACGGAGGAGCTGCAGCACAGTTGTTTCTGCTCACACACATCATTCTCCAAGCTGAGTACAAAGCATATCTGTTTTCTTGTTCCACAGAGCACGGGTGTAATAGGTATCACATCGTGTGATTTCTCTTCCTTTGATTAGGCTTGCAGGAAACTCACCTCCTCCTGCTAGTGAGATCCACATGTGCGTCCTTCCCAGGCTGCATTACCAGACCTTGCTGGAAATAGCCCTAGATTTCTAGCATGAGCATAATATATTGACTTGTCTCTGTTTGAAGGAGCCGCTGTGAATAAATGAGTGGTGCAGCCACTGCTGTATTTCCACCCCATTCTGCTGCCAGTAAGAGACCTGGGCTGTAGTTTCCAAAGTCACTGATGGGCTCAAATGAACCAGTGACTCCTTTCTAGCCAGGAGCCATGTTTTCCTGACACAAGGCAACTGGCAAACTCTGAAAACACAGTCTCAACACAGGAAAGAATTATTCTTGATTGAAATGTTTGAGCTCTGTAGCAACCACCTACAGTTATGATACTTATTAAGGTTTCACTGTCTTCAGAGGTAGCTTTTTGACAGCTTTGTTAAAAAAATGTTCCTACTGATAGATATGATAGACTTGAAACCTGTGCCTACAAAGTACAAATGGAGCACCTAATGTAGGGGATTGATTAGAAGCTGCAGATTTCATTGCAGGTTAACTTTTATCAGAGTTCTCCTGAAAGGTGCTGTCCTGCAGGTGGTGTGGTCAGGAGAGCTGATGTCTGGGAGGCTCCTCTTGATTGTGGCTGGGTTGTGCATATGCACCCATGCTCACTGCCACCAGGGAAATGGAGCAAGAGAAATGTGGGGGTCTGCTGAAACACTCAGCAGCTCTCCCATGAACTGGATTACCATGGGAAGGATTTGGAGGGGAGGCCAAAAGCTCGACAGCTCCATGCTTTCTACTTGGGCTTGAGATCTCTGAGATTCAGACCTTTTATTGTCATGTCATTTGGATTTTTAAAGACCTCTGCTGAATGGTTTAGTTTTAAGACTCCTACAAATCTTTCCTGGGAGCATTATACCCAACCCAGGCATGTGATGAGCATACATTTGGACAGACTCTGTGAGGGTGTTGAGGAGCCTTCAGGAGAGGTGCTATGTGGGAGAAGGCTGCAGCAAGGTATGCAACCTTCAGCACTCTTTCTGCCTGTGCCTCAGGAGCCTTTGAGGAAGCTGGCAGCCAGAGTGAGCTTCTTGAATGTCTCTTTTGGAGAAACCAGCTTGTTCCTGGCCACTTTCCCAGATGGTCCTTAATAAAGCAGGAAATGGGAGTGTGAGCTGGACAGTACATAGCAGTAAGTCTGGTCATTTTGAGAGAGCTCCAAAGTCCTGGCTGGAATGAGGTGTAATATTACTCTGGTTGTCTACTTGTATGCATCTGCATCAGAGATCATCACTGCTAGGGTTCTTTAGGTTATATCTCAAGTCCTGTTTACAGGCAGCTGTGAAAGCAGACATAGTCACAGTACGGGCCATGACTCAGATGCCTTCTACCTACAGGATACCTCATGGACAGCCTACCATTTGCCTGCAGATTTCTCTTCCTCCAGCCCCAGAAGCCTCCAGTGGTTAATACCGCAGAGCCTCTGGCAAGAGCTGCTCTTCAGGCTCCCCTGGAGTGAGGTTGGCAGACCTCTGCAAGAAGGAGGACGAGCTGCCAACCCACTGGCAACCGACTTGGTGTGATTTAAATAGCTGCATCCAAAAAGCTGTGAATGAACAAAGCATTTGATGAGTAAAAGGGGGAAGGCTGGCTGTCGCCAGAAGGGATGTTTGCTGAACTAACCGGCAGGCTGGCATTTCAATGGGTTCATTTGAGAGGTAATGAATCATAGGACAGCAGGTCATTTTGTTCATGTGTTTGATTTTGACAAATAGTGGAATGGGGTTAAACACTTAATATGAAATACAGACTCTGATAATGATGACGGACTTTATAGGGGCCCGTTTTTCATTATTTAAATATGTCTTTTAATACAATATAATTAGTCTTCCAATGGATGAGCGAAAGCTGGAAGGTTTCCAGGTTGTTGTCATGAAATAACTGTAGCACAGTTCTTTCTAAGCAGGAAGAACAAATTTGATACACACATTTTAATTGGAAAGTAAAGTGTCAAATCTTAGTGACCAGTGCTACATTAATGATCTTTTAAATAACTCTAGAACTCTAGAACTAGTTGGGCCTTCTGGAATTGTCCCCTTGGGATTTACCCATCAATAAAGTGAGATAAACTTTTGATACTTTATGAAGGTAAGAGTTGAGATTGCAGTTTTATTGTTATAGGATACATTTTAGTGCTAAGGAGATGCCCTTCAGAAGGAACATATTTCAAACTATTCCAGGAAGCCAGCCAATGCACACAAGCATTTGCTGAAAGTACATGAGAGATTTATTAAAAAAAAAATACCTGGATGAAACATTAACAGCCCAATGTCTCAAAAGCAGAACTGATGCAAGAAATGCAAGAAGTTTAGGTGAGCATCCTACTGAGATACAGACAAAGCATGAGAATGCAGGACACAGTGCAGGCCCTGCATGGTTGCACTTCCACCAAGAGATCCAAAGGATGAGATCAGTTTGGAGTCTACTACAATATACAGACACATTTCTGCTGATCAGTCACTCATCGAAGATTTTGCCAGCTCATGTGACCTGAAAGATCATTCTACTTGCATTGCAAATGTAGTGTGTTACTACTCCATTGTTTAGTGCCTCTGGGCATGAATAACCTTTGTATTTTTTCAATGTTTGTGCCATGACCTTGGGGCTCGGGTGTTTCTTCTCCTCAGTGTTCAGCTGCTCAGTCTTGTTTGTTCTGTCCACTTTGCTTCCCATTCTCTACCACCTAATTCCCTTCTCTGTCCCTTCATTCTTTTCACTTGTGTAATGTCCTTCATCTCTTCCCTTGCAACTACAAGGAGCCATCCAAACTCTAACAACCCACAGATGTAAATGTGTACAGTGCATGAAGTTCACCTTTATTACTTAAATAACTTTTCCTACTCTCCGTCTTTTTAAAACCAAAACCACAATTTGGAATTATGACAGTGCATCTTTACAGGAGACACCGTAATAAGATGGTGCTACCCTGTACTATATAAAGAGGAATTGACATAATAATAGTAATTGAAACAAGTAAATATATAAGAGAAATAGCAATACTCAATGAGGAAAACTCAATGACTGTAAGTGAGATCTGGAGAAAGAGAAGAGAAAGTAATTTCTTAGGTGTAAATATTTACTCTGATGACTTAACATAAGACACTGACCTAGCACGTTAGTAAAAGTACTGAAAATATTGGAAAACTGCATTACTCAGAAATAATGCAACAGGTGCAACTGAAAAAACAGTCATTTAGAATTCACCATGACATATTTTGGAGCAGCCCTCATCTGCAATTTTTTCCAATGTGAACAGATTGGGTATCATCCCACAAAAATTTTGCAAGCAAAGCTGCTTTGCAAGCTATGATTTCCTTGGACAAAGATGACATATTCTTGCCTCATTTTTAGAGGACCTTAAAGTTTATAGGCACACTGTTCAGTTTAAAAAACACTTTTCAAAGGAGTCCAACACCAGGTTGCATGTCTTAATTCTCCATCTGGGACAGAGAAAAGAAGAATTGCATGTTCAAGAAATAAGAACACTTTTTTTTTTGTAAAAAGAGTGAGTTTGGAGGTTTGGAGATTACCATTTGGTAGTATATGACACATCATTAACTTACTTGTGCATATATATTTTTTCATTATTTGTCATCTCTGTTTCTGAACAAAGTATCTCACCATGGGGCTGACTTTGGTGTGACTGCTGTCTGCTGCTCACTCATTCCCCAATATATTCCTCTCATTTAAAAATGCTTCTACATGGCTGTACAGTGTTAATGATTTTGCATGGAATTTTGCAGATATGACTGATTTTTCAGGTGGAAACAAATACCTTAGCCTTGGTATTTGATGCATCTGAAACTATGTTAATTCCAGCAGACTTAGGTAGTCCCTGTCTCCTGTGATCTACCCAAAGCTGTAATGCAGATGTTTAGAAGCAAGTTAATGAGCGTCATACTTATTCAAGACAATGAGCTATGATCATCTGAATGATCCTCTGTGGAAAAAAAAACCCTGCATTTGTACAGATTTTAGTAAAGATGGAATATCCATTCCTACTGGAGCCAACCTTGTTTGAAATATGCTGAATCAATCATTCCAAACAGCACTGAGCAAGGTCTAATTGCAGCTTAGTAGAATCCTACTCCTGCTACGAGGTGGAGGTCTCTGATAATCTCACTGCTGACCACCAAGAGGAACAATATATTTTATTGGATCAAAGACTACATCAGACTTGGAAAATCTAGTCCAAATGGGAAGTCTTTCAACTATCACACACTGCAAAAATGCAATTCACACCTTAAAAAAAAAATTAGGCAGTGTGACAAGTCCTGGATATTTTGAAGTGAGAGTTAATGCTTGTATGGAATAACTTCTTCATTTCATGGAAGAGCTCAGCAAAACTGATGCACTTTAAGCTTGTGAGATGATGCAGGTGGAAGAAAAATCTCAAAGAAAGAGAATATCTGATATTTAGGATTTATAACTGGTGCAGATGGTTCAGATGGTTATAATTCACATTGTAATAACAAAATTGGCACCAGGCATCTTCCTGAAATCTGTTATCCAGATTTCCAAAGGGTGGATAAGGATATGATTCTAGTTAGATAACATCTAGAGATTTCATTCTAGAATGAAAGAAAACTCAAAGGACTCAAAAGATGTTTCTTCTTGGCAGATAGCAGAGTTCAAGAGTCCACTACATAAAAATTCTACATTTCAAGCTGTCAGAAAAGGTCAGGGCTGCAGCAGATACTTCATGTCTGGAAAATGAGAGTTATTTCAGGCGGTTTTGTTTGGTGTCATATGCTGCCTTTATAGCTCAACCTACAAGAGTGAAAAATAATTATGTTTTTGGATAACTATTTTAAATTGAGTGTCTTTTTTATATCTTTCAGAGGACTCTATATTACCAAGTTAGAAGGCAGCCAATTTCCAACCAATGTTTAAACATATAAATAAAATAATATACTTATTTGTCTTTGACTTGTTAATCGACATTTTGGAGAGATTTCATATACCTGATATAAGCACAATCTCTTTGAATTGACATTGATTAATATGATCATGACTTTCTTGGAGACATTACAGACACTATAAATGTTTAGGCCCAATATGAAAGGAACTTACTAAACACTTTTCAGAAACCATATGAGAAATAACAGTATAAGGAGAACCTCATTGCTTTTCAGAGTACACTGTTCTGGAAACCAGATGCAGTGATTCAAACTGGATTCTTGGGATGTTCTCTATTTGTGTCATTTGCACTGATTTGCTGCTTCAACTCGGTAAATTATTCTGCATTGGCATAGTCTCTACATAAAACTTCATTAAAAGTGCTACAGTTCATTTGCACTGAACAAAAGTATTACAAAATCCAGTGTCCTGCCTTCTAATAAATTTCTTATTAGCTGTTGCCTTGCAAGTAAATTTTTCACAGACAAAAATCTATGTATTGATATATCCATGTCTACATATACTCAGCCAATATTTTTTCCTCAGAATAACTTGAGAAGAATTTTTAGAAACTAAATTAGGTCAGTTTTCTTGCAGTTTATTGCAGAGGTTAGTGCAGAAGGGAAACCTTTTTATCTGTAGTCAAATACAGTCAAATGCTGCACTGGTGCTAAGGTATTGTGACTTTCAGCCCTTCTGGTGATACGCAAATGGAAACTGCTATAGCGTTGGATGATTGGTCATCTGGTCGACCTAATAGCACAGGTGACTAAATGATTCCTGTATAGAACACAATATGTTTTGAATTTACATATTTGGCAAATGATATGTATTTGTAAATCCTTTCGTAAGTCTATACATATTGTAAACAGGCTGCCTAAGCTTAACTGGGATATGCTTTAAAAAGTATCTAATAGAAACGTAATTAAATCAAGAGAAAGAGTTAGTAGATTTTTTGTCCAGATGAAGATTTTATTCTGCCTACATAAATTCTGTCTTTTGCTTTGTAAGCTGAAGTATTCCCATTCCCCGCAAGTATTACAGTACTATCTTTCCTAACAATTATCTCATTCTGCTTTCTCCTTTATTTTCCCAACGGGTTTTTTTCCCCTTTAGCAAAGTCTAATTTGGCCAGATCCACCTACATACTCTCAGCTTTCAAATGATTCATTTCAGATGTTCCTCCTTCTTATTTCTCGGCAGCATTTGTTTCCATAGTTCTCCATATGTCAACAGGTTATTTTGAAGCGGGCTTTCTTCCCATTTTGTTAGTAGGGTTAGCTGTGTTTTCTGTGTGGGGACAGTGGGTATAGAAAAGAGTGTGCAAGCTTTTTTTGAGAACAAAAAAATCTCAGAAGCTTTCATCTGTCATTGATTCATAACTCTTGCATAAATAACAGATGAAAATCTTCCCTGTTTTTCCTGATACCTGACTGGTCATTCATTTGCACATTTTTTTTTCTCGTTAGGCAACAAGATTGCCTTTGATTTCTCATGTTAATTTGGGGTTTGATGTTGTGTCAAGTGTCAAGTCCAAGTAAATGCACATGTTAATTATGTGGGGGTTTATTGCTGTGATTGTACAGATTTTTCCTGCAGATATTTTCCCCCTTCAGCATTATATACTCCCTCTACAGTAATTCATCTTTACCCATTTTTAGGGGGCTACTGTTCAACTTTTTCTTTTTTGACAATTGAGGAAAACCATGCAGCTCCTATTTTCCTTAGAGGTATTCCAAATATTTTTCTCTTACATATAGATCATTATGATTTAAAAATATTTATTCTTTCCAGAATACTGTTCCCTCTTACTCTGCCTTTTAATGTTCTGCAAGAAACACTGAGCATGATGGGAGAAGCTGAGGGTTCACGGTACAACCTTCAGTGCACTGACCTGCTGCATTTTTCAACTTAGACTGTCGTAGCTCTTCTGCATTAGCTGGTTTACAGGATTCCAGGAGAGCAGAGGTTGCTTTTGTAATTTCTCTCTCTTATTTAACATATCAGTTCATTCTCAGAATGAGAACCATTTGGTGTTTTTGAACATACAAAATTTTTATTTTAATTGGCAACTACTGCACTTTGAAAAGGGCTGTAATTTGCATTGTTGCAAGCCTTTAATGCAAATGCAGTGTTGTCTCCAAAGCAGTCACATTTCTTATTTAAATTTTAAAGCATACTTTAAAAAGAATCTGCTTTGCAGATAGTCCAGTTGGTAATAAACAGGCTTTGAATCATCCCGAGCAGAAACTTTGTGCAGACAGCCACACAATAGAAGGCCCGTGTCCAACTTCACAACTGTTAAATGAAGATTTCCATTGTCTAGCTTGTAGCTTAGGTCGAATCGGGGAATTTCTGCTGTGATTTAACTCACTGCAAGCAATTTGCTAAACATCACACCCCAAATCCAATGTTATTAATAATGTGGCCAACAGGTGGCAGATTATTTCATAAGTGCAAAATTTACCTAAGTGATACATTGTGATTTTTACAAAAGGGATTTTAGACTTAGATTATTTGGCTCTAAATATGATGTAATGTAGTTCAAATTGTAGAAGAATGTGAAGGAAAATAACTTTGTGCCTTAGGTTGTATCTCCAGATGAATGCCTGACCCTTACCAAAAATGTCTATGTTTTATGTATTTAACAAGTTTGTTGGAAGAAGAAAAATAACCTTATTCAGCAGGAAAATCCCATACAAGTCTAAGGGTACAGATATTTACAATGAACATATGGAAAACAGAAAAAGATTTTTGAGTGGGTTTTGTTAATTAAGCTAGTTGGATTTGTAAAGCTGGGTTCTAGACATGATGCCAGCCATTCGTATCTCTGAGAACAATCCTAAGCTGCTTTTAGAGCAGCAGTCTGTGAGGATGAGCACTGGAGCTGACTTCTGAGATCATTTAGGGTTACCGCAACCCCCAGAAAAAATAACATGAAGGCGCACTGCTGTAGGAGTAGTCGAGGGAGGGAAAGGTTTCCGAGCATCCCACCTCCTGGATCTAGAGGAAGAAGTACTGTTACTTGTCTAGAATAGCAAATATTTCTCCCCAGCTCATCAGCTCTGCTGTGCTTCTTGTTTAACTGGTGATATATCAGCAAGTTTCTACCAGCTCTTGCACCTGATGACCCAACACTGCTCAGCAGCCAAGGTGAGTGACTTCTCCAGCATCTATCCACAGCATGGTCTGCATATGAATAACCTACACAGACGCTTAGGTTGCATTTTTCATCCCTTTATGCCTTAATGGGAAGGAAGAAGCACCAGTTGGCCATCAGAAGCGGAGCCCTGTAGAGTCCAATGGTGTTGCTCCTTTACGACCTGAGTGCAGAATGTGGTGCCTTCCCGACGCTGCCAGGGGAAGGGCAGTATCAAAGGAAACCCACATGTGACGGAAACTCTGCGCTGGTTCCACCTTTGGATGATGTTGCAGCCCTGTAATGCTAATGAAAGGCCACCTATACTGTCAAAACATAATTAAAATGTAAAGTAATCTCAGTTCAGAAAGGAAAGTACAGCATCTGCCTTTATCAGCCCCAGTCATGACTCACTGCTCCATGGTGTAATAAGCCGGACTGAATATGCAGTTGGAGTTCAGCCCACACGACTTCGCTCTAAATTAACAGTGACAACAGCAGGGGAGACATGTCTTGCAGGAGGAACTGGAAAGTTTTGTTATCAGATACTCGACGAAAACTAATTTTTCTGAAGGAAAATTCAATTCATTCCTTGTTAAACTAGTAGTAGTGAATACATGTAACTAAATAATTGTACATTTGTAATCTTTTGCCACAAAGCCCTGTACAAAGTTTGATGTATGGTTAGCATATGCTGTATTGAATGGGAGTACAGCTAAACTAGGCTAAAGCTGGCATCATATTCCTTGTATTAAGCAAATTTGACATGTAACAAAATCTGGAATGAGATTAAAAATGTAATGACTTGGATTTGTGTTTTGTACCAGCTCTGTGAAATAAATGGCACTAGTTCTATTGTACCAGAGGAGATCATTTGAAGGGGAGTGGAGTAGAAATAGCTTAAGTGCCATGCAAACAGCAAATTGCATGAGATTGTTCAGAAACAGTTTTAGTGAAAATATTTCTTTTTTCTTCTTCTTTTGGTTTGGTTTGTTTGGGTTTTTGTTTTTTTTCCTCCCAGCATTGTTAAAGTTCTTTTCAAGCATTACAGAGTGTTCTGGGAATTATTTTTATCCGTAGTTTACAAATCCTCTCCAGCTGCAGACAGGCAGCTGAAGGAATTCGGGAGACCGTGGGTGACACACCGAGCTGCCCTTTGTAGTTAACCTGGGTCTGTCTGCGGCACTACCTAAATGAGCTATGTGCTGCTTTCATCTTAGCTGCTTACAACACGAAAATTGCTTCCTATAAAAGGGACAGCACTGGGCCCCGCATGTGTTACCGTGCTGCTAGATTTAAAAATCTGACTATATGTTAAGGGTATATTTATCCTTACAGAGCACAACAACTGGCTAAAGAAGTTTAATCCATGCCATCCAGAGGGACCTGGACAGGCTGGAGAGGTGGGCTTGTGCAAATTGCACGAAGTTCAACCAAGCCA
>JAOXNG010000001.1:32804785-32816423 GCA_028566535.1 Scolopax minor | reverse complement strand
TTGTGCAAATTGCACGAAGTTCAACCAAGCCAAGTGCAGGGTCCACCACCTGGGATGTGGCAATCCCAGGCACAAATACATTTTGGGCAGAGAATGGCTGGAAAGCAGCCCTGAGGAGAAGGACTTGGGGGTGCTTGTGGATGAGAAGCTCAACATGAGCTGGCAGTATGCGCTGGCAGCCCAGAGAGCCAACTGTGATTCAACCATTCTATGATTCTATGATTCTAATCACCAGCACATAAGAAACAAACAGATCTTCTCTCAAGGTGTTTCTTTATACTTTTAGTCCATAAAGGTGATGATTATGTAATATCACCATGAATTTCTGTATTTATCATAGAACAGAATCATAGAATGGTTTGGGTTGGAAGGGACTTTGCAGATCATCGAGTTCCAACCCCCCTGCCATGGGCAGGGACACCTCCCACTAGACCAAGTTGTTCAAAGCCCCATCCAGCCTGCCCTTGAATATTTACTAGGCTACAGTTTGGCAAGATACTCAAGCACATACCTCACTTCACTAGTGACTCTTAACTCAAACTGAGCTTAAAATTAAACTCTTACTTCAGTACCCACGGTTTTCAGTATCTTGTGTCGGTGGGCATAGGTGGGAAAATCATGTCAGCACTCCACATCAGGATAACTAAAACAGTAACATCTCAAAGCAGCCTTGGGTTGATATTGTGAGAAAATGCATCTAAATATTTACTACTGACAACAAATAAGTAATCAATCAGTGAGGGTGCAAAGTTGTTCCTAAAATGGACTCCTGAAACTCTGTTAACTGGATTCTTTTTGAATGAAGTTTACTTGAATAACAAACCACAGTTGCATGGTCCAGGGCATGGGCCTGAAGAAAACAATTCCCTTTCTGATCTTACACAGTGAATTCTTCTGAGCATGTACAAGATTTGGGACTAAAGTCATGTAAAGCCTGGGAAGATTCAGAGAATTTAGGTCTTAAATTTTTGTTCGAATGAATGACCTCAAATATAAGAAATTCTTTAAACTTGTGAGATGAAACCCTATAGATTTAACCCAACCACAAAAAAAAAAAAAACTATAATAAAAGTATCTTCCTCTTCCCAAGACCTTTATGGCTCATGCAAGAATGTGAAGAAGGGAGACATAACTCTGTTGTTGACGATGCTATTTCACAGAGACAAATAAGAAGTGACAGAGAAACTTGCTGCCGAAACACCAATAAAATCCCAAAACAATCTGGAAAGAAACCGTGCATGCTCATCTCCTGGACCAGCCAGTGTCTCTGGTCAGCACTGGGTATGTAACTCAAAGACAGTGACCACTGTCATATCCTGTAGGTCCAGTTAACATTTCCTAGTTGCTCTCTCTCTACTTTCCTCAAATGAGAGTGTGATGAGGTGTGTGGATTTTATCCACTTCCCTCCTTAACCTTTAGGGGCTGTTGCGGAGCCGAGGTTGGGGTGCAAGTATCACAGAGCCCAAGTTCAAAAAAACCCCCAACATCTGTTTACACACCCAGACTTCTGCACAAAATCAGTATATTTCTTGCTGTAATGTTTGCAGAGGAATTGCTAATGGCTTATGTTTCTTTATATGCAGTAGTTAATATGTTGTACATAACATAAATGGCTGCATTGCAGACTACACTGATGCATGCCTAAAATGTGACTTTCAAGAAGGTGAAATATTTCAGGAAATCTAACACTGGATCTATGAAAAGCCAGTGAGCTGCCAAACCAAGCAAAATGCTGTCCAAAATTTTGTTCCACTGCTTAAGTGCCAGATTTTCAATGTCGCTTCCTTCAGGTGGCAATTTTGGAACCTGAAAATTTAAAAAATATTAATAACTACTTGAAAAAAACCCTGTGGTGTTGGTATTTTGTGCTAAAATATATTCTACTAGATCTACAACACTTCAATGTTAATCTGCAGATACCCAAGAATTATCTGGACCCCAGTGGGTATATTAACAAAACATGTTGTCTTTTAAAGCTGATAATGGTATTTTGTAAGATTTGATTGTTTGGAACTGACCCTCCATCAAATATGGTGAAAGTTTACAGGATTCCATTAAAATTCTGTGTAGCCAATAAGTATTTGTTGACTAATGAGTAAAGGCTGTTCCAAAGCACCAGGTGATAGCAATCACTTAATGAAGGAAGTGATGAAGCCTTGAACTGCAGTTTAACAAGACAGTTTTACTTTCAACTCTCCTACCATTCAGTCCTGACAAGTATTAATGCTCACTTTGTTCCGTGTTGGCACATCTATCATAGTGCTGCAAGAAATTTTTCAAAAAAAGAAACTCTTCACTTTTAAAAAATTAAAAGAATTTTGTTTTTCTAAACATTTCATATTATGATGATTGCCATCCAAACCCCCCATAAAATATTCATGTTTATAAACATTATTTTTTATCAGAAAACTATTAATAAAAAAAGGATTCCATAATTTTAGATAAGTATTCTTGAAATTCACCTAAGACTAACGATGTGGTTTGATTCCCATGAAGTAAACTTGGAAATTTTATTAATACGTAAAAGTATTTACTAAATATTGAATTTATTGAATAAGAAAGGCTACTGAATAACCTCGTGTCTCTTCTATGACTCATGGATTGGATCCTTTGTTCTATGAACAATACTAAGAGCAAGAGGTAGACTGGGATTTGATTTCTGGATTTTTTTGCAGTATGGTTTTTGGACGCCTTTTTGTATGCATTTGAAGATCATCTTTTTCGCTCTAGGCTGGTGAAATATGGGGTGGTTTGGTGTCTCTTTCTGTTTTGCCTAGCTGGCTGCTGTACTGTCCGCAATTTCCTAGCAGAATTTACTGTGCTTTTTAAATGAGACTACTTTTCTGTTTGTGTGTTCTGTTTTGAAAGTTCCCCCTTTTTTTTGGTTTCTTTTTTTTTTTTTTTAAACAAGGAGGTATTTACACACACGCATACACACACACTTATGTGCAGACACCTATTCGTGTATTCTAACCTATAAGCTTGTTACTGCTGTGATGATCCCAGAGATGGATTTTAGCTCTGTATGAAAATAAATGGGAATTGCAACTCTGAACATCTTCAGATTGTCAGTGTTTAACTCTGTCTTAAAGGTGTCCAAAGCCCAGGGGCAATTTAATGTTATACTGGGCAAGAAAGCTAAATAAGAATTTGCAGAGTCAAGTGATTAATTGTAAAGAACTGCTAAATCAGAAGTATAAACTGTTAAGGACAAGATGACAGACTCTGATGCAAAGTGAAAGTAGGTGTCCAATAAATGTTGGTGCTTCATGTTGGCCACCAAAACTTCTTACTATTAAAGAAAACATTGATGTGCTCTGCCCAAGGCATTTTTTCAATTATTCTCACTTTGTCCTGGAATGCTCCATCTCATTAAGTGGCTGATCCAAATCAAAGAGAATAGCAAGCTACAGGATCAAAACCCACAAAAATCAACTTCCCTGACTTTCTTCCCTTACCCAAGTCATTTTTATGCAACCTTACAAATATGCCTCTATCTATAATCTAAAGTAAATGCAGGCCTTTTGTTTCCCTATCCAGCAATCTCTGCTTAGCTCCCTCTCCAGATCCTGACAAATTCAAGGATTTTCATTTAGATAATCTAGGCAATAAATAAGTAATCATAAGATATCTTTAAAAAAATGCAGGCAGATTCCAAACCCCCACTTGACTTAAGGTAATATAATCTGGTTTTGTACAAAAATGAGCTTTTTAGTTTTATTATTAAAACAAAAGGTACTGGGGAAACGTCTTATGAGTTATAAGAAGATTTCAGTAAGAGAGTTTGAAAGTAAGTACTGTTCAAAAGAATATTTTCCAGCACAGAGTAAAATATCTTCAAGAATAAGCGACGAACTGAAAACCTGATCCTAGTCCTTTTAATTCAATTGCATGGATAATCCATTTCTCTGAAAAGAATATTTTAGTATGAAAATGGAAAATGGAACAGCTAAAACCAAAGGGAAATTCTAAGGCTGGGCAAAAGCGAACCTCGGCAATTTCTAGATTCAACACATTTTCGTTACCATTTTTCAATAACACCGAGAAACTCCGCAAAAAGAAAGAACATTTCCAACAGATAACCCAGATGCCAGAGGAGAAAGGTGGGCAAAGGGGGAAGGCCCTCACATGAGGCCATGAGCAGGCAGCTGGAGTGAGTGGGATCTGCTGCTACAGGCACCAATGACCCCCTGCTCCTCCCATCATCGCTTCTGCCTCTGGGTCTAGAGCTGCTTTGCCACAGGATGGCACAGAAACTCCTGGGGGTGCTATGCCCTCCAAGAAAATATCTAGAAATTATTTTAAACCCACAGGTTACAGGATATCCAGGCAGGGAACAAGTCTGTGACAGGACACCATCCATGCTTCTAAGAGGCAAGAATCCTCAGTGGTATAGTCATTTTCTTCGAGCATTTTACAAGCCCATCTTCCTGGAAGTCACCTTTTGGCCAAGGCACTGATTAGAGAACACTTGTTTAGAATCCCTCTTAGTGGGATAACAGGTGCGGCTTATCAGGGTAAATTATTTATGCCTGTGCTACATTTATCAGTCTCACAAACAACTGAGCTATCTTGCCACTGTTTGATGTGTATTTGCCAGTACCACAGCGTTTGCCTTCAGATTTTTACTGGCTTAGATAAGCAATACACTCCTATTTACCAAACACCCCCCCCCAGGTCCTTCTTGATAAGCCCTGGCATGCCAGCTGAAGTTCCTTCTGCTGTCGTGCAGTGTTATCTCATTTTTATCTCCCTGTGGACACCAGATACATATCTGCATAATCTGCATCCACAGCCACAGCGGATGCCATAGTGAAACGATGACAATGCATAGAGTTACACCCACATCTACCAGTGGAAATTTGTTCTATTCACCATTTCTTAGCAGGCCTCTTTGGGTTTGCACCTCCAGTGAACCCCTACACCCTTTCTGCATACCATCTCCTTAGAAATTCATGCTGACTCCAGCTGGCTGAGCTTCATGGCATGCACGAGGAGCTTTATGCAGCACAGACTGCATGAGGATGAAAACACTTGGAAATCAGGTATTTTATGTCTTGGTGCTGTGGCTTCAGCTCACTGCATGATTCCAGGATGAAGCTGAGTAACAATTTACAGTGAATGCAACACTTGAGCCTCTGCTGTTTATAAATTTTCCATGAGTAAAATTAAAGTTATCCTGACTTAAGCTTCTTCAACTTTATTAAAAGACAGAATTTTAGCATTTCTTGGATGTCTCCCAGTTTCCTGGCTTGAGTTCCCAGGCAGATTTGATGTTGTCAGCTGCTGCCCACAGTTTTGAGTGAAAGGAAAAAAAGGCAACTTTTTTTCTCAGGGACTTGAAGAAAAAATACTCTTCTGAGTTGTTTAATGCTTTTCTTACTGTCCTCTCCTTTCCTATGAACAAGGCTTCTTCTAACATCTTTTAGGACATTTTCTTCTTTTCTGCTACCCGGGTTTCTTCTATTAATTTTCTGCTTTCTATCAAAGTTGGTCATTCCTCCACCAATGTCCTTTCAGTGGGTGATTTCTGATCAAGTCAGCATGCTGCTTTGAAATTTTTGGCAACCAATATGTCAATTAACCATTCCAAGCTGGAGTCTCAAGGCTCCAGAAAATGTCAAAGCCACATACCAATAATGGAGGCTTTCATGAAGCTTGCTTGCATTTGTTCGCTTGGAACCCACAGAGTTCAGGTGAGTCCAAGCCAAAACCGTATCCTTCTGCATAGCATCAGACATGGCATGAGACATTTTTTCCACTACCTGCAGATGTGGGAGTGTCGAGTGGTGATTTACTTTGTGTCTGAAGAGTTTTTTCAGCTACCTCCCATTAGTACTGGCCACAGTGGTGCACATTCAGATGTCCATGTAGCAACCCCTCTTAAACCAGTGTTGCATTCATCCACAGAGTATCTTAGTTTGGAGATTAATGCATTTGTTCTTGTTTTTATCACGTCTCAACTTGACTCTCCAAGTCTGAGAAACCATTGGGACCTTTTGATTTCCAGTTCAGTAATCTGACCTAAATTCTTCTGTTGTGTTTCCTGGAAAAAACATACTTTTTGTAACACTTTGGCACATGTTCAACTCGGACCTCCTGGAGTGATTTCTATGACCTTGATCATGCTGCTTCAGTTGATCTTACTGGGATGTAATATTTCATATTTTTCTTTCAGCATACCTGACAACAGACCAGCACCGAGACACTTGCCTGGAGACCAGAGAACAGCACATTAAGATAATGAACTGCAAACTCTCAGATTTGACTTCAGGAGGTGAAGAGATAGATTTGAAAGATGTGTTAATTCAAACAAATACAGTCTTATTGGAGGGGCTTGGTGGGTTTATTATTGTTACAAGCTGTACATACACCCTGGGTCATGCAATTCAGATGCCCCTTGGCAGGCTTTTCATCCCCTGCACAGCCAGGAGCTGTTACTGGCTCTGAAGTCCACCCTGAGTCTCTGAGCATGGCTACTGAAGTACAAGCTGACATTCTAAAGTTTCCATCTTGCTGGAACCTCTTTCACAGCCTTCAGTTGTGAAACAGCTTCCAGCAAGGTGGAAGCTGCAGAATTTGCCCTTCGGTTGTGCAAGGTGTTTTACAAGGGGTGAACACATTGCAAGGTTATTAACTGTACTGAATTTTAAGCACCTAATTTCGTTGTCTCATAGGTATCTCTTTTTACCAGCAGAGAGGATCAGGTCAAGGGCAATTCAGAATTGCTACATTAGGCTTTCACACTCTCTCCCCACTGGCTAGGGCTTAGGAAAATAAGTAGCCTATCTTATTTAAGTTAGGTGTTTGCACATATTCTCTGACAAACATACAACCAAATGTCACAAGACAAATTTCAACCAGATGCTTTCAAACTCAGTTAGAATTTAGCCTGAGAAAGGCTTCAAGGCATTGTCCTCACCAGCTGAGGCAGTTTGTACCCTAAAAGATGTATTTAGAACAGATAAATCCTCTATGCATTGCAGACAAGAGCAATTAGTACAACATTTACTAGCAAAAACAACAAATCAAAAAAACCATTGCAAGCACCATGCATTCTCTTTTTATATAATTTTGTAATTAAGTATTTCATCCTGGAATTGATTTTCTGTTGCATGTTCTTTTTAGACTTGGAAGTGCTTTACCACTTCTTGTTGATTGACAGGTGTGTTTTTAATGAGAGAAGAAGCAAAATGTCAACCGAGTAAGCTTTATATTTCATTCATTTAAAAAAAACCCAAACAGTGGCATCAGAAAATTTTAAAGTAACCTGGATGGTCAGATACACTTCATAGACTCCTATAAAAGTAGACAGATCTGTGTATAAATTACATTGTTGATCTTGGGTGAAGAATTTTGTTGTGGTAGAATCTATTACATGCTGTTGCCATGTAAATTATTTGGCTGGCATTACTGACAGTTTGTCTAACTGGATTGCAAGTTGCTTATTAATGCAGTGTTGGAAAATCATGTGAAACTATCATTCTTCTGAGACCAAGTCAATATTTATCTACATTTAGAAGATGCAGCTGCCATGGTGATGGAGAGGCTGTGCAGAGGCCAGGAATGCCTAATTTCCAGGTCCTTGCTACAGGCATAGAGTGCTTAAGACTCTCTGGCAGGTATGTTCCCCATATGGCACCTTGGGACCTTCCCCATATAGTACCTTTGTAGGACTCAAAGGTCTCCCAAGATGGCACTACCATCAGTATGTATGGTACCTTATATGTACCCTTTGATCCTAAACAGACCGGAAAGGTTTTTGTGCATAGTGAAGCAGGGCAAGGAAGATGGTATTCTTGCCCCTAAATCTAATCATCCACCTTAGCCAAATTAAACTAAATCTCCCCAGTATTTTTTTGTTGTGGTAATTTCACATCAAGACTTAACTTTGGCAGTCTCAGCTGTCCTCTTCAGGGCTCCCTCTTTCTCTCTTTGCTGACTACAAAAGCAGAAAAATTGAAAACATAGAAATAAATGTCAGGGTTCTTTCTCTTATGTCTTGCATGGAACTCCAAATTGTTTGTGACCAATGCGAAATACTGTTATATACCAGACACCAACACAAGAACTGACCTCTTTAGGAATACGGGCCTTACACTGCCTTCCTCCATCTGCTTAACAGTCAATGTAGAAGAAAAGGGTAGAGGCGGAAAGAAAGAGGGAGGGAAATAACCAGGGCAGCTCTGCACCAAGGGGCCAGGACTCATGCTTACACCCAAGGAAGACCACTATCACCACCACAGCTCACTATGGAAATGGCAGCGACACTGTGAAATATCCCCCTGCCATGCTTGAGGGTCAACTTGCACTGTGCATCATTCTGTTCAACAGCAGACTCTGTCTGACCAATAGTCTTCTCTGGGATGTTAGTGTTCACCAACTAGCTCCTCCTCAGAACAATAGGAATACTTGAAACAAGAATAAAATACAGTGTTTGCTGGTATGGCAGATGTACATATAACAGGACTAGAGAAAACTTCTTCAGCTAATTGAGAAGATGTCCCATCTGCCCCAAAAGACAAGACAGAGTTGTGAGGGTGCAGCCTTCAGGGAGCTGGCTGAGCCTGCCGAAGAACAAGGAGTCCTTACCTTATCATCTTCTGAGTTTTCAATCTGCCAGCCCTTTCCTGAGAACAACTGCATGGTGTTTATATAGTTGCTAGAGCCAGGAGATGGAGAACATATGGGACACTGAAATGTGACTCAGATGTCAAAGTAGTCCCAGTAGCAGCCTGGGAGTTAGAAGGTATTTGTGAATCCTGCACTGCTACCATCACCCAGAGATATTGTTACTGGAAGAGCTGGACAATGAAGTAGGGAGCTAAGGTGAAGTTCACGCTGGGGAAAGGAAGTGGAGGAGGGATCCTTTGGCCCATGAAAAATAGCCCTCTCAAATTATTCTCATGGGATTTAGTTGTACAGCAAAAGAAAATGTCAGCAGTCTGGGTGCTTCTCTGACTGACCCAAAGCTGCACTGTGCTGTAAATTAAGGATGAGGGGAGACTGATGAGAACAACCCAACAGCAGGGACTCTTCTCTGGCAGATGCCGCACAGTCCCTGTGGATGGAAATCTCAGTTTGGTCTCTGACTTCAGAGCAGACACTGTGCCACGTCAATCAGCTGTGTAAATCATCGCAAGGGGCACTCATTTGTTTTACAGTTACGGACCCATCTGTCATAACAAAGTAATAGTTAAAATTAAACTTTTTTTTCAATACTCTAATTGGAACTGGAGTTTATCCTTTTAAGACCAAATTAAAATGATTCCCACTCCTTCCTTAAGGAATGTCAGAGTATTTGCTGGTTTTAAATAACAAAGGGATCAAAGACAAAATCCAACAAACGCCACATTAATCATCCAAGTTTCAGGTTATCCACCTGCTGAAATGTCCCCAGATAGATGTGTATATTCACAAAGGACAGGGAGAGGGAAAAAAAAGAGAAGACAAAGATGAGCAAATAAAGGAAAGACCTCAAGGCGTGAAATCAGATAAACATCAGAGGCAGGACTGAGATACCTATACATGGAATAAAGCTTTATATGATGAGTAATCCTGTAAATATTACTAGGCCCAATGGTGGAAAAAAAAAGTTTGCTACTGTGTAAGTAAGAAAATCACAATTTGGCCAATAGTCAAATGAGAATGAAAAGTTCTTATCAGCAAAAGAGATTAAAGATTTTTTTTAAAGGCAATCTTGGAGTACTTTTAATGCTTGTTTGTATCCAAAACAAAACTATCTTGAGTCTTAATTTTTCCAGTGTTTTCACTGTGAAGGAAGAAAGCTTTGCAGCTTTCTAAAACCAGATGCATAAACCCCTGTGATTGTCAAGTAAGATTTTCTTGTAATACATCATCCGGTTCTTCAGAAGGAAAAAGACAATGGTTTGTATACAAAATAACCTCCACATTATTATGTTCTTGATCAGAAAAAAAGGAAGGGTAATTTTAGACATCTCTATATTTGGCAGCTTTGCAGGATATAAAGTAGACTATGAATTACCTTGTTTGAACAGATCCCTTTCAGATATGTAATTACACTTCCCAAGGACAAACCCACCCAAATCAAAGCAGGGATCATCAAAAGTCATGGAACAGCTAGGCTCCCCTTGAAATTAAAAACATAGCAGTACCAAGAGTATTTCAGTAAAGGAGGATGTTGGACAGCCTGACTACCCTCTCCAGTTTCTTTCAGTTAAATATATAATTTAAGATACATTCTTTCCAAGTCCAGGATACCTTCTTTCTTCAAGCTGAGGATGTACTAAGGTGTGTTATAACCAAATGTATACAGTGTTGGCATATTGTGATTACAACAACACTACCTGCTTTAAAAAGAAAAATTAAGGTCCCCACTTCTAATTGGGAACAGGTGGAGATAATGACATGAAAAAAAAAATCTATTCAAATTGAAATACTGCACTAGGATGTAAGGCACAGCTTTTTAAATCCTATTTGTACATTTGAACTGAAAATGTTTAACCTGTGATTAATTATCACGTAATCCAAACCTTTTCTCTTTAATCCTCAAATTAATGGAGAAAAAATAATCTGGATCAATGCAACTGTAACAGCTTGACAGATACACACTAAACTAACATGGCAAATCTATAGTAAATTGCAACACTTAATCCATCCATGTCATTTTCTTGGGAAGAATGTAAAATTGGTGTAAATCATGTGTTCACTCCCACTCCAATGACTCCATCCTGTGAACACTTACAGACTTCAGTTTTCTTTCTCGTGTGATCAGTGGCAATGAATAACATGTCTTGGCCAGCCACGTCAAAGTGTTGACAGAGTAAAGCAGAGGGTGGAATCCAGTTTACCTCACCAATTCTTTAGGCATGTTGTGTCAGGGTTATTGGAGGCAAGGAAAGGGCTGATTCATTGCATCTAAATTTGCTTTATGCAAGTAGGGCACTTCAGAAAACACATCCCACTATGTTCAGCTTCTTCCGTTTCTCCTGTCTTCAGAGGAGCTCATGAACTCTTCAAGGGAAATCAAGTCCTTCCAAGCTTTTCTCTTCACCTGAGGATATGAGCAACCAGAAGCAATTTCCAAGTATCTCTGGCTTCCAAAAGCCAGTCTTCATGACCTTCTTCAAAGGAAGCTTGATGAATGTCACATAGTGAGATGCTGCAGCACAATCCCTGCTGCAAGCTGGGGACTGGAAGCTACCTGGGGAGGGGAATAACACGTGCCCACCCTCCTGGCAAATGCTCCCAACACCATAGCACAGAGTGCCCCAGGAGACCACCCAGCCTTCATGCTGTCCAGGAGCAGCCAGTGGGCAGGAACAGTGAAAAGCGCATGGGAGTTTACCACTGCCCAAGAGATGGCCATTTTGAATAATGCCTCTATCACACTCACACTGGCTGGTGGTGGAGGAGCTGGGGAGAACACGATGGCAAAACCATGACCAGTTTAGCCCTGGTAAAATCTTCCAGCTCCTAGTTAGAAAGGGTTTGAGCCTGGGAATACAAGCTGGCAGGTCAAGCAGTCTCTCAGGAGCCAGGTTAGGTGCAGCATCTTTCTGGCTTCTGAATACAAGCTTAAACCTCTTGTCCAAGAAATAGCACAGGCAGCTGAAAAGGAGACAGTCCTCTTTAGGAAAGCAGAGAAGTGGAAAG
>JAOXNG010000001.1:32734694-32749203 GCA_028566535.1 Scolopax minor | reverse complement strand
AGGGACATGTAGTACTTGGCGCTTCTCCATCTGTTGAAACAAAAGTGTATTCACAAGGGGATAAGTAGCTTGCAGAGCAAACCAAATAAGCAAGGTTCATGTTACAGTTACTTATCTGAACAAATTCTCCTGGAATGATTGAGAAGACAAGCATGGTGTATAACTTGTCCACCATATTTTGTAGCAATTAGTCATGGCAAAGAAATTTATACAATCACAACACCAAAGCTTAATTCAAAACTTCAAAAATAGAAGTTGATGTTTTCTGGCGTTCAGGGAGTACGCGGTTCATATTTCTCTGCATTTTTATAATCTTTTGCATTGTTCTGTATTGACTGCCTTCTGTTCCTTGGTTTTTCTGTGTCTGCTCTCTCCTTATTTCTGTCTTATTTTTTTGTTCCTGTTTATATGTGCTTGTCTACTTCCCTCCTCTGTTTCCGCTGTGTAAAGTGATACAATCCATTAGTATGTGTTTGCTGGGGATCCTGAATTTAGGTTTTCTTATCCCCTCACTCAACTCCATTTCCTTCTAATCTAGGGGTTTTTGTAGTTTAAGGTGGCCAAAGCAAGGAAAGGCTAGTAGTAGTCACACCTGAAACGGTGTTGCATAGGTGTTTGTGCTTCACAGTACCATTATCTTTTCCTTCTCACTGGTCATCGTGCGTGTAAGAGTTGTAGGGAATGTAGTATATAGGCTGTCTTTGCAATAGATGTTCCTTTTTTTGTACTGTTGTCAGTTATATTGGCCACTGATAAATTCACACAGGACATTTAAATTGAAACTAATGCTAGATAGTATCTCCTTTTAACTCTGCAGGAATTGAACAGGTATGAACATGCTTTGCAACCGTTTTCTTATTGGTGCAGAAAAATGTGAAAGTTTAAGACAGGGTGTGTTGCAGAAATTGTCTGCATCCTGTCCTGTAATATATGTTGTTATGAACAAAACAAATTTTTGATTCAGTGAGTGTTTTCAATACAGTTTATTTTCAAGGTTCATCATATAAAAACTCATCAGAAACTTGACAGAAAAATTGCATGAATGGTTATTTTAAGCTGTTGTTTAAAACATTATTACTGTTAGCTGTCCCAAAAGTCTATCAGGGATATTTCAGAATACATCAGGAAACCGGAATTTAAACAGTTGATGGTAGAACTTTTCTTTCTACCTTAAGAATGGCTCAATTCAAATAGTTCAAGTTTCCTTTAATAGCATAAACAATTAAATTTTCTTTTTAAAATTTTCTGTTCTCATAATTCAGTCATCGTATGGCTGTTTCATAGCATGGGTGACTAAAAGGAGTGAATTTAAATTTTGTATTTATTGTACAGCTTCAGATGACTCTGTGAGAATGGCCAAGTTTTTTTGTTGTTGTTGTCTTTTTTTAAATTCAGCTGGTATAGTCCTGAATGCATGAAGTGCAGGAGTGTGCCTTTTATGAAAGTATCAACATACTTGGATGAATAATATATTATGTTGCATTTACTCTGCAAAAGGACAGTAGTTTCTTTCAGTTTTATCAGTAGCAATTCATTTTTTTTGGAGAAAAACTTTTTAATAGGGAAAAGCCTAAATCAAATTGAGAAGGTAAGGAAAAGTGAGGGAGGCATTTAGGTTAATTATGTGAAAAGCCATTTGAATGTAACAGTTGGTTTATGAGTGTAGCTAACTCTGAAATTTTACAAGTTCTATGTGGTAAACCAAATAACAATTTGGTTAATATTTTTTAAATCATGACTCTTTCCTTCAGTCTTTTTGAAACATCTGTATTTAGTGAATATGGTCCTCTGAACTCCTGCAAAAGTAAGTACTGCCAAGAGACTTTTGTGGAAGTCTCTTGTGGGAAGACTCATTGCATTTTGACCAGTGTAAATAAGTATATCTTGCAACAAAGCCTGCTGTGATTGCCTTACAAATTAATTCAAAGTGTAGCAACGAATTTGTGATGTAGAAGCAGGAGCTAATGCAGAGAATCAATTATCTCGTGTAGGAGCTTTCTCTTAGTCTGGAATAGCATTAAATTCCTGGATATTGAGCTGGTTGAGATTCAAACTGCTGACCTGCAGATAACTATCCCTCCATAACAATACTAAGAAACATTTCTTATTTGAGAAATGTTAACTCACAGCTCTGAGAAAGATTCTTTACAATTTATGAAATAAACAATAGTCCAGTATTTTTGCGTTTTTTTTTTTTTAGTTAATTTTCTCTCTAGTATAAACCTCAACTTCTGTTAATTGATAAGCCTGAAAATATGAGTAATAGAGTCTACTTAAAAAATAGTATGCCGAAGCTTATGATCCATTAATTTGCAGTGCTTTATAGTATATATACTTAGTTTCAAGTTTTCTTATGTCCTTTCTGGATCGTTTTACCAAAAAAAAAGTCACATCATTATAAAACTGCTTGTAGAAGAGCCAATGCTCAAGAGATTAATTGGAAAATCTGACAGTGTGCTTATTCAGTGCAGGTTTGTGGTGGGTTTTGGTGGTTTTGTTTTTTTTTTCTCCCCAGCCACAGCCTGTATTTCACAAACATTCAGTCAATTGTAGATCATTACATTAGTCAAAATGTCCACAAGACATAATTTACTTCTAATATAGATTTGACTTGTGTATAGGGTAGAGATAATTTTCACTTTTTTATTTATTTATTTCAAAGCAGTGGAATAAATCACAGACTCATAGAATGGTTTAGGTTGGAAGGGACCTTAAAAAACACCTAGTTCCAACCCCCTCTGCCATGGGCAGGGACACCTCCCACCAGACCAGGTTGCTCAATGCCCCATCCAGCCTGGCCTTGAACACTTCCAGGGATGGGGCATCCACAGCTTCTCTGGGCAACCTGTTCCAGTGTCTCACCACTCTCATAGGAAAAACACTTTAATTGACTTAGAGGTACCAAGCAGCCACCTCCATAAAATAGACTCAAATGGCCTAATTACTAATACACCATATGGAGGAAAAGCAGAGGTGTGGTGCAGTCTGTTGATGGATCAATTAACACACAAGGCAGAGGATTGTGTCATCATCACTGTTACCATCAAAACAAAATCCTATTTTGCATGTGTCTGTAATATCACAGAAACGATCTTGTTTTTTCCATTTGTGTAACACTTCCTTCAAAAACTAAGATCTCAAAACACTTTGAAAACATTCAATTAAACTATCTCTGCCTCTCCTTTATTCCCCACAGGTTAGGATGGTGTAACTGACAACCTGATTTATCTGCCATGTGAAGTAAATGACATCTAGAGCAGCCATTTTCTTCATACTCCACTGAAAACTCTCAGCACTTCCACAAAGTAATGACAAAACTGCTGAGAGTGAAGAAGCTCTCTCTCTGGGCACAAACTGGGGAAGGGCTTTTGCCTTTGAAGCATGGGAGGGGGGACCCTCAGGTGTCTCCTTATCTTCAGGAGTTTAGCAAGGCATTGGGAAATTGCAGCACAGTGCAAATCTCTCCACTGCTTTTATCAGTATAATACACATTGCATTCTGGGGGAAAAGGTTAGTAGTGTGGATTCTCCCACCCCCGAATATGATGTAAATAATTACAGCAAACAGTTCATGCTGGTACAGCTAAGAAGAGCTACCACTGGTAGCCTCTCATCTTAGACTTGGATAAACTACCTATAAAATTTCTGGGAAGGGTTCCTTGGAAAAAGCATATTGCTAAAATTTAAAGTTAACTAGTTGTAGTTTAAGTAAGAGAAGCAAAATGCCACATTTTGAGAAGATATTATTAAAAATTAACTTGATTTTAAATATTGAATGTTCTCGACTTATTTACCAATCTTTATGGTGAAATTTTTTTATATGGTGAAACATAGAACATCCTGGAGTACAAGCTGTCTCTGCATCAGAGCTGCAACCCTTCCTCTCAGCAGCTACTGCCTGAACTGGCTAATTTGATAATTGCAGGTCTGCTGAATCCTTCACATAAACCTCTTCTATCAAATTTGGCATTTTCTGTGCTTTCTGAGGCATCCTAATGCCCAAGTATTTGAGGAGTCCACTCTCTACTGTTACTGTGGTGGGGCCATTCCATCAGTAGAGCTGCAGCCTTTTCTTCTACATGCTTGTGCAGGAGAAGGCTTGGTTCCTTGGTTCACAGACTCTGTGAAGGTGAACCATACCATAATAACCAAACACACTATTTTCAAGGGCTGTAGCTGTAAACAGGAGCCAGCTTTTGAAAAGGTCACTGTTCCTGTCTACTTTTCCTGTTTTCACTCATTTTTGATACTATGTAATGTGGAAAAATATGCCTTGTGCACAATTACTGCTTTGCTACTCCAAGTTTCATCTGACTTGCATTTTAGCAGAGAAAGTTGCTGCTTTCCAGCTTTCTCACTCAGGTCACAATCTAAGTCTTGGCTTGCAACATCACTGTCAGGTAAGTTATCCATTCCTGAAAATTTAAATAAATAGTGAACCCTATAAGGATGCTTTACTGCTGGAAGGACTTCAGACCACCGTCATTTAGCTGTTTCCACTGCTGCCTTTTCATAAATAATTTTTCGTGCTTCTGAAGTCAAATCTCAGACAAAACAGCTATTTACTGAGTCCAAGATATTTAAGTGTGACTAAGAAGTCTGGGCAATTCTATCTGTGGGGGTCCTGTAGTTGTTTAGAAGCAATACAGATTGGAAACCCAGATTTTTTTATAATTATCTCAAAATGAGTAAAAGTTGGGCAAAACTTGAAACACTCAAAACTGTATACTTCTTCTGAAAAGCTAGGCCTAGCATTTTATATTCTTCTGGCAAGACTTAGGTAGGAATCAGTATGTCTCAAGGAGATGTCAGAATAAACATGGCATCATGTTTCATCCACTGTACAAGACAGACATCCAGGAAGCTGCCTGAAGCCAAGGCTGTGGATAGGAGCACCCTCTCTGCCTGAAGGAACAGCCCCACACATTTGTGTTGGGAAGGAAGGCTGCTTCTCTGAGTGCTTTTAGAAGTGCAATAAATTATTGCAACAGTATATAATTGTTAACTCCCAGAAAATTACTTTCATAAAGTTCAAGAGCAACCTAAAAGTGACTGATAGCTCCCATTGTAACCAGAAAAAGTGAGTTGTCTGAGGCTTTGAGGGTGTCTGCTACCAGTGATAATCTTCCAGTGGCAAATTGTTTACTTTTGGACTGTCTCTCCTTATATGATGGGCACAATGTGGTAAAAGCTATCTCACTCCTGTTGGACTGGCTCCCTGCCCAACCTCCTCCTCCTCCTCCCACCATCCATGTGCCCAGTCACATCCCCTCGCAGGAACACTGCATAATACTAAAACATTATTGGAACCGTATGTCTAGATAATGAAGTGGGCTTGCAAAATGCGATGGTCTCTAGTCAGAGTTCGATTTTATTGAAAAGTGCCTGAAGGACAGCAATACTTCTATGAATTCTACTGAGAAACTGCTGGCCAGAGTGGGAGTTGGACCTAAAGACCTATATAACTCCTTGACCGCACATGCAGTCGGGGTGGGAGCTGCAGTTACATGACCCTGTCCATCTAGGCCTTACAGCTATATGACCAAGTGCACAGTTACCATGTCACATTTTACTCCTGTCCTGTGATAGTTACCCATCAAGCAGTATTCTCATCTTTTCTCATGTTGCATTCAAACAATAAGGCATCATTATTTTAACTCGTCGAGTCTTTTCTGGATAACCTTTTTGAAAACTCAAACATCTTCATTTTCTGTGAAGGGAAAAACATTGCTCACCCTATATATATACCCAAGAGACACTCAGTAAACCTGTCTACAGAATTCCAGCACTGTAGGTACTAGCTGCCCATCAACATCTCCAGGGATCACTGGAGGTATTAGGGAGATAGTAGCCCCAGGCTCAATTCACCTTCGGTATCTCAACAGTATTTTTCATCATCCATGATTGGGTACCACTCTTCCCATAGAAAGGCTATCCTTCAAAAAGAGGAAAGCAAAACATCACTAAATAGTTTCTTCTCTGTAGGAGAGCAGCTATAAAACTGAAACTGCAGTTGAGCCAGGAAGTACATCTACATTTCAAACTCCTACTACTGCATCAGAAATGCTGCAACCGTAAGACAAAGCACATTAGTCAGACATAATACCACCCATTCAAATCCATCCAGAAATGCTAATGGATTATCTGCATCAATCAGACCTCAGTTTAGACCAGGTATTGTTGGTCCACAACACCCTAACTTAAGCTGTACTGAATGTCATCCATCCATCCTCCCCCAGCTGGTATAAAGCCAACATAAACTCCATGTAAGCTCCGTATGGTGTGTTCTGGCTAATTTGACAGAAATGTGATCATGTGCTCATTCTTGAGCCTGATCAAATTTGTACTTCTGGGAGATCAGTCAGCACATAGGCCTCCAACTAATGGCTGTGGAGCTGCAGCATGAGCATGAGCGTCACACAGGTCCTTGTGACTGAAGCCACCAGGGCTTGGACAGCATCCAACAAGCTCCCCAAACTCCCAGGCCCTCAAACCGGCTACTTTTGGTTCCCTTACATTTTATTTTTCTGCCATATTCATACCTATCTCAATCAAACAGATCAACACCATCCCATGCAGTGCTGCTTTCCTCCAAATAATCTTTTTTGCCATTTGCAATGGTCTGTGCCATTTGAACTGCCACCCACAGTCCTCTAAGTCACTGCACTTGTGTATAGGAGGGCAGTGTTCATCAGTAACAGGATACTTAAAGGAGAAGGATAACGCCTAGAATCTGATTTATTCAACATTTAAATCCCACCACCTTCCCAACATGCCTTTTTATGGTTTGCAGCAGTAGCTCCTGCAGTCTCAGATGTGTAGATGTGTCTGGCAAGGTTAAAGCTGTAATATTTAGGAGGTATTTTTCATGTTTTGGACTAGGATGGCATTCTAAATGAGCAAAGCAGCCTTCATATGAAACTATAATTTTATGTCCAGTTTGGTTGCAGATTGTATCAACTACCAAACAGTACAGTCTTCATTATTTCAGGAAAGCACTTTAACTCCTTGTGCCTGGTCTTGAAACTTCTTGCAGATACTGACTTCAAAAAGGTAGACAGAGATAATTAATAACCTTGTTGATGTCATTTAGGTTTCTATACTTGATAGTTTCTCATTGAAATGTTTTAAAATACATAGATTTTGCTCAAAGGCAGAAGTTTTGTAGAACATTCTCTTCTTTTTTTTTTTTTTCCTGAGTTTTCCTTTTGAGTTATACCTTCAGAGTGAAATACCATATGGCAGACACACACACTTCTTAGCAGAGTAATGAAGTCCCACAGAGATTACATACTTTTTCCCCCAGGGAATAGTTCTGCCTGTACTTCACATAGCCAATTTTATACAGCTCTTTCCCTGTAAGAAAATTTACAGATTTTCCTTTAAAGGATGAATTCTACTGATACTTATACCAGAGCAAACCTAAAGCAATTTTCTTAAAGGCACTGAAATGATTTTAGATTTATGCTGGTGTAACAAGGCCCTGAATGTGATCTATATATTGTTAGTTGGTGCTTGTAGTAGGAGACCTGAAAAACCTGGTTACCAAAATGTCACTTACCCTGAATTTATTATCCATGTTTACACCATCAGCACTCACAACATCAGCAAAGAACAAAAGCATTAAAGAGAACTACGTTAGATATAATTTTTCTAAATCTGAAGTTGCTGTGTGGCTGAGGCACAGGGTCAAAATTCCGAGATTCTCAGCTGTTATTTGATCTTCACTTTGCAAACTTCACTACTGAGGTAAATACAGGTTTTCACAGAGCAAAGCATGAAGTAAGATTTAAAAAGCATGTTTCTTTTGAGAGCATTTAGTTTCTAAAATGATCATAAATACATAGTTTAAGCAATCTTTTGTAATGTTAATTTATTTTTCAAAGAATAAACAAAATTACAATTTTGTTTTTCTGCATGGAAGATGGTCTTTTAATTCCAGATGTAGGCAACATATAAGACATAAATGAAAGCTAAATTTCAACCATAATAGACTCTGCATGTTGCCACTTCAATGACCTTTTAATCCCTTGGAGTTTAACCATTTCCTAATGTCTCCTAACAGCCATTTTCTTGTTGGAAAAGCCCTTCCTAACTGATAACATCTAAACAAGCTCATACCTTAATTAGAAAAATTCTCCCATAAATATTTATGTTGCTGTGATTAGACCATTTACTGAATCCAGCTACCCATTATGAGTTAAAATAGAGTACCTTGTTTTGAGAAGCCTGGGGCATGACATAGTTTATACTAGGGGACTTTAAGTTGTAATTCATCTAATCAAGTGCCTGACCCCTTGCCTCCAAAGTAGCCAGTAGTCATTGGAGGAAAAATAACCTTCTGCTGAGCATAGCATCCTTCAGTCTGTATTTTTGTATGTTGGAAACTACAGAACGGTCTCATGCAGCCCTTTTTCATCTCCAACAGCCAACATGTGAAAAATCTGGAAAGGGGTAAACTCTCTTTTTCTGAAGGAAATACAAAAATAAACAGAAACACCAAGGAAGGACTTCTACCCAAAGCATACTGCTGCTACCTAATGAGGGTCCCATGCCACACCAGTGCTCGGGGGCACCACAGTTACTGGGGATTGTCGCCAGGCAGCCGGCCATGCGCGGAGGTAGGTACCCAGTGTGACATCTCCCATTAAGAGGGTGATGAGAGATTTAGGCAGCCTGTTCTCAGGGGCTCCTCTCTGGCTCCTGAGGTGTAAGAAACACTGAAACAGGGCAGTGCATATAGTGCATGTTTCCTCCCTTTAGCTGAACATGGAGCAGGGAGAGGTACTGCCCTAGAGAGAAGGTGGCCTGAATTGCTCTCTTTTAGATGCCTAAAGCCATTGAGTGCTTGGACTGGACTTGTGAATTAGCCTTTGGGCAACCTGCATATGTCCATATAAGCAGATTTAACCGTGCCTGGGAGCTGGAGCATGAGTGGCTAATGAATGACTAATATTCCTCCCTGGAATATTTTCAGCTGTCTCACGGTCACACCATTCCCAGGCACACTTTTGGCAACAAAATTTTCCAAGGCTGGTTCCTGGGAGGAAGTTTGTGCATGGTCGCCCCAGTTTGGTGGCTGAGGAATGTCATAGCAGAGACAGGACTGTTCCTGGCCAGCTGGACTACATGCATGAGAGCACTGCTGGGAGTGTTTAATTTACTAGAGTTGATGGCATTTCTGACATCCAACATGCTAATTCCATGTGTAGGTAGAGATCCAAGAGTGTTTCACAAGTTTCAACTCCTTCAGCATCAAATGAGAGAAAATTTTGCTTTGTAAGTGTTTTTTAAATAAATTCTCACTTTAGTCATCCAAAATGATGTTCCTTTTAGGAAGAGTTGTCTTCGCTAATTCCTAGACATCTAAGCCTAACTTGGAGTAACATGTTTAAAATTACATGACTCCTCATTTTTTTGCATCCCACCACTTATGCTATCCTCATTTTTAAAGATACAATTCTAGAGTTAATTCATCCATACATCAAAGTCAAAATCCTTTCATACCTTTTCCAGCTGCAGATTTCCATCTTTCCATTTCCGTCTCTGGGATACAATTAATTCCTATTTAAAGTAAGAAAAGTCTCTCTCCTCTACATACTGCCTTTGCAGCTGCAGTTACTCCAATAAAAGTGTGTCATTGTTTATCTACTTCTTTTATGTTGCTTAAGATTGCACCTAACTTGATCAGGGCACTTTACAACAAATTTATTTTGAAACAGTTAACAAGTAAGAAAGTCTGAAAATACAAGAGCTTCTAAACAAATGCTCTCTTCATGTTATCTGTTGCTATTTATTTACTTTTTGGCTAATCTATTTCCTCTCCTTACACAAAAAAAAAAAAAAAAAAAAAAAAAGCAAGCAAGGGGTTTTTCTGTGGCTTCAGTGTTTATTTCTTTATTGTAAACAGAGTCCAATTTAGGTTACATAGTCTTGAAAGACAGAATGTACTTACATTTTAGTAGTATAATTTATTGTCCTGTTTTGGATAACAATTCTTGATGTAACTATGGTTAATGTTTTAGTTAATATGTCAGCTCTAGGCTCCCTTAATTTGTTTCATGATCACCATACTATGATACTGATCTTGAAATAATAAGATTAGAAAAATAACCATTTTGAGTCTTCTTACATGTAGTCTGCTTTCTGCAACATTAGGGGTCACATTTTTGAAATTTTTCTTTCCAACCACACCAAGAACTTTCTCTAAAAATAGATAAAAACAAAGCTGAGGCACTCTTCTGTTTTAAAGTGATGCTTGAAGAGCTAGCTCAAGCTTGAAGGGTTTGAGACAATCACAAGAGTCACATTTAAAATCACGAAGGTTGGCTGCATTGTCTTTCCCAAGTTATGAGCCTTACTGCAGGGTTGCAAATTGTAAGTGTGCACCAACTGAAGTTTTCTTGTTTTTCAGAGAGACTGAGCATCAAAAGCTCTCCTTGACATCAGCTATCCAATGATCTAAAAATAAAGCTATTTTATGTAGATAAGCTGGGCACCATATCCCTTGTGTGAAGGTCTGTTAGGAAGGTAGAAGTGCTGTGAGTAATTGCTCTTTTAAGGCAGGACTGCAAATGAGGTGAATAAAAGTTACATGAATTCTTTCTTTTCAATGGTTTTTGTTTGCCTTGTACTTGGTATTGATTATTAGCAACTAAATCAGTTCCAAATTTTCTTTTCACTTCAAATAATGCTTTCTGTCCCTAATGGCATTTGACAAATTTATTCTATCCTCTCTAGAAAAATTCTGAATTCTGATCATGGATAAATAAAATATTCTGTTCTTGAATTCACAAGTCAGATCATTCTGCTATATGTTATATGTTATTCTGTACTGAATACTGTTTCTGCCTGCTTAGCTGAAATCATCCATGGTACCACTGATGACTGCATGAAATGCTTGGAATTATGAGGTACAAAGTGTATTTTAAAGCCTTTCATCCCTCAAACATTTCAATCTTCCTCAATCAGAATGGTTTTCTCTCTGCTTCTCCCAAGTTAGCAGATCAGTTTTCACCTCATACATCACAGCAGGACCATCTGCATCACCTAGAAAACCATCAGCTTCCACTGCTTCACCTTATTCTAAGAAATGACCTGTTGCCCATCAGTAGCAGATTCCTGTGACTCGCTTTTCATTCATCAATTAACAATGAAAGTGATTAAACTGATGTTAACCAGACAAAAACCATTTACAATCTTATTCATGGAGACTTATTTTTTGTAAGAGTATTGAACAAGCCAAGGTATTGAATAAGACAGAATGGCTACCACAGAGGCTGGTGGTTCAATTATTTCTGATACCAGCCAAGGTAATGAGGAATAACCTTCACTAGTAATTTTCAGCAACAGGTCATTTCGCTAAAATGGCCAGCGACTATTTCTCTGGCTGAAAAAATAAAGAAACTCGGAATACTTGAGCTAAGGTGAGGGTATAATGGGGTCCTAGAGCAGGGATGGATGAAGCGGGCATATGTGGAAGGATCAGTTTCAGTAGGAAACTGTGGGAATGTGAGCAGAGGTTTCAGCAGTCAATTTGGCAAAGGATATACAAGTGTGGGGCTTGCCTGAACCTCATCTGAATTGTGACAGCCTCCGGCACTGGTTGAAATCAAAATCTTAAAGAATCTGGTCCTTCAAAACCCAAGCATTTAAGCATTTCCAGCGAGGCCAGAAAAAACATTGCCAAGATTATCAAACTTCCAAGTAAAATTTAGCCCTTCTATACACTTCAAAAGGAAGAAGCACAGAAAGCCACAAAAATATCATGCATCCTGCTTTAAAGACTTTCAAGGCTGTTGTTTTTCAGCTCAAGGATGCTTTGGCTCAGACTCCCAGCCTCTGATTCGGGATGTAATCAGAGATTGGGTTATGTCTGATTTTATCCAGCATCATCTTGCAATGACATTATCTGCTGATGTTTTATTATATGCATCCTGCCTGCTTGAGGGCTAAATGCATTTGTCTGATAAATGAAACACTGGCATCATCCTCTTTGGTGAGCCCAGATTATGAGCTGTGCTCATGAGTCTCAGCAAGGCCCCAGGTAGGGCCCTGTGGCCACAACTCACCAGCTGGGCATTAAACCATACTGGTAGTCTAATTCAGATCCTGCATTACCCAGCAGGAGACCAGTTTATGAGGACTTGGTCTTTTCTGAATTGGGTGTTCATGCACCTGGAAATCAGTCCAAAAGGCCACAAATCTTATCTTTGAAGACCCAGTATCTATGTCCTGTATTGTAAGGCTCCTTGGCCTTTGTAAGGCCATGGCCTAAGCAGGAGATATCCTTTCTGTATATCTCAATAGTGGTCCCACACAAGTCAAGAGATATGTCCTTAGTTCTTTCATGTGTTAAAAGGATCAACTATGTGATTTTCCCCTCAGCCATCCATCCATATCACATGCCATCTTCTCCCCAGAAAAAGGGAATGTCATTACTGAGGTCAGCACTTTGTGCAAAACACTGAATCATCTCCATGACATTTCACATTTCTATGTCTCTGAATCATCACTAAATTTAAGCTCCAACTGTCCCAAACTCCTCTGGTACCAAAGCACTGCAATAGATCACATCTGTTAATCACCAGGAACTCTGACATTTTAAGACCAAATTATTCATCCTCTCCATATGTATCTTAACTAACCCTGGTGAGACTATCTCAGCTGACCATTTGAGAATACACGCACACAGGGATGTTCTCAGAAGGTTTGGATGATAATGCTTAGCAACAAGGACTCATTTTCTCCACCTATTTTTTTTCTGGTGATAACTGTGAGTTATCCCCCCCAAAGGGGCTGGCTCCTTTTCAGTGCTACAACTATAAAAAGAATGCAACAGGTGCAGAGGACCATGCTCCAGATTTGGGAGTGACAGCCATGAAGGCTAACAGCAGGAAATGAAAGCCAATATTCCTGCTGTGTATTTTCTGATTGCCAAAGCTGACATGAGAGTGTCGTTACATGGAGAAGAAGTTGAGATTTGCCACTTGAAAGGTCCTTGCCCCATTGTATTTTCATTTGTAACACTGTCAGAAGAGGTCAAAGTACTTTTCCTTGCAATTTCTTTTACAATCATCTATGGACCAATGTCTCTAAACTCAGCTTACTTTTGCCAATAAGGGGCTTATTTTCCTATTACTATTGTGCTACAGGCCTCTGTGGTTCACCATGAACACTTTACTGCTGGCGTTTCTGGCTGATCTGCCTTGGCTTTCCACAGTTCTTGCTCAGTAACAGCCACGGAAATAGTCCAGCAGACAAGTTGTGTGGACATCATGAATTCATTGTTCTTCTCTTGCTATTTAGGGCTGTTTATCGCCTTGGCCTCCTGCAGGTGAGGAACCCTTGCTAGCTATCTCAGCCATGGCCTCCACTCTCACCTGAGCATTTGTTGGAAAGCAGAAGAGCAGGCACTCAGCCATCCTTGAGGATGGACTGGACTGATGTGCTAGTTTGAATTCTACACCAGGACCTTCTTGTCTGGTATGAATCCTGCACAGCACTTCCAACAGCAAAGGGAAGCAGATGGAAAAAGAATAGGAAATGAAGCCTTGCTGAAACTGCACCACCTGTATGGCTCTCTCACTTCCCTGTGAGACTTGGAAGGAGCAAACCAGGAGGGACAACTGATAAAATGTTTCCCACAAAATCTCTGCTTCTGGCTTGCTGAAATTTCTACTTTCCATTGTATCTCTTGGTTTCATTTCTTGCTATCAGTCCTGCTTTCTGCAAATTGCTCTCACTGCTGACAGCCAAGGTACACAGTCCTCAACAATTCTGCCCAAAAACCAGTATTTCCTTTATTCCCCCCATTGTACCATGCAGGGGAACAGCTTAAAGGAGTTAATGCAGTGTTTCCCTCAGAAACATCAGCGGAAACTTAACCTGATGAATGAAGGAAACTCACAAGGGAGGAAAAAAAAAAAAAAAAAGGTGTGAATTCATCTTGGTGAACAGAACAAGCGTGTACAGCTATTTACAGAGATTTCAGTCATGGGAATGGGGTAGGTAGCCAGGATTGCTGCACGGTCTATAGGCTCAGTAGGTCTGTGCTCGGCCATAAGGTGCTCCTTGTTTCCTGCTGTCAGATCACCAGGAGGCTGGCTGGAGGGCACCTGGCCAGCACATGGAAAATGGACACAGAGCTGTCCATGTCATGTGTAATTCAAAGAGGCTGCAAATATTCGCTGGCTGCCTATACCGGCTCTCACAGCGTTCACCTCTCGTCTCTCCTGGCCTGGCCACAGAGCTGGCTGGCTTCAGGGACCCAGAGGTGCTCGGCTGGGTGCCACATATGGCTGTCTCGCTCCTCCTGCTCCTGCACACCAGCAGTTTGCACCACCTCTTTGAAAGCCGCTAGCCTCCTTTCCCTCTTCCCTGTTTATACTGGATCACATTCACCATCCTCTTGTCTCTGGCGTGTAGTCATGCCACGGATTCACCCACAGGTGCTGCAACTCCAAGCAGAGGGGAATGAAAGCGGTGTCTGCTCCCTTCACTTGCAGAGG
>JAOXNG010000001.1:32666423-32676550 GCA_028566535.1 Scolopax minor | reverse complement strand
GCTGGGGGGAAAAAAGTGACCAAAGAGCCTTAAAAATTAAGTCATCCTTGCCCTCGGGGACTCTTGTGCCTCATTGCTCACTCTCCCTCCTCATCTTGCTTATGCAGCAGAATTTTTGTCTGGATTCCAAAACCCAGGGAGAAGCCTCACCACCTTCGCAAAGACCAGCATGGCATTACTCACTCTGGAAGCTGCAGGAGAAGACATCCATCTTGGATTAGTAACGCCTGCCTCTGTAAGACTTGCATGAGTGTTGTGAAAAACAGGATGAACTGCAAAAGTGAGCAAATCCAATAGCTTTAGAGGCCAGGCAGAGGAGAAGGCACTTTATATAATTGGGAGATTTTACATTCCTTCCTTGTGTGCAAGCAGAAAGCAGTGTGAGTATTTTGTCCTTCAACTGAATAAAGCTCAGATAAAGCAAGATTTACTGAGATGAAATATATAGGGCCTATGAATTACAAGCTCTTGTAAACCAGAAATATCCCACTGGCCCACATGAAAGTCAGACTCCAACTCTCCACAGCCCACTGCTATTATACTTTGTGTGGAATTGGGTTGCATTGTACAGCTGGCCTAATGCTGTTTCTTTGCAGCCAACTGTGGACCAAGAGCAGGAGAGAGATTTAGTTAATTTTAATCCTTTGTCTTCAGCCAGCTTCTGGAAAGATGCTGTGTGTTCTATATTTGGAGATTTTTTTTCTTTAGAAAACTCTTCTGTTACCAGCTTCCAGGAAGCTCATTTTTCCAGTTATGCTGCTGCTTCTTGGCCACGAATGTGCTTTAGAGGACAGTTATGCTATTTCTTTTTAACAATTGAAATCCCTGAAAAAGCTACCTGAAGAACTGTCACAGATTTAAAGGTGTGGGTTTTGCTATTAGCAGAAATAAAGAAGCCTGGCAGCAGAAGCATCTAAAATACAGTGATAATAAGATCTCAACAGAAAGTGGGGAAAAAAAAAGTAGCATGTAGGCTACAAAAAGACAAATTAGATAAGATTAATATATTAAAACATATTTTAGTGATGTACAGAGAGGTTGCATTGTAATGAAAAGCAGATACAAAACCATCTAGCTATATACAATACTGTAGATTTGTGCATGTAAGATCTATCATAAAAATGAACATTTAAATAAACCCAGTTGAACAGACCAGAAAACAAAGAGCAGCCCTGTCAGCATACCAAGTTCCAGTAAGATTAATCTTTGTTGCAAGTGTTGTTCCCAATGTATCTCTCTGCACTCATCCATCATCTCCCTCCGTGAAGACAACATGAGCTTGTGGCCTTTTTGCTGCCTAAGGCAAACTGGTGTATGTGTGCTTGTGTGCAAATATAGATTATTTGTCCAGTCCCCAAGCCAACAGTCCTCATGCAGTTAATAGCCTGCAGGACATTTTTCTGTCCCCTCACTGGGAACATCCAGGTCTCCTCCTGCTCTCATATTCACCCCAACTAATTTCAGCTGTTAAATAACCTGTTCTTTTAGAGTCCCACACTAAAATCAATGGGAGAAACTGGGCACTTCTAAAGGAAGGAAGCATTTTAGATATTTTATTTAGTATTTTATTTTAAAACGATTGAAAACTCTTTATTAACTACAGAGGAAGCGTAAATATCTAGCTCAAGCTAGACACCAATTTGTACATGGTTAGCATTAAGTGAATTTGGTGCTTAGAAAGGTGCGTCTAAACCTCACTGCATGCACGAGTAGCTGCTACAGTCCACCAGAACCTGTCCATAGCCTGAGTACCTATAGGACCAGTGCTTGAAAACCACCACAGGCTCACCAGCAATTTGTTCTCTCTCTCGGGCACACATTGGCTGTACTTTGAAATTAGCTTAAATTAACTTGCCCCTTTCTTTTTCACAAGAGTGGTAACTCACACTGACATTTTTCAAAGCCCTAGCCTAAGCTCCAGCACTAGTCTAAGTTCCCAATTCCCCCTGTCCATGTGGGCAGAGCCCGGAGTATGTCCCAAGTCCACAGCAGAGACAAAAGAAGTAGGAATTCTCAGAGCCCTGTCTCCGTGTGGTTCGTGCTCCTTACTCAGATTTCCTCTAGTGTCATCTCTGATGTCATTACTAGCACAGAATGGGGCTAACACATATTTCACGGGAATATTGTGGGCGTTAATTAACAAATGCTCATAAAATGCTTGGAAACCTTCAGGCTGAAAAAATGTATAAAGACTTTCCTATAAATATTGTTCTTATTATCTGTATCCAGATACTATGTCTCCAGAGGTCTCTGCAATTTTAAAGTAGGTCAAAATTCGGCTCTTAATAAGTTGAGCTGGGAAGTCTGAAATTTTCCTCCAGACACAATTTTGTACTGCTTAAATTAAGAAACATGAGGCCCACTTCCCTGCACCCAAACGGTGCTGCACAACAGCTGAGGACAGCAATGAAGATGTGCTCCGAACTCCCAAGCGAGGTGCATTTGCAAGCCAAATGTTGACCTCAAGGTGTTGACCTACCCTGCGCTAACGCACATTTGGGTTTCCATGGCCTTCTACAGTTTTATCACTTGGCTCCCAACCAAAAGGCGTCGTACAATTTATTGTTTGCATTAAACGCTTCTTTATGGAGGAGCAACGATATGCCAAGTGGATGGACACGTTTGATTCACACCACCTAACTGGGCAGAACACAGGCTGTCAAAATTCTCCATACATACCAACTGGAATGGCATCAAGTCCTAAAAGAAATACGTGGCACTATGCTTTTCATTTCCATTCTGTAGGAGCAGACACGGCTGAGACGTAGGGTGTTTCCTGAGGTTAATGATAACCTGAGGTTAATGGTTTCTGGCTGAACTTTAGGCCCTCGGCTCCCCCTAACCTGTCATTAATCCCCAGGAAATGCCTGAAACCAAGCGTATTATTTAAATCTGGCAGCAATTAATTTATCTCTGGACCTTACAGATGCTCATATTAAATTAAAAAGAGGATGATTTATGAAGAGCGCCAATAATGTCCAGATCGAGGCAAAGATAGATGTTATCCTTAATATTTAAAATTCAAGTTTCCTTTTTCACTGAGTCATTGGCTTTCAGCTGTATTAAAGGTTTTTATTTAATTATTCTAGCAAATAGGATCTTTTCCCTAATTATTCCTTTTAAAAAACACTTTATCATGTACATCCTGCCGGCTGCACCAAGATTTTATCTTTTTTCCTCCTTAGGAGTGTTTAATGAACATTGTTCACTGTTGCAACTGAATCAGAAAATAAATCTATTTTTAGCAACTTGGTTTAAAAAGAAGCAATCAGAACAAACGCAGTGGCATGTGTAAAAATTAAGAATTATTCTCTCGCTCAGCAGTAGATCTACAAGTCTCAGACAAAATAACAGCTGTGATTTTATTTCCACATATTAAGAAGGTAGGCCAAAAACAAGGTATAAAGTTGTCAGTTTCTGGAGAGCCAGAAGGTGAAGCTGTACATCAGTTTCTACTCTCAGTTTATCTCTGGCTTCTAGGCTAGAGGCTGCCAACAGCATGCACACTCTCTATTAAGGCTTCTGAAGCCCTAGAAGAGCCCTCAGTGATGTGGTTTGGCAATAGGTATACCACTAAATCAGAGACACAGGCAGCAGTACAGTTGGCTCCGTAATTGCAAACAACAGCCATAAATCCATTGAAACTAATCCATGTACCAACTGAAATAAAATCCTTAATCTCGCCCCCTTTCTGTTGTTCAACTTTCACTTTCAAGTCTTATCACAGCGTAGCGCCATTAGCTCTACAGATAACATGGAGTCTTCCAGACTCTTTAAAATCTGAACTTCTGCTGTAAAAACAGCTTAAGAAAAATATTCTGGACCTTCCGAGTTAAAGGTGAGCTGCAAGGGGACAAAAGTCAAAGCTGTGGATTTTTTCCTTCTTTGCAGAGAATTCTTCCGGTAATATTTTTCGTGATAAGACGGTTACTGAAAAAAAAGCACTTTATGCTTTAATAGTTCTGTAAACTGATTAAGCCAAATCCCTACAGAAAAATTACCACCTACATTGCAATATGAGCCGTACTGATACGCAGCGTTACTCCCCTTTTTGAGAATAGCAGGAACAATCTCACATGTGTGTATGTGGTCACACATCTGGCTTTGTGTAGCATTAGCACTCCCTTTCCTGAAATCAATATCGCCTGAATATTTTTTTCCTTAACAGCCTTTTCTCACACACTGCTTCTGCTGCCCCTCAGCACTTTCTGATAGAACCCACCCGTGGAGAAGAAGACAGTGCAGGTGCAGTGGCCATGCTGTTCTGGTAAAGCTCCTCCTGACCAAGGTGGGTCTCAGCCTCAGTGTTGCCTTGTCTGGGGGTGTTTCTACCACTGGTGATACCAGTCTGTATGTGTGGTGAGGGCACATACACTGCTGTACACATATGTACAGGAATACTGCTATGAAAATGTGTACTTGAATACTGCTTTCCTGTGAGAACTGGAAGAAAGACTTCAGCCTCCTCCACCAACATGTGGCTCCTTCATGTCTGAAGAAAAGTATCTTTCTCAAGGTTCAGTGCACTAAATGTTCAGAAATGCTTTTTTAGCCCAGTGTTTTATGAGCTTTACAAGCTTTTTACAAGCTTAGTTTCATACAGTAGAACTTCAGCATCTCTTTTTGTTACAATACTTTGTCTCCTTCATTGTGAAAATATGACTATATGTCTTCCAGGCACGGGTGGTGCCTTGTTTAATAATAGCTACTTAAAATAGATATTTTGCAAGATCATTTTCCAATTGATGGGTTGCAGAATTAGTGTATTACAGAACTGTGACAGCCAGGGAAGGTTAGGCCAGTGTCTTCCTCTTTCCTGCCCAGTCATCTAGTGTGGATGCTTCTTCCAGGATGCAGTCGAGCAGCTGATGAGCTTCATGGGCGCACTGAAACCTCCCGTTCCAGCTGATACAAGCAAGTTTGGGGCTTTTTCCCTTGGAGCCGTCAAAATGTTTTAACCACAACCAAATAACTGAAGTGCTAACAAATATTAATGAGCTAAAGAAAACATATTTCTAGTGTTCCTCTAATCACCTAGATAGCAGTATTTTATTTGCTATATTGTAGTATTTGATTTGCCAGGCTGTGTGGCAGGTATTTGTAATATTTGAGGGGTTCGGTCNNNAAGCATGTTTAGTAGAGATACCTTTGTGGCAAGAGACAAATTCAATGATGTTTACATGCTGTTTGGTAAATGAATACTGTTTCAAGGAAAAATAAGCCAAAGATCAAGCTACAGCCACATTTCTTATAGTTTTCCAATTTTCTGCCTTCTGGTATACCTAAATCCTCTAAATATGAGCTACTGAATCAGCATTTTATATGCTCAGATGTGATTAAAGCTGCTCAGAGGACAAGGATTCCATTTTGCTGTAAATTTTGAGGTTTCAGAATTTGTTTTCACTATCCAGAGGAATGAAAATAAACCCCTCAAACATTTTTGCAAATGGAAATTGTTATGAAATGTCTGTTTCTGTATAGAAAACCTGATCTTTTCAGCTCAAGTTCTTTCTCCTCTGGCCATAAGTGACAAGGGAACCCCAGGCAAAAACTTTCTCAAGAAATGTTTGTCAAAACTGATATGTTGATACAACAGTTTGGCTTTGATGAAGTGACATATTTCATTTCACTGAAAATATTCTGACCAGCTCCAGATGTGATTGACTTATTTAAGTTAAGAAAATGATTCATTGTGAGTCTAAATAAACCAATAAAATAATTGAGTAATGCATGGAAGAGTCTGAATAAGCCAATAAAATAATAGAGTAATGAGATGTTTTTCTAATCAACTGCATTGGATCTGAACTCTTGTCTTTATGTATGGGATAAATTCATAAAATATAAACAAATTTCTATAGTAGAAAGGAGGTTTATGTCCATCCAGTATAATTTCCTGGATAATGCTGACCCTATTCTTTAGAATCCTGAAGTCATAGGTCTGAATCCAACTTTCTCCCACACTGAAGAACTAATATACATAGAACACATCTGAGAAAACTTTGTGTAACATGTTCTTGAAGTTTTCTATTAGAGGAGATACTTCCCCAGATAGCTGTTCCTGTATAACCAGGATATGCTGATCATTGAAAATGTTTTCCTTCTAACTGACCTACATTCTCTTGATGAAACCTCAGCTAATTAGTTTAAGCCAAACTTTACTTTAGAGAACAATTGATCATTATCCTCAATTGTACCAGTTCCAGGTATATTTCAAGTATCGTGAAACTTTTTCAGGTCTCCACTCATTATTCCTTATTCTTAACTAAATAAAGCATTTCATGAAGTGTTTCCCAATTACCCCTGTTTTCTAAACTCATCTTTTTGAAGAGAAGAGCAAATGAATTAATTTTATGGAATGCTTTCTGAATCATATTCATAATTCCTGAGTAGTTGTTTCAATATTTACATAACCATAGATTCTAGTATTTGGGTTGTATTTTGTACATCAGGTTCAGCTCCTACACCACCTTAGTAAGGCGCCCAACCTCCATTTCAATAAGCGGAAGACTGTCAAACCCTCCATCAAATCACCATCTCTGACTGTCATAATGATGCCCGGTGGTAAGTGAAGCTCAGTCCACCAGTATATGTCATGCAAGCTTTGGCACAGCCACCAGACACAGAAAATGTAGGGTGGCTGACTTCTTGTGGACTTCGCACTTATCAGGGCTTGGAAATCCCTGCCTGAACTAGAGCTTTGAGTATCATCGGCTGTGGAATTTCCCGAGCCATCTGACAAAGTGCAGGCATCACATCAATAGCTCCTGCCAAGTCATAGAAGTGATCCAAATGCCATTTCCTTCTTAGTGTGTCAAGAAGATTGGTGTGTTATCAGCCCAAACTAGAATTAAACCACAGAGATGCAGAGCAGAAGTGCAACCATGAAAGCAACACGCTCAAGTTTCGTGTGAACAGAACAGAGGAGACAAATAGTCGTTTGTTTTGTTTTCAAAATCAGAAAAGACCAGGACTTGCCACGTTGATTTTATCTCAAAATCTATAAACAGAAAATGTTGCTGGGCCTTAACAAGGCTCTGCTGCAGTCAATGAAGGAAAATAACTTTCGTAATTAATTTGGGATGTTTGCCTAATTAATATAATTACAGTATCTATTTGATCCAGAATTGATGCAATTTGGGTGGGGTTTGAGCACCAATAGGAAATAAAGTCATTTCTCTTGGGAACACGCTGTCCAAGTCCACATAGATCAGAAACCTGATTCTTACTGTTTTGTCCTCGAGAAGGCTCCTGGGGCCAATGGAAACATATGAGGTTTCATACCAGGTCATTAAATTGTCATGCTTTGTCCTTTGATTTAATTAAAAGCTTCTTATTTATGCAGATTTCTGTGCTGCAAGCTGAAATGTAAATGAATGGTAAGATGAACGGTTTAATATAACAGCCACAATAGAGAAGACAATTCCATATTTCCTCCTACCTGAGAAGCTAAAATTTGGTAATGTATTTCTAACTCCACACAATCATCACTTCTCAGTGTTCAGAATAACTGCTTGCTTTAGAAAACTTGAAAACATAATTTATAGTCTCTGTACTACAAATATTCACCAAATATTATCTTATCTTTTTTTTTTATCCACCAAATGTTGTTTAAAATGCTATGCAGTTTAAGGGACTGAACAACATCATACAGATCATTTTGATGTTTTCATATTTTGCCTAAATAAGCACAAAAGCCAGTTGATATTCTTCATAATTCAGTCTTCTTCTTTTTTATTCCTTTGGTGAATAGGAAAACACTTAGTCCCATGGCTATAATCTACTTTTTAATATACTACTAATGATTTATTATAGACGTCTCTCAGGAAGAAGAGTAAGATTTGTCTGCATTCTTCCTCTGCTGACTTCAGCAATATAATCAGACATTTTATTTTATTTCCACTGATACCACTAAGTTCTAAAATCTAAGAAAAACATGTGTAGTCCTTGATACCGCTGGAAACTAACATTCAACACAGATGTTTGCATTCTGCACATTTGCATTCTCCATATGTATTCTGTTTTAAAAAATCTCTGCTTAGTGTAGATGGCAACCTACTCAATTATTCTCAGAGTATTTTGCTCTTCTAGACATAACATCTGCAATTCAATTAAATGTTTCATCTATTTTCTTCCTATCGTTCCAGTATACAAGTCTTGATTCTGTTAATCCAGTGCGGATGCTTGTTTCATTGTGAAAAGGACATTTTGAGATTCTTTGAAACAATGCAATACTTGAGAATTTAAAAGAAAACAGAATATTTTTACTTACGAAGAGCTACTATGGGATCAGATCAGTGATTGCTTCATAATCACAGCTTTTCCCTGGCAGGCAATTAGAGAAGATCATATATGCTGTATTTCTCTGAGGGCACTGAAATGCTTATTTTCTGTTCCAGTTCTAAGTAAGAATAAAATTAACAGTTCTACAGCTTACAGTTCTGTGAACAGTCTCCATTTTTCATCTACTTTTTATATCATTTTGTAGCAATTTCTGCAAGAACTCATCATAGCTTTCAAACAGTGGATTTGCAGAAAGGAGTAGCCCAAAACTAGACAACCTGCAAAAATGGCCAATGTTTCTACTGATAGGCTAAGAAATGTCTAATTATCCCACATAAGTGCTTTTGCAGGCTATTCTGTATTGCACTGGCTTTTATAAGGCCTTGTCATTATGGAATCTGGGCACATCCAGACATGATTAAAGTGACAGCATTAATATCTATTGCATTTTCTTTCATTCTCTGTCATTCCTTCCTCATAAGGACAGCACTGCACACACTGGGGGACATTTATCTTTCTAGATCCCTTTGCTTAAGTGTGTGTCCAGTGCTTGTATGAATCCAGTTACTCTGGAAAGTCAATGCACCGACTGCAAGGAGGTCCCACTGCTCCAGGAGGTGGTACTCGTCTGCTGGACTGGGAGGTGCTGGAGAAAAACAGCTCTGCTTGGGCCATCCCTTGGTGCTTGAAGGAGCAGGGAAGAGCAGCAGAACAGGCAGCAGCCCTGGGGCCTCTCTCCTGGTGGAGGTTTCCCAACATTTCTCTGGACAATTGCTGTGTGCTGCTGCTTGCTGCCTTCCCTGGGGACCCTGAACCGGTCCCTTCTTTGAGGTATCTCAAAAGGTGGCCATAAAACCTGGTCTCTGTCTTACATCAAGAAGGTTACATTTCAGAACTCAATATCTGTACAACTGCCCAGAACCAGACTCCCCCTCCAAGCTAGCCTTGAACGTAGAGTGGTTTAGACACAAGTTCTGCACCCCAAAATTGAGCGTGCCCTTTGTCTGGAGCACAGACTCCCTACTCACCCTTGTGGGTTTTTGTCTCCTCATTTGCATCGTGCTTTTAGCTTACAAGACCAATGCACTTTGTGCTCAATGTACAAAGGACAAATTATTCAACCAAATAGCTCGCAGAGGAGACAGCTTGTGACAATAGCATCAAGTGTTGATACCGAGGAATTATTATTTTATGATAGAAGATAGAACAAATTATTTTTTGTGAAAGAAAGTCTGCTTTCTTAAATGCATAAAGTTTATATAATAGTCTGAAATTGGCCAGTTCAGCAGATTTTATACACATTAATGTTATATGTAATATTTTATGTATAAATGTTCCAAGTTTACTCCAGTGTAAAGCTTTCCTTTAAAGAGTAATTCTCACCCCATAATTCACTTTTATGATTTTCTTAGGGCTTTAAGTGTAAAAGCTCAATCTGGTTTTGTTTTATTCTTAAAAAAAAAAAAAAAAAAGGCACAGAGCAAGTTAATTTTTACATTGAATCATGCCAAAGACACATTGTCAGATCTGAAGCTAAACATGTCACTTTTGCAAACACACGCACACACACACGTGCGCATCCAGATACACAACAGCTTTTTAAGGCTTAATGACAATAGAAATAGTTTCACGCGAGTGGAAGAAGGGAGGCCCCGACTGGAGCCGATGACTGCAGCAGGCTGTGCTCATTCTTGGGCTCCTCTCCAACCCTCCCTCAGGCCCTCCTGTTTCACATCTAGTGTAAAGATGTTTCTCTCCCCCAGACAGTTTCTCACAAATCTGAAACTCGGGCTTTCTGCCAGGTGCTGGATCTCAGGCTGAGTCCTTTGCCTGACCGCGACCCTCTC
>JAOXNG010000001.1:32640990-32659564 GCA_028566535.1 Scolopax minor | reverse complement strand
AGTGGGAGGTGTCCCTGCCCAGGGCAGGGGGGTTGGAACTAGATGATTTTTAAAGTCCCTTCCAACCTAGGCCATTCTATGGTTCTATGATTCTATGAAAACCCTTCTGCCTAGATGTGGGTGAAGCAGGACCACCACCACCCACCGCAAAGCAACCCAATTCTCTGTGCTCAGATTCAGCTCCTGCTCACACCCAGAGCTAGCACCTGGAATTTATTTTGATCCTATATTTCACCTCACCACTTCCTGGAAAACTTGAGAGCAGGTTAGAAGATTTTAATTCTTCCTACTATTTATCCTTGTCCTAGCTGGAAGAAAAGCTCTTCTTTGTTAACATTTGCAGGTACATTTCATGGCTGTGGAGACTTCAAACTGGAGCACATAATGATGCCAGCAGGTCTGAACATTTTTTGCCTCAGCAGGAGACTGCAAATCAAACGCCGTGAACCAGCAGCTCTCCTTTCAGCAAACAAATGTCCTGCCTTCACATCCCAAGGGATCAGACCTCACAGAAGAAAACTACTTCCATCTATAAGCCCCAGAGATGTTTGACTAAAAGTGGTCCTTAAAAACAACCCAGGTGGACCTAAGTCCATAATGTGAGTGTTTTGTGATGCTATGTGAGATAAAGGAGTCACAGTGACCTTCCAATGCAATGCTCAGATTAAGGGCAGATTTGTGCTAGCAATGAGCGCTGTGGGCATGGATCTGCAAATGTCAGCAGGGCTTGCTCCCTAATGCACACCACAAAATGGACATAGGCATATGCTTGAGAGGAGTTGGAGAGAGCAGTTTTATCATTTCTTGCTTTTATCATTTCTTGCCTTATTCCTGTGGAGTAAGGGAGTGCAGGGATTAATCAATATGTGTGCAGTGTGGATGCTGAGAAGACACCAACTCCTATGGGACAGGGAGAGATCCAGCCAGAGCATGCAGCCCCGTGCTGGGGGCAACTGCACGCTGCTGCCCTGTGTTCCCTGCCCTGAAAATCCAGAGGTGCCATCCCATGGGCCTCCCTCATGTACCAGAGGATGTGCTCTTGGCAGGAGGAGGTGAGGTTAGCTGTTCCTGGTGTTCCCCTGGGCTGAGCCTCCGGCACAATGCCCCACGGCCGACACAGGGCTGAATCAGTCCTCTCAGCACTGACATTGCCCAGATTGGGTGAACTTTGAGTCTTGGGCTGAGCTTTGCAGCTTACAGTCAGCTCTTTTAGTATGTGCTGGGTGATTTTATGCTATGTGTAGTGTATCGTAATCCACTATATATCCCCTTTTGCATTGCAGCTTCAAAGAAACACACTTCTTATGTAAAAGTAATTAATTCACTTGGGGCTACAGGCAACCTTAAGTGACCCCCAAAGGCAGAGGCAGGTAACGAAGACAAGACCTAATCCCGAAGCACATTAATGCTGAGTTTTGTTGGGAATTTTGTCTGAGCTGGGATGAGAGGATCTGACCACAAAGAGTTTGTGGAAGCACAGCTCTCTCAGAAAATGTAACCTATTGAACCCTTCCCAATTAGTAATCAGGCTCCTTTCATTCTTCTGAATTACAAATACCAGAGAGGGAGGGAGAAATCCACACCAATGCTTTACAACAATTAATTCCAACAGAACCTCAGAGTTTGTGTATTATTAAACCTGCTGTATAATTATAGCAAAAGCTCTTGCAGTGGCTTGTTAGATATCTTAAGTAATCACTTTTTTCTTACCTCACTCCTTCATTTCTGTTATATTTTTATCTGTCATTAAACAGTTCTTTTGTTTTGCCTTGTTTTTTTTTTTTTTCAATATGTCACAGTTCTTTGGTACTGATTAGACATCTTTCATCACTAGCATTGCTCTAACATCAGTAGTAACAGAGGACCAGACTGTGTCCCCCTTACTCACAATAACCAAGAGTTGTATGATCCTCAGCTGACTCCAGTGTAACCCCTTGTGTTCACCAATGGAAGACTTTCATGATCTGATATGTGGCGTTTTGTTGGTCACTGGCACACTGGCAACTCTGAGTTCAGAGAACTTCTGAAAAGATAGTAGCTTATTACTTATTTTGTCATTGATTTAAATCTTGTCAGTCTTGTAAATAAGCACAGGTAAAAGATAAGTATTTCTATTAACCTCATTTAATTAATGAAAAAAGTTGGACAGGGGGATGAAGCCTTGCTTCATTGGTATTTTAGGAATAAGATGGAAAGTGACTGCAAAACTCAGTACTGTGGCTCATGGACCATAAGGCAAATTGTCAGGAGACTACTGTCTGCAGCTCCTGGGCTCATGCCTTCTGAGGCCAGGATGAAATCCAGACCTAAGTTGTTCCTATCTATTATTTGTGTATTTATAGGGTGTCAGTCACTGATGTACTGAAAGGCCAGACTAGCCTGAGGCCACAGACTCAGCATCCAAATGGGAGTTCAGATCTCAGGAATTCCTCCATCCCATTCCCATGCTCCATTCCCTCCCCTGTGTGACATGAAAATAAAAATAAAGCTCAGCCTGTCATTATCTCTGGGACTTTTTAGTTTGGTATAATAGATACAAGTACGCTGTCACAGCTGCCAGTAACTATTTACCATTTTTGTCCACATTTCTTCAGGAGTTTTATGATGCAAAAGAGCAGGGCTGCAATCATATAAATCAGGAGACTTGTTTCAGGGTTGCCATGATAAGCCAATCACATTCCCCTTGCTTGGTGTGGACAAGAAGGAATAGAAGAAACATGTTAACGTTCAGCCACATCTCCAACAAGCTCAGCAAAGGGCTTGCTCACTCTCTTAATTCATTCTCATGCTCTTTTTTTTGTCCTGTTCAAGACAATTAAAAATTCAACTTGGGAAAAGGGTGAGGCAGTGGAATAGGGAACGGTTGGGGTTTTTTTGTAACTTTTTTGTTGCCGTAGGTGATCACCTTTTTCTAGTTATAAAAATCATGTTGTGAGTAGTGAAGGTCACCTTGTATACAAGTCTTGCAAACTGCAGGGACTTGGGAACCTCAAATTGAAGTCTGCTGAGGGATCTAGAAAAGTTAACTCCTTTATTCTCTCTTTTGCCTAATTCACAGCTAGAAACAAAGAGAACAAGGCTCACTTAATCAAGTATACCCGACAGTATCTGAGTTAGTTATTGATGTTCCCTCTACAGTTAACAGGAAGAAAAAGGCATCTCACCTAATGAAGGCCAGGTAAATCTTACTCTAATTTTTCTTTCTCTTCACTAGTTATGCAGGGGTTTTGATGGCTACCTTAAATGTGGTTATCTATACTAAAGTCCTATGAGACAAATGCCAATCTGAGTCAAAACAGTTTAATCAGCTTTATCCTTATCATTTCTGGATTATTAACAGTTTAGCACAAGGCATGAAGTGTATAACCCTTTATTTTATTTGCTTGAAGTAGTGTAGCTTGTAATTTCTCTATTCTCTCTGAATGGCTTACCCCTAAGAGCCCAACTCAGCAGGTATCTCTCAGCCACAATTCCTCTTTAATAAGTTAGAAACGAGGGCCAAAGACCAGCAGAGCTCACAGAGCTTCTCTGCTCTCCTCTCTTTTAACTTCTCTCCATGTTCTTCTCTCTCACCTTAGCTCTCATCACCATCCACAGCTTTTAGCAGCTGGTGGCTATGATAAAACAGGTCAGCTGCTGAAATTCTTCAGATAACTTTTGACAGTCAATTTGGATCAACAGTCTACAGGAATAGTGCATTTCTAAAAGACACACTCAGTTTATACCCCAGTGCAAATGGCTAATGTTCAAATATGTCAAACAGCTCAGGATTAACTGTACTGGAAAGTATGAATTTAATTTCCTCCATTTAAGAATTAGAAGAGAAGCTTGTTTTTAAACTTCACAGTTGCAGAATGGTAATTTCATTTTACTTTAGGGTTGTTTTCTACAGGGAGGGGAGTGGGTATCATGTATGGCAGTAATTCAACAACATGCTTCAGCACACATATAGTAGCCCTAATGAAGTAAAGAAATTACTATTGCACTATACTTCAGCAGGCAAGACTTGAAAGTCTGAAAAATCATTCCTGTTTTTTCCCCATAGAAAAAACACTTATTTTTTTAAAACCTATTCACGCAGTAACTAATGGCTTGACTTTGGACTGTGGTATTGTCTTGATAAACTTTCTTTCCAAGGTACTGCTTAGTTTACTCAAGAACAGGAAGAAAGCGAGCAAGCAAGCAAGATTGACACAGGGTTGTGTTTGAGGCCAGATTACCCAGAGGCAGAAAGTGGTGGGCAGCTTTCCTTGGGACCCTGTTCCAGTGACATAGTATGTCTTTTCATTAGAGAAAAACTGCTTTCAAAGGCATCATAGCAACCCCTGAAGGACGCTCTGACTTTCAAAATGGGACAGAGAGTTACTGTTTAACACTGAAATACTATTTATTAGATAAACATTAAATTTAAATAGCAAGAAAACACATTAAACCCTTGCAAAAGTTAATGTATTTTCTTTGCTGCAGCTTTGTCTTTCATGTTACTTTCCTTGAAGAAAGAGTTTTGTGTTGGAGCAAAGGTTCTAAAAGCACCAGTAATATAAACTGCAGTTTACTTGCTCAGTAATATTGTGTTTTCTCCATCGATTTCAATGTTTATTCCTGAATAATTGCTTTCTTTTTCACAACTCAAGGATCTTCTCATTGGTGCAGGAAGAAAGTAAAACCTTCTGTGTTTGTGACACCAGTCTGCTGCCACAGCAATGCGTGTCATCTTACATGCAACCTTTCGGGCTAAATTCTGCTCTTAATTATACTTGATTCATGCTGTTGGCTTGCATACTTTTGCAGAAATTTAAGAGAGGAGAGAGATCTATTGCAAGACTATTATGGGTACAGCTCTGCTCCCATGCTATTCTTACTTCACTGGTTTCAACCAAGTTGCTCCTGATTTATATTAGTTTACCAGAGATTAGGTTCAAGCATGAAAATTATCAGGAAGTAATAGACCTTTATTCAAAATAAAAATATTTTTCCTCATTAATCAGGAAAGGCTATGGAAAAAGTAAAGAAGTGACTTTACATTTGCTGATATGTGGGAACAGTTGCCCAAGTACTAAATCCCCCTTTAAAGAAAAATAACATGTGCTAAAGCTTTAAAAGGAGTCCAAACAGAGGATTAATTGAGGAGATTGATTTCAGTTCTCTCCACCCCAGTTTAATAGGCTTTTTCCCAACTGGGTTTTGGGGGGTTCGGTCTTTTAAACCACTTGTTCTTAACAGCAGCAAGGAAGAAATCTGGGAATTGATTTATCGTGAGGATTTTCCATTGTACTCAAAGGACATTCTGTACTGCCTTTTTTTGCATACTTTCTAGCTAATACAGATCTGCTAGATTTCATACTTTGCATCTCCTAGTGTCATGTATCTTACTTAAACACAAAAGACCTGGAGTCTGCATTAAAAAAAGAATATTTCATGCTGATATTTTACTGCAACATATAGCTCTTATTTTCAGGTTGCTTAGGACTGTAAACTTGCTCTTACACTACTGTGCTTCAGAACCCCCGTGTATTATATGAAGAACATAGAGGTAGATCGAACCTGAGAAGTAAAAATCTTCCATAATAAATGCAGCATTTGACCACAGACCAAATCCTGTCTCGGTTTTGGGTCATAAAGGTGCAAGTCCCTCATCAATCAAGTTCTTTTTGAACTGATCTAATTCCAGGACATTAACTCTTAAGAGCCCCAGGAGCCAAAACAGAGAGGAAATTGCTCCCTTTAACAGAGGATGCTCTTGTAACTGCAGCACCGTGACCCACCGACAAAGACGGCTGTGTCCCACGCTGCAGGAGCAGGAGCTCCGGGCAGCTCTGCCCAGGGAGCTACATCTACTCGTGGTCACGTCACAGGTGGGGGACAAGCAGTCGGAGGCAGCTATATCTTTCTCCACGTTGCTCCAACCTCCTGCTATTTAAAGCTCTGGCACAGCCTGATCCGGCTTTACTGCAGCTCTGCTGGCAGACCTGGTCCTGTGCTGCATACACCGGTGTAACTCGGGCCAGCGTCAGGCATTCCAGGCCAGATCCTTGGCTGGGCTTGCAGACCACACACCCAGCAGGCTTAGCCTTACATCAGCGAGGAACAGCCAGAGCCGGTCAAAAACCAGAAGGGGAATACTTCTTTTTTTCTTTTTTTTTCTAACAATGTAATTTTTAATTGTGAAAGGCACACCCCTTTCTCTCAGATATGCCCATATTATGGCCAGAAACTGCTGACTCCATGATGCAAAGCACATGATCTGGCCCCCATACAACATTTTTCTGTCAAAGCTGTACCTAGAATTTATGAAACTCTGGTGATTATTTTTTTTTGTTTGCTCTGTTCTGTTTTAGATCAGGCTGAGAATTCATCTGAGCATTCAGAGATTTTTAATATCGTCTTTTTCTGGCTAAATAGACATCATGTTTTATTATTTTCCCACATTGCAGCCTTTCCAAAATATGCTGCTTTTATAAGTACAAATGTAAGAAGAGGGAGACAAAATGGGTAATTATACATCCTATCCTTTCTTATCATAGCTGTGTGTTGGGAAAGAGGGAGAAATTGAGAAAAATTGAGAATAAAATTTATTGTAGACATTGTTTCTCATCTCAGCTGAATGTCTTCCAACTGAGCTTCCTCTCCCAAACCTTGTGATTTCAAAGACTGTATGTGATACATCTCATATGCAAGAATTTGAATTTTTTTTGTTTTGTTTTGCAATGCAAGAAAATAGTGTTTCCAGTCTAACTCAAATACTAGGGGTAAAAAGTGTGTTCAGTGATATCTCCCAGAAGGACTGCTGCATTATGATTGCACAGAGAATTTAAAGTGCCTGGCCTGCCTGTAGAAACCAGCTGGGAAAAAAAAATAAAAATCCTATTCCTACCAGAACCTGAAGGAAAGCACAATTAGTGGATGTTCTCACTTACTCTCCAAAAGCTATAGCATGTGCTCCTTTCCCCAGGACATATATTAGTGATCTCAAAGGAGCATTTGCCTGTCACATTACACCCTGGAGCTTTGAATCAATATTTGCCTACTCCTGTCAACGTCAAGTACTTAAGAGTCATGACTCCTACCCCAGGCCAGTATGTGATGAGCTCCCAAATCCTTAGAATGCTTTTTCATTTTTCATTAGAAAGTTTAGATCATATTTTTAGATCATATCTTCCTTTTCCAGACATCCATACAGTCTTTACAATGCTGCCAGATGCAAAATATTGAGAAATACTTTTGAAAGTTCTTTACCTCCACTTGGGACCCCCACTGATGGTCACCTCACAGTGGCTTTGTTTGGGCGCTATGTCTCCCTCAGTTTCAAATCAGTTCAGTGATGTTCATCCCCACATCTACAACTTTGCAAGCAGCTTGGCCCGGAGCACAAAAGAAAGCACATGATCTCCAGCTATAGATCAGTTCAGCCCCCAGCTTCACATCTGTTTCTTGACCTAACATCATCCCTGCTCCTTCTTTAGCGTTGGAACCTCCATATTTGATGGGTTTGGTCCAGGGAGTCTTCCTTGTCCTGAAGACCGGTGGAGGGTCTGGCAGATGCTTTCTTCTGAGATTGGCAAGATGAGAAGAGCAGTGATGGGACAGCAAGGCCCACAGTCCTTCTGAACTGCTGGGTCTTTTCCTCATCTCATCTACTTCTTCCCTCCTGTGGGGTTAATATGGGGTTCTCTCTCTTCCACATTGCTATAGAAAATGTCACCAGCTTATGCATGAGAGTGAAGGAGTCCTGGAATCTGCTGAATTCCCTGTGGCTACATGGCAGAGTCAGTTACCTAGGACTGCAAAGCATGCAAGGGCTGCAACCTCTTACCTCATTGGGACCCTGATGTCTGTTGGGCACGCTCTAACTACAAAAAAGTCTTAAAATGGGGTGACACTACTTCTTCCCACCTGCTCTGGGCAGCCCCAGACAGTCTACTCATATTCAATTGAGCCAGTAGGAGATATGTTCTGTCTGGAGCTGCTTTCCAGCAACTTCTTCTTTCTCTCCCACTAGAAATTCCCTGGCAGTCTCTTCCATAAATTATCCAGTTTATCACTGTTTCTCACTACTTTTAGTGACCAAGCTGTACTTTAACATGCAGCTATCAGTTATGCTCACCGTTCAATACACAAGTGGCAAAATTGGCTAATCCATCATTCACACTAGAGGCAAGCTTGAAGTTTAGCCTTGGTTCCCGAGACAGATTATTGAAGTTCTTAGTATTAATTGCAGTTATACTATTCAGTTATAACCAGCTTCTGGAGTTACCCTGGCACCAGTGAAAAAATGAGGAAATCTAAATGAAAACAATACATTTTTCACAAATTTTCATACATTTAGGCAAACAGTGTGGATAAGATTCCTTGAATGAAAACTCTACAGATTTACATTCGTATTATCAGTTAAGACATACCCAGAGGTTCTTGTGAAAGATCATAAACCTCACCTAAATTCAGTTTTGAGGTGAATGTGTGCTTTGGTTTTGAGCTTAAAATGGAATAAAAACTTTTCATATTTTCCCACCCACCCAGCTCCTATACATCTATTTTGTGCTAACTTACTGGCTTTCTCACACTACAGCACCACATAGGTAAGAAAGAGGAAGAATTGTCATCTGTTTAGAAGCATAAACTCTGCCTAGTCAGTGTTATGAAGCACAATGAATACTTCCACACAATGGTATATTTAAAACTAGTTCCAGTAGAGGGAATAACTGGGAAAGAGCTTTTCTGTATTCCAAATTTAATGGTCTGTCCTATACTTATATTCTGTCTATAACTTATTATCTTAATAATGGAAATCATGAAGAACATCCAGGCAGTGGAGGGCCCAATAGGAGTCAGAGCAAAGAATAGGGAAGTCCTACCTGAAATAGAATGAAACACTCAGGAGAGCTAGTAAACTTAACAATCTGCTAGAGAGAGCTGCCTAGAAAACAGCAGGGAGAGACACAGATTGTCTATGAAATAGGAGTAATAGTTAAGAAGTTTGCTACTGCTGACTGGTGCAAAGACAAGACAGGATGGTGGTGAGGAACTCAGTAGGCTCTGGTTACCCTTTTTATCTTGGAGGTTATTCTATATATATTTCCTTCAATCACTTCTTCCTAGGGACTGGATTAGCAGCCTTACATCTTTCATTATTACTGTACTTGTCAAAGAAATTGCAATTCAGCTATTTACATCTTTTCATCTCTGGAAGTCCTATTAAAGGACTTCTCTATAACTAGGATCTTGCATTTAGAGCATGAAGACTCACATGCATCTCACAGATTCAGGGGCAGAGTCATAGAGAGCAGATCTCTCCACCACAGTGATGTATAACCGGGAATCAGCCAAAGGAATTAAGTGGAACACTGACAATATCCCACAATGGGATTGGTTTTGGTGATTGCTTCAAGATTTATCTCAACTGTTTAGTCTCCTATTCCTTGAATGTACTTAGTTGCACACTGCAACCTTCTCACCATCCACCACACCTTCTGCAAAACTACTGCATCAAAGAAGGGTCACTTTGAACATTGTCACAGATGATAGGACAAGGCTAATGGCTTTAAGTTGTGCCAGGGGAGGTTCAGGTTACATATTAGGAAATATTTCTTTACTGAAAGGGTTGTCAGGCATTGGAGGCACCATCCCTGGAGGTATTCAAGAGTTGACAGAGTGCTCAGGGATATGGATTAGTGTTAGATTGGTATTGTTTTGGGTGTGGTGTGTGGTTTATGTGGGGGTTTTTGTTTGTTTGTGGGCTTTTTTATTGCTTGGTAGGGGTTTTTTTGTTTGTGGGGGTTTTTTTTTGCATTCATTTTGCTTTGGTTTTGCTTTTTTTTTTTTTATTGGTTGGACTAGAATCTTAAAAGTTCCCTTCCAACCTAGGTGATTCTGTGATTCTGTGATTTCATTTTACCTGCTCCCTTTCTACAAAGCTAACCACATGTCCAAAGATTTTGTACCGTGCTTCATTTGTTATAATTTTTTTTCAAAATGGGTGATCTGAAAAACTGTTGATTTCATAATTAAATCACGATATTTTTAAAACTTAGAACCATCATTTAACAAGTCAAAATGACAAGGAAGACCACTCCAAGAATACTGTGAACTGCCAACAGTATTTGAAACATTTCTTTTAGAAATAATGTTTTCATTTGCATAGACTTCCTAATTGATTTTCAAATAAAATACCTTAGAGCAAAATTTTCTTTTCATTAAAATGTGCTGATAAATAGTCAGCCCTTTTCACATGAACTGCATGAAAGAAAGCAGCAAGATACAACCACTACAGTAGCAGGTCAAACTAAAATTTCTGAACTAGTTTATCATGGCATCATCCATGCAGTAAATTGCTTCTAACACTACATTACTGTTGTATTTATTTCTTATTATATTTTAAATGCTGATATAGAAAAGATTTTGCTGCAAATTTGAGGTCTTAGAGTTTCTGGGATATAAGTAGATAACAAGATTTTAAAAAGTTATATTGGGGGGGGCGGGGAGAAGAGTAAATTAATTCATCCACATCAGAATAATTAATTGATAACACTTGGAAATTGGCAAATATCAGAATTTTTAAATAAGGAAAACAGCCAGAAGTTTCAACAATCTTTGCTCTTGGCACTACTAGAATATGAGCAAATAACTTCTTTAAAAAAAGTTTAAACCAAAATAACTTCTATAGAAATTAACATATATTTAGTACTAGACTTTTTAGTTAAATTTCAAATGTCCAAAAACCTTAATTACACTCTTCAAACTTATTGTAATATAACAGCAGAACAGTCAATGTAATGCTGACTTGAATTCTGTAAATTTAAAGCCCATTCGTGTACACAGTAAACCTCTGTCACTATATAGCTGGTTCATTAAAATCTAAGATCTGGTATACATGTCTAATGAGATTTACAAAGACATTCTAATGAACAAAAAAATAGCAAAGAAAAGCATGGTCGCAGTGTATCACATCTGGTAGTTTGAAATCTTGCAGCAGTTTCAGTTAAGTACTAGAGAACACTTTATAGCAAATCTAAGCAAGCTGTGTAAATTAGCTTTATATATATATAAATATAACTGGAGTGTGTCAGGGATAACTTCCTAACACACCTTCCCATCTGGTGAGTGAGCCAACTAGGGAAGGAGCACTACTAGATCTGCTGTTCGTAAACAGAGAGAAACTTGTGGGGGATGTAATGGTTGGAGGATGCCTGGGGTACAGAGATCACAAAATGAGCAAGTTCCCTGCTGGCAAGGGAAGCCAGCAGGACTGCCATCATGGACTTCCAGAGTGCAGACTTTGGGTTTTTCAAGAGTCTGCTTGACAGAGTCCCTTGGGAGGCAGCCCTAAGGGCAAAGAAGTCCAGGAAGGCTGGACATTTTTCAAGTAGGAAGTCTGAAAAGCGCAGGAGCAGGCCGTCCCTGTGCACAGGAAAGCGGGCCATCGAGGAAAGTGACTGGCCTGGCTGAACAAAGAGATGGGGTCACAGCTCAGGAGAAAAGGGAGAGTTTATGGCCTTTGGAAAAAAGGACAGGCTACTCAGGAAGATTTTAAAGGTATAGTAAAGTTATGCAGGGAAACAATTAGAAATGCCAAAGTTCAGCTAGAACTTAAACTGGCCCTGGATGTTAAAAACAATAAAAAGAATTTCTATAAATATATTAGTAGCAAGAGGAGGACTCAGGAGAACCTCCATTCTCTCCTGGATATGGCAGGTAACATAGTGACAAAGGATGAGGAGAAGGATGAGGTGCTGAATGCTTTCTTTGCCTCAGTCTTTATCAGTGGAGTAGGGTGTCGCCTGAGTACCCAGACCCCTGAGCCAGCAGTTAGGGGCGGGGGGCAGAATGATGTCCCCGTAATTCTAAGGGGATTCCAAAACCTCAACATAAACAAATCTATGGACCCAGATGGGATTCACCCAAGACTTCTGAGGGAGCTGGCAGAAGTGCTTGCAGAGCCACTTTCCATCATCTACCAACGGTCCTGGCAAACTGTGGAGGTCCCAGCCAACTGGCGTCTGGCAAATGTGACGCCCATCCACAAGAAGGGTCGGAAGGATGATCCAGAGAACTGCAGACCTGTCAGTCTGACCTCGGTGCCTGGGAAGGTGATGGAGCAGATCATCTTGACTGCCATTCTGCAGAAAATGAAGGACGCCTAAGTGATCAGGCCCAGCCAGCACGGGTTCCTGAGGGGCAGGTCCTGCTTGACAAACCTGATCTCCTTCTATGACAAAGCGACTCGCTTGGTGGTTGAAGGAAAGACTGTGGATGTTATTTACCTGGACTTTAGCAGTGTCCAACTGATGTGGACAGGCCTAAAGTGGACTACAATTGAATAGCAGAGTGAAATATGTCCACAGAATTATTGTCATCAATTAGGTGAAACTCACATTCTTGCTGAAAATGTTATTTGAATGAGTCGCCAGGTAGTAGCACGTTTCCTGCTAGTGACAGATGCCTTTTCTTAGTTGATTCTTTTATTCATACCAAAGGCATGTGTTGGCAGGGTTTGGCAGGGCCCAGAGGAAGTCTGTGAAAAGTACATAAGAAACTCTTACCTAAAAATGTCAGGGGGACCTCTCCCTCTCAGATGTGTGCCTGTGCATGACCCAGAACCCGCTGATGTGGTGCTTTGAACTTCACCTGCAGCACTTACAAAGTGTATTTTAGAGCAAACTCGTGCAAGTTGCTGCTTGAACGTGATGGATGTCACCTTGCAAGAAAAGACACACAAAATCCCTTAATGTATGTTGTTCTCACATATTCTGGCAGAATGTTAAATGGTAGCAGCCGTTCAAATCAACACTTCGCAGTATTAAGGTTTGGCAGAAGCTGGGTTTTTATCTGAGGAGCTGTTTGTTTGTGTCTTGCTTAATTTTCTCTTCATTTTTTTTTTTTAAGTGGAAAAGGTAAATGTGTATCAAGGAGCTAATAGTTTAAGAGTTAATCATTGATTTCTGAGTAAGGTCACTGCAATTTTTAATATGTTCAGTCTGATAATCACAGTTTCAACTCTAAACCTTTTATGCATAGATCACCGCACGCAATGAGAGCTTGTAGCTTTGAAGAGCTCACGTCACACAGATTAGCCACTTCCCTTGCAGAGGTTTGAGAGCTTCTGTTTCTTTGTAAGCTGTTGCTGAAAATTTTCAAGGAATGATTTTGTAGGCAATAGTTTGTTTTCAGGATGATGATACTTTCAGGAGATCGTGCTTTTGCTGAGCATAAATTCACATCAAAGTACAAAATGTGACACGCAGGAGCCAAGCAGTGGGAAGGGCAGATCAGGTACTCTGAGGGATGCTTGGGAGAAGTCTTGGAGTAAGCAAGATCTACCAAACTCTCATCAGTGGAGAACTGTGTTGCACATTAACTATATTGCTGCTGCCCTCTTGGAATAAACCTTGTGCCAAAGCCCCACAGGCAGTGCCTGGCTCTTGCTGAATTGGTGCTTGGGGTGGTCCCCTGGGTGGGAAGGGGGGTAAAAGCACTGCCTTCTTCTGCCTCCTCTCTCCCCTGCGAGCTGTGTGAGGAGGGGGAGGGCTTGTGTCTCCATCACAATAAAGATGCCTTCTTTTGAGCACAAACATTGAAACACCCAGGGCAGCGGATATGTCTTCGTGGCACTGACGCTCCTTGCTCCAATTCTGTAAACATGGTCAGACTAATCTTCATAAATTTAAAATCTCTTATGGTGATCACACAAGAGTAGTTACTGGTGCAGTATTGCTGTTCCCTGGCTATGTGGTTTTGAGGCCATGGGCAGCAGAACAGTGCCTGTGATCCCAGGGAATCTTCCATTAGAATCTTTGCAGAGTTGTGAGTGGTGAATTACTTTTGAAGTTGAAGAAGAGAGAGGCCAGTGCTCAGGAAAGGAGCTTTTTCATGTAGTTATTGGATATCAAAGGTTATATCAGTCTGCCACTATAGCCTCGAGAGCAGCCTTTACACCAAGCAAGTACAGATCTGTGGGTTTGTGATTGAGTCTAATTGCGTGAGATACTTGGGATATATGTTATATTTATATATAAAAGGGTTTGACTGTTGAGATTCTAAGGGTTAAAACCAAAGAATGGCTTAGGCTTGGCATTGCAATACTGTAATGATAATTTCCTGATATACATAGGATCAGGTCAGGACCCTGGGTTCCCCAGCCATTAGTCTCCCCTCTGGTCAGGGAACTGGGTTCTGTGTTGGAGAATATCCAGGATCAAATACACTCAGGCAAAGAAATGATATGAAACTCATCGCCCATTGAGTGTGTTGACCAGTAGCTGAATGGTAGGGATTCTTCTTGTCTCAGGAAATGGGGTGGTGAGGTGAGGGGATACCTCACCAATGCACTAGATGGGGACTCATCCAGTTTTGAATCCCAGGAAGCTGATGCATGAAACAGAAGTCAAGGCTTGTTGTGATTTTGGGTTGGCTTTAGTGGTTTTTTTTTTGTTTGTTTGTTTGTTTTTCCATGTTTGGAAGCAGAATGTAGATAGCTATATTATTTTATTGATGGGAGCCATGGTATCTGCCTTCCTAGTTGTGTCCAGACAATCAGAGCTCCTCTGACTTTCCTCAAAGCCCTTGGGACATTGGGCAGCTTGAGACTAGAAGCAAGGCAAATGTCTTAGTCTCAGACATACACCTTCTCAACTGGGTTACAATCACTAGCACTAGCCCTTTCTCTGTCACTTGTTATTGCAGACATCCCTTAGGTTTTCTTGGGTTTTAAATACCTGCAAAGTTCAGCATCGTTTTGGGGAATTAACTTCTGTAGGTGCTACTATAGGGAACTTTCACAAACACAAATATTAAATAAGCGACTGGAAAGAAAGGCACACAGAGTCCTCTCATGCTGGTTCCCTCTATGGATTCCCCTGCATTTTTTTTTTAATTTGGTTAAAAAAAAAAAAGGAAAGCTATCCCAATCTTGGCAAAAATCAATCTGTTTGCCTTGAATTTTTTTTTATTTGCTCAGCAGGAAGGCTTTGGAGCTGCTCAGAATTTTTTAAGAAAGATGCCAGAAAAAGGGACCAACTAATGGCACGTGAACTTGCATAAAACAAGAAGAAAAATAATGCCCAAACTTCTCTCCTCCTGGAAGGTCTGTTATATAATTCATGGTCTCACTAGGGTTTCTTACAAAAACAGGACATAGCAAAATCCTTTAAGATATACAAAACTGCTATTTTGGTGCTGAAAATATGGGAAAACTAAAATTATATAATCCATGGTGAATGTCATAGATGGAAAAAAAAAAAAAGACATACTAAATGCCCGAGTCCCTTCAGGGAGAATATGACAGATTCAAGACAGATGCATGTGAATAAATCTTCTTTTAATGAACGACACTTAGCTCCACTGGGCTGTATCAAAAATATTGCCACGGTGTCTGTGCAGCTTCAGCAGCAGGAAGCTGAATTGCCAAAGAGGTAATATCCTGAGTCTGATCAGTTTATCATAATCAAACAGACTCTAAGCAAGAAGAATAGAGTGTCCCACAAAGCCTATTGGATTAAACAAGCTTGCTAACTATCTGTAATTTCTGTGGGCTTCAATAACTCTCTTAAAGGGCTAGACAGAAGCAGGATCATGGAGTGCATTATTTTGGAAGATCACCATCTCCCTGAACATTGCCCTTACTGTAATATAGTGATGAATGCATTGCTATAGTTAATATTCCATTATAGACCTCATTTTCCCAGGGTCTATAACTCACCCATAATAATTTGCTGAAGGTTGAAACTTGGCAGACAGGGCTGCAGACCGGGAATTAATTTTGGTAACACTATAATAAGTGCTCTTTAATTAATGTTAAATGAAAATGGAATTCCTAAGAAATTACACACAGCAGTCATGCGACATGTTGAATGAATTCATCATGATTAATGTTACTAAAATGAATATCAAAAGTAGTAAGTGGGATTTGCCTTTTATTAAAAAGTGTTGCCAGCATCCTTTTACTGATATTTGGCACCAAATCGCTTTTAAAGGGACAGCCTGAGGAAAGCACCACCTGTTCTAAAAGGAAAAGGAAAGTGAGGAGGCAGGTCTTGTGTCAGTAGGCATGTAAGTGAGTTTTAATCCTGTGAGCCCTGGTGACTCGTGCAGGCTGGGGTCATTCAGGGCAGCCACCTACAACCTGAGCTTGTGCCAGTGACAGCTCTGCTTCAGGTGGGGAAACTGGACTAAAGACCCTCCTCAGACCTTCCAGCCAACGTATCTGTGATTGCATGAGTAATAGTAAAAATTTAGGGTCTGGATTATATGGAATTATATGTGGAAATTTCTGTGTTTAAAAATATCTGAGGGGTAGAGGCATTAGGTCTTTCAAAGGCATTCTTCTCTCATAAAGTAGAGGGATAGTAATTATCCCCATGTTGAAATAAGAGAAAGAATGAAGCAGAAAGGAAAAGCCTAAAGGTACTATCCAAGGAAGTCAGCCTTTAGGCGACAACCAGGAAATATAAGGTGAATCTGTTTCCTATGTTTGTGACTGCCCCATCCCTCCTCTTACCTAATAACACCTTTCACTACCACTACCGAATATCTTCCTAAAATTCAGACTTGTAAATTACTACTTACTGCTCAGAGATAAACATTTCTTTATTAATTTTGGTCTTAGCTTTATTAATCTTGGACAATAGCACAATAAATCTAAGAAAATAGGCTTAGAAACTCTATTGAAATGCATTGAAGTATTTTGGGTGGATCACCAATGGCTTGATGAATGCTGCCACAGTTTCTATACAGGATTGCTGGTGGAATTATCTGGGCTGTCAGATTTCTCCTTTCCTAAGGGTTTAGTGAAATCCTACTATGTAGACTGCTCTGTACTGGAGGGAAGAGATCACCTGGGAAACAGCAAAGTTAATTAGCAGGGGACATAGGAACAATTTCCCCACAGCTTGTAAATAATCTCTTGTGGTGGTTTACAAAGAATCAGTATTCCCAGCACAGCAGATGTTAGGGTACCTCGTGCCAGAAATCCCTATGAGTTAGGCCACGGCTTCAATGTGACTCGTCTGCTCCATCGTACAGCCCTGCCAGCGTATCACAGTCTATCCAAGACAGGACCTCCTATAAAGAGAGGCCATAAATCACCTGAACTACATGTTCCATGGAACAGCATGGCAGATACAGTTTGCTAATGATATGTCTTCAAAAAAAATTTATCATGCGGTATATAGAGTAAGATATCTCGATTCTGGTTGAATTTTCCCAGAAAGAAAAAACCCAGTTATCTGAATATGGAATTAAAAAAACCAAACAAACTGAAATAATCTCCATTTCAAGAGATGAAATATTAATTTGGCGAAAAAACATATAGACATGTTTCGAAGGAAACACTTGACCAGCCACAGTTCTGTTGCTCAGATAAAAGGTAAAACATATTTGGAAATTGTTTCTTTCCTTGGGAGTAAATAAATGATCCTGGTTTTGTCATTTGGGCTGCTAGATGAATTCCTTGCTCACATGGCATTGATGGAAGAGGCTTCAACCAGACTCTATGCTTCTTCCTAGGCCATAACAAAATTTTCAGTTGATTCCAATCATTTTAGTAGTGCTTTTTTTTTTTTCCCCTTCCAGCAGCTCTGTAGACCTCTTTCTTTCCCTACTACTTTAAGTTCATAGAATATACAAAAATGTCATATGATTATCCTTACCAATGTATTCTCTGTCTCCTGTGATGTTAATGTTATCGCTCCAAATGTGCCAGATCTGGGAGGAGGACATCTTGCTAAACAAAGACATGCTAGTGCCAAAGAAAACAAAACAAGTGATAATGTCTCAAATTTTCTCTTTGAATGTGCATTGTAAGAGTCTTTACTTGTAAGGATCATCAAGTATAATGAGAAATTAAAAAATGGAAGTCTGGGTAACTTCTGGTATTTGTAGAGGATCTCTTTTTGAGCCAGAGGATTTGGAATCCAGGAAGATCTGAAAGGAACCAAATCATATCACCCACAGCACTGTATCAAGGAAAGAAAACATATTGGAAAAATGAATAGAACAACCTCTTTTGACAATTACTGTTGACATACAACATCACCAGCTGTACAAAACAACACAGTCGTTTGGCATTCTCTGCCTGCTCTATAAATCAAAGCAGAGAAGATATCTTTACTTCAGATCTTCCATATTTCACCCAGCCTAGGGGAAGGGAAACTCTATGTCTTTCTTTTCAATTTGCATTCAACTTAATTGCCCCAAATTATATGTTATGGTGATCCCCTTCCTTCTTGCTCCTCTCTCTGTACTGGGGACCTCTTTATACTGAGCAGTTTGGGAGCAGAGTGGTGATGTGGTATAACCATGAGTCTCTGTTTGCCTCTGCTCTTGCAGTCAGCCTGCTCTCCCCATGGGTCAGCACTCAACTTACACTGATCAGTCACTTGAAGTGGTCAGGCTTTGAACTTGTTTCTCCCACACTCCAGTGGGAGAATTTTAGGAGTTTTGGTATTCGTCAGGAAGAGAGAAATCATAGAATGGTTAGAGTTGGAAGGGACTTTAAAGACCATCTAGTCCCACCCCCCCTACCTTGGGCAGGGACACCTCTCACCAGGTTGCTCAAAGCCCCATCCAGCTTGGCCTTTGACAC
>JAOXNG010000001.1:32354871-32367542 GCA_028566535.1 Scolopax minor | reverse complement strand
ACAAGAAAGAAATTCTTTATTGTGAGGGTAGTGAGACACGGGAACAGGTTGCCCAGGGAAGTCGTGGATGCCCCATCCCTGGAAGTGTTCAAGGCCAGGCTGGATGGGGCTTGGAGCAACCTGCTCTAGTGGGAGGTGTCCCTGACCATGGCAGGGGGGGTGGAACTCAATGATCTTTAAGGTCCCTTATAATTCAAACAATTCTATGATTCTATTCTATTATTTTTAATTATTATTATAATTTTCTACCAAATTATTTAGCCTTTTCCTGACACTAATGTTGAATGGAATGTTTTTTCTTCCCTTTTCCTCTTTATTCCAAAATCCCCGTTACAATTACTTTAGTTCCCAGTTGTGAAGAAAAGGACTTGATATTTAACAAGCAACAGTTTGTGCCTTAAAAACATTTTTTTCTTCCTTCTCCTACAAAAGTCTTCTCAAATCTTGTGTCATTATCACTTTTGTAATTCTTCTTTTGTCATAGAAACAATGTATGCACTATTCTTGTAAAAATAAGTCAAAGACTAATGGTCACAATATCAAGCAGTTCAGATTGATTAACATTGTTGTAGTTTGCACATTGAAGCTCCAGAGACAAGCTGTGTTCTGTTCCAGGCCAGACTTCTTCACCAGAAAAATGTTTATTCTCATTCCAGTTTTGAGTCTAAGAGTGAAGAAATATGTAACCTATTATGCATGGGTTTATAATTCATTAGATAGGACTTATTTTCTTTAGTTGCTGCTACAAGAAGGTAGGCTTTGGTCAAGGTGTAATTTGCCTTGCTGTAACAACTATCTGTCTCCGAAGTAACCATTTTCTGCCCCGCTTCATCTTTAGTTCTGTAAGTACCACACAGAATAAAGGTCTGGCCAAGCAAAAAGGTCACAGTGTAGCAAGCAATAGCCTTGATGTCAGCTGAGGCTGAGTGATGCTATTGGGTAACTTTCAAGCTTACCAGGATACCAATGACAAGGAAGGAGGCTGAAGTAAGAAAATGTATAAAAGTAGTCCCAATCAGTCTTGAAGAATGAGGATGCAGTGGCCCTCATCTCCAACATCAAACTCTTCCTAGTGTAGACTTGAGTCACTAATAACACACAGAACCCATTGCCTTTCTGCTTGAGAAAGCTGACACTATCATCCTTATGGCCCAGAGAACACTGGAAGGGTAACGATAAGACTGAGGTAAAGGGGTAGATATTAGTACATTTTCTTGTGTATGAGTTTTATGCATATTATTAATATGACTTTTCTGTATTAATTAGGAGCAAAGTGCTAGTGTAACAGGAGCAGCAATCAGTTATATTTTTCTTAGATTGCTAATATTTTATTTAGGGTAGTACCAAATCCTTAATTTCATAGAAATGGTGTTCTCCATTTTACCCATAACAATATTTTGAATATAACAGGGATAATGGTCCTGAATCAAAATATGAGCAAAACAAGTCCACCCTACAGACAAACTTTTTATGAAGTTATTTTCTTGTACCATTTTATAGCTTCTGTGAAAGATGGAATTGCTTATGAACTCTGCTTATGGGTGAATAATCATGTTACTCTCCTGAGTGACAAGGTGAATTTTCCTTAAATGTGGTTTCTAGCTGATATGAGGCAGTGAAAGATAAGTATCAGAAATATAGGACTATGTAGCTCTGTAGAATTATTTTCATCATATTTCATAAACAAGAAATCACTCTAGCTTTGTATGAGTCAACTCTGATCAAAACCCCTACCATATATGTGAGAAGTTACCTCGGATAAATCATGAGCACTATAGCATTTATGGAAGGTGTCTTTTTCAATTTGAGAGTTCAGTTTGCAGTATTAACTTTATGCTTATGAACTGTGTGGTGATCCATTCCAGGTATTCCCCAAGAAACAATTAGGTCAGTAATGAATATGTTAATTTGCTGATTTTTTATTAATATTTTTTTAATATCAGATAAGACTAATAGAGATCCTGTGTTACGTTAAATGTGATTTGATTAGTTACGGCAGAAATCAGTAATGCCCAAACTAATAAAAGCACAGCATCTAAACCAATAAAAACCAAAACCATGTAGTAGTAGATCTCAAAATCCTTTTGTATATTCTGTTCTTACACATTTTACTCCATTCAAAAACCTAGAATTTTGAGAGTTCGTAAGAGCCTGTCTATATCAGCTTAATGCCATCACAGAAATTCCCACTATTGTTGTGGGTTTTTTTCCTTGAACCTTCTTTGCATTTTATTGAATATTGGAGAGGAGGTTTGTGTTTTGGAAATCCTTAACCTATTTACATGAGTGACATTTGAAAAGCAATTCTGTCATCAATCTTGATTGAACTTGAGTATTCTACTTTTCGTGCTGTTTGACCTCTCTACAAATTACAGTAGAATTTTAAAGAAGGAGGTTGTATAACTATTCCAATAGTTTCTCTTGCTCTGTGATTCCTACACGGGTTTCATTATTACTTTACTAACACTGATGTATATATAACTATTTTCTATTTATGCAAAGGTTATTGAAATATTAGTTTCCAATTCTTAAACCTGATAGCACTATTTGTCAAGTAGCATTGCTTCTCAACATCTGGCAACATGATGTATGTTGTTACCTGCTTTGCATCTTGCTGGCATATACTCTGGATTTCTTTGCTATTAAAACTATAAAAGTTATGTGAAAATTATATGAAATAATTACTTTAAATTTTTAAAGTTATATTTCTATGTGATGCTCTAAAACTTAATTTACTATTGTGTATTGTTTTATCGTTATTATCCTGTGAACTAATTTAATTCTGCTTTTAATTCTTAGCATTGAATCTAAATTTAAACCTTTGGTCAATTTTCTATGAATGACAAAGGTCAGGTGAGGAAATAATTTTTACCCACTGTGATTCAATCCAATTGATTTGCTTTTAGGAAGGTTTTGGTGTTAAGCCTTTGTTTTCTTTTGTTTAATTGCATTGCACTGAGCCTAATGATAATTCTTGCTAGAGAAGAATTCTCTTGGGCATTTCTTATGCCTGCTTTCATCAAATACTTGCAAGCAATCATAGTCATAAATTTTTTAGGACAGAAGGGACTGATATTCCATTTGGCTTCTTACATAATATAAGCTATAGATCTTCTGTATTAATTCTTGTCTGAAATCTGATAGTATTTCTTTTTTTTAGTCTTAAATTCTGAAAGCCTTTCATATTTGACAATTGAAATGATTTGAGGAAAGGCTAAAAAATGAACTGTTAATTTTTGCACTTTCTAGTTTGTCAGTGGAAAGTTTTGAGAAGAAAGTATTTGATAGTATAATTCTAAAGCTGAATATTTTGCTGCTGGTAATATTTTCTGACTCTTAACATGGTGGTTTTGTATGTATGTATCTCAAACCATACTGGAGTCCTAATTTAAAAGGGGTTTGTTTTGGCAACTTGGTTAAAATATTCAAGGGTAGAATCCTATACTTGTTCAGAATTTTTTCTCTTTGGGACTTACTGTTATAACACCCTCACTCTCCCAGATGAAGTAGAAGGTAAAGAGTGAGCAGCATTGTTGGTTTTCTGCTCTAATTGAGCTTAAACTTAGTGTAAAGATAAGAATTTAGCTTTAGAACATGCAATGTATTACACTGCAGATGATAACCCCTTTAATAACATGGAGTTCAGCGTAGGCCAGCTTAGTCCAAGCTCTCATCCAAAATCATCTCCTCATCCAAAATCTTAGAAGAACTTTTCCTTTTCCTTTGAAGTGATTTTGCTAAATCAAGAATGTGGGAATTAAGTAACAGCTATTTGATGTCTTACTGTCTTTTGCTATGGAAAATTTGTGCCTTTGCTGTGAAAGTTCAAGCTCAGTAACGAAAATAGTTAGTTCAACCCAATGAAAATTCTTTTGAAAACCTTTGAAGATTTTTTTCTATTTTTGTACTGCTTTGTAGCCAATATTTTTAGCTGTACGTGTTTGGAACTATTTAATAATTAATTTTATATTGATCTGTTTTGATTTTTTGGAGTTAACTTCAAAAAAGCTATGTATATTATCACTCTGTGATAGAGAAATTGCATGAAGTGTAGATATTTAAATAGTGCCCATCTGCTTGCATGCATCCCTTCAGCACAGTTTTTGTGTTAGATCCTTCTGCTGCATAAAGAAACTCTGCTGTTTCTTAAAACTGCTGCTTAAGATGTTTGAGAGGAATCTTGAAGAGAAAAAAATTAATGTGACAGTTAAATAGAAGACATGCATATAATTTTCCTTACAAGATAATAATTGAGAAGTAAAGCATATTGGAAATGTCTGTAGCTATTTTCCTTGGATGTGTTCGTTTGTTTAAAAGAAGAAATCATCTATGCATTTGAGATTTGTAACTTTGAAAAGCAGCTTACTGCAACTCTGTAGGGCATTTCCTTTATAGGTATAATTGTGTTGTTTTGCTCTGCTTTGTTTAATAGAATGATATGACGCCAGTCCGATTACAGTGGGGAGAAATTCTTATGCCACTGCTGAAGAAGTACAAGTTGAACATAACATGGGGTGATCAGGATCTATTGAACATCATCTTTTTTCACAATCCAGGTAAATCGGCATTGATTCTAACTCTAACATGGCAAAGTTGATCTTTCCTATGTTCAAAAATCCAGGAAAGTGCTCTTTTAGCAGACTTTTCAGTGAAAGTACTCAAGATACTTTTTACTTCTTTCATTTTCCGAAAACGTTTACTTTGAGAGGCAGCACTGGATCCTCCTAGAGTGTAATTAGCTGTTAAGTTTCAAAACAACTGTACAAAAATTAATGCAGCAGCCTTAAGAAAAAAAGAGAAGATGAGTGTATTTCTTGATAAAATTTTGATACTTAATCCAGACTTCTCATTTTTCTGCACAGAAAGTCTTTATGTCTTTCCATGCCAATGGAATTATCGGCCTGACCACTGCATCTATGGAAGTAATTGTAAGGAAGCTGAAGAAGAAGGTATATTTATTCTTCATGGAAACAGAGGTGTTTACCATGATGATAAACAGCCTACTTTTAGGGCTGTCTATGAAGCAATAAAAAATGTAAGTGCTTTTAACATTATACTTGTGCAAAGTTGTTTTTTTACATATTTTTATCTGCAGTCCTGCAGTTTTATCTGCATGTGTTTTGTACCTTTTGGTGCTACTTACCTTGATTGCAACAAAGTAATTTTTTCCCTTTTAAGTGATGTTAAGTTTTTTACCATTTTTTTTTTAATTTATTGCTTAATCATAGAATGGTTAGAGTTGGAAGGATCCTTTTAAAGATTGAGTCCCAACCCCCCTGGACCAGGTTGCTCAAAGCACCATTCACCCTGGCCTTGAACACCTTCAGGGATGGGGCATCCACAGGTTCCCTGGACAACCTGTTCCAATTCCTCACCACCCTCACTGTAAAGAATTTCTTTTTGGTATCTAATCTAAATCTCCCCTCTTCCAATTTAACACCATGACCCATAGTAGAATTCCAGTGTAGTTCTATATTTAGGTTAGGACTCTCAAACTTTGCCTGTAGTTGTCGATGTCTATTTAAAAGTCTTTATTCCCATTCCTTAAGAAAGAAGAAAAAACTTCTCTTCCCAAAGTTTGTGTGTATTTACTGGATCATTTTAACATTTAATTGTAGCTAATTTGGATTATAGAAAATCTTTTTTTTATACCTGGTTTTGACATTTTCTAGAGATTCAGTGTATTAATATGTTGCTGTTTCTTTAAATCATAAGCACAGTGACTTTTCATTCTGCAAATAAGTCATCTAATAAACTATTTATCACTATATCAGTATACTCGCTGAAGAGCTGTAAAATTTAGCACTGATGCACATTTTAATGTAGCAGGCTATTGTGTGTGTATAACCTTCAAAAATCAATAGTATATTTTAATGGTGCTTTATTACATGTTGTCATATGGATATAAAAATGAAGAAAAGTACTTTTGGGCATCTGAGAATACATTGCAGGGAAAGTGAATGTGTTTCCATAAAAATACGATTTCTTTGTTTCCTTTGAGTGTTGTCAAAAACAGAAGAAAAAATTATTTGTTTTTATTTATGATCCCATTTGGTTTATGAATATGTCAGAAAAAGTATGTAAACCACTGCAGATTCAGTGGTAATAAGATGAACAAAATCATGTTACTTTGAAATGCTATTTTAGCTTATCATTTGTTTATAAAAAATATTGTAGTGTTGAATTAATGACTACTTTATTTCATGTCTGTGTTAAACATAGCATGTATTTGACCATTATTCAGTTTAATGAAACTTCAGTAGTAACACTTCTCATACTGTTGTTTCATTATAATTTGATAAGAATTGTATTCCTTAAAATTTATATGTCATTCAAGAAAGTTACTGTTCAGCAAACAAACAGAAATAATTTTAGATCTGTAAACTTTTAATTCAGCCAGGTAATTTAAAATTTTCTTCTTCCCTGACTGGATACGTTAATTTGCTTACTTCTTTTTTCCCAATCTTGCTTGGTAGGCTTATTTCTGTAATTTAGAGGTGTTTTTCAAATGTTGCATTCAGGAGCTCTCAGAGTTCTTGAAAACATTTAATAAACCTAGAGAAAGCAAATATGATGTTCAAAGGTAAAACTCTTTAATAACTCTGAGTAATGACACTCTTCTATATTGACGTTAAAGCTTCTTTTCTTAACCTTTTTACAGTATTCATTTGGAGATGATCTGGTTCATTCCCTGTTGCATCCCCTAGAACTGGAATTGCGGAAAACCACGCATACGTACTGTGGAAAAGTGTACAAAGTGTTCATAAAGCAGCTAACAAAAAGCGTAAGAGACTTGTATGCCAGAAGATCAAAGGGAAGGTGATTTTTACTCCAAGCTATTAAGTCAAGAGACTGAATTAACATATTATATTGGTCAAAAGGTGCAAGGATTCTACTATGGTTTGAATCGGCTCTTTATGCACCCAGATAAAAGTTTACTAGCATACATAAAAATGAAGAAAATATACATGTAATGAAGAACAGGAACTTTTTTTCTGCAAAGGTGACTCTCTACTCTTTTGAAATTTAATCACTGCTAACGTTTATCTTGGATCTAATGATTTGGGTATTACTGGCTCCTATGGTCAGTAGTTTTAGTCTGCATAATTCAGTTATCTAATGATCAAACGAACAAGGAAAAAAATGAAGATGGCTCTATTTGGGAGTGTACCTCAACTATTGTCTAAAATTCTGTTAAACTGTGAATGTAGCAATAACTGAGTCAGCAGCACTAACCTCACTTTAAAGGTGTGAACCTTTATGTAAACAACATTGTTTACAAGTGCAGAAAATACTCTGTTTTCAAAGAAATGTGATATAATCATTGACAATCTGTTTGTGCCTTTATATGTTCATCTCTTACATGTTGAAGTACTGTTTTGACAATCTTGTTTTACTCAGATGTAAACTGCACACTATAAATATAACTTTCTGAGAAATGAATAACTAGTATGTGATACTAGTTTTCTCTGTAGATACAGAGACTTTTTAATATACAGCATTTGTTTCAACATTGTTGAGCTATCCTAGCCAAAAGCTAGTGCAGAGTTGAGGTGTTTTTTAGCAAAAATACAATATGAACCTATTTGTTTTACAATACTTCTTTTAAAATGACATGGGTTTGCAGCTTTATAGGGCATTTTGGAAGTAGAAGAAAAAAACAACAGTGGAAAGGTGTTGCATCCTTACTAAGAATTATTACTTAATAATTATTATAGAGTATTTAGTACCTAAAAGTGAAGAGCTGTGATAAGAGTTCTGATGCTTCATCAGACTGTATATTAGATGGGTTTCTTAGAGACTATTCCTGTTACCATATTTTTTTGATAATATGTCTTTAAAATAGTTTTAGGGCAGACTCTCAACTACATGAATGCATTACTGTCAATAGGGTCATAGTGATTTACAACAGGTAAGAATTAGGCTTTCTTTAGTTATCTTAGTGGAAAAAAAAAAGTTCTGTTTATGTAATACAAACTTTTTTTCAGAGAAAAACATGAAGAAAAAACATTGAGTTCTAGTGTTACAGTAAAATATTATTTAAACTTGCATGGTATGAAATGTATCTGTAAAGTATATTTGAACTTGGATAACCTGAGATGAAGTCTTCATAAAGTGAGTTTTTTGGATTCCAAAAAAAGTTCCTGTTTGTTGAACATGGAGGATCCACTCACTGACTTGCACCTTCATCCCAACCCCATTTTAGAAGCTTAATTTCTGTGGTTGTTTCTTTGTCAAAGGAGGGCTGGCTCTGGCTCCTGTATCCATGTGAGCTGGATTAATGCTTTAGCAGTAGAAAATCATACTCCATTGTAAACAGAGTTTATATTCTACTCTTAATCTCCCTGCTGGCTCAGGGTGTAAATTTCTTGTATGGAAACTAGAAAGCAGTCTGCCTCACATGTAGTTATGGTCTCTTTTCCATGCTATGTAACCATTTGAAGTCTGAAAATCTAGCAATCTGTGTGAAGATGAATATTGTTATTGACTGACTTTACAATATGCAATGCATTATTTTTTTACATAAATAATGATTTTTATATCAATTTGTTGTCAGCTTTTTTTTCTTGTACTGTGTGTTTATATTTTAAAATTCTTGGTTTTGCCCTGTTTAGTGTTTGTCTTTGCAGAAACTTTCCATTTTTATTGATTTTTTAGTATTTTGTATGCATGTGAAAATACTGCTTAAAACCCAGTGAGATGTTTTGGCTAAAAAAAAAAAAAAAGTGGAATGTGAACATTAACAGCAGCCTTTTCACCTAAATTTCAGTTTGGAGAGGGGGGATTAGAACAAAAAAGGGTTAATATTGAAGCTTATCATAAGATAAAAATTCTTACTTTGTGCTTATTTCAAGAGATGTTTACTTAGCATATTACAAATAGCAGAATATACTGCCTTATCCTATATTTTTTATTTAATTTTATATTAATAAAACTTAAACTGCTCACCTCAGCTATCTGTTCTGAAGCAAGTCTGAACACTTTAGAAAACTTAAAAACCAGCAAGTGCTTAATAGCTTCAATTAAGTAACTCTCCAGAGTGTGTCGGTTTTGAATAAATTTTTAGTTCTGTAATCTCTATCTTAAATTTAGAAAAGTGACCGTTAAAAAGAAATCTGATTTACAAAGAAAACATTTGGAGACAGTAAGAAGACTGGAAAACCAAGCAGTGTGATAAAAATAGGTTATACTCCCAAACGGTTCAATAACTGATTTGTAAGGTTGCGTGTATTTAAGTGTAGAAACTTTCATCTACTCTATATATATCCATATTTGAGAAGAATGACTTATATACCTACAGAGTTTTGCACAAATAACAGTCAAGTTATTTGCTCAAGTTGGCCAAGTGGGCAAAGCAGAAATGCAGAAAGTAATTTTAAAAAATTAAATTTTAAATTATAAATTTTAAAAAATTAAAGACTAGTGTGTTTAAACTTAAACTTTAAAGTCCCTTAGAAAAAAGAAAAATGTTGTTTGATCATGGTTTAGCTCTACAGAGAAACACTTAAAACTTGCTTTCTGTATTTAACTGCTAAATCTTAAGTAATGCTGGATAATTTTGTATAGAAATGCAGGTTGCCTCCCAGTTGCTTTGTAGTCCTAGTAGACTACTAGAAACTATGACTCAGTTTAAAAACAGAAGATGTTTGCAGAGGTAATAGTGAATTTTCCACTTCAGGAAGCAAGGAGAAAATCTCATTTTAAAGTAGTTCTCAAAATATCTCTCTTGTAACCACTTAGTGCATCTATATAAGAACAGCTTGTCCTCCAAGGCTGTCATAAAATTTAAGATTTGTGGTTCTCCAATGCATTTTTGAATCTTTGTGGGCCTATTAAAATTTTAAATTTCTTGAAGGAATATTAAGTAATTGGAAATTCTTGTATTGAAGAAGTTCAGTTGTCCCTTCAGTTTTGTGGTTGCTTTATGCACAGATACATTCCATTCTTTAGAGAGTCCTGATTTAAACTTAGAGAGGAAGATGCACATTCATATTTGCCAGCAAATTTCTCCAAGGCTTCTGTCTTCTCCCCTCCCCCTTTTCCCTGCACTGCTTTTAAAAGATAATCACTAAGCTCTTCTTTCATTTGAATGCTTGTAAAATTTATGGGAGATATTATTACGTGTCTCTTTGCAAAGAGCTGTAATTAAAGGAGGACCTGTGGTTTTACTGGGGTTGAATTTTTTTTTTTTTATTTTCCCTTCAGATTGCTATTCAAGGATCTTCAGGTAGGAGGAATTTTTGAGCATTTTGTAAAGTCATTATGTTTCTTGAGTGTTCATCTGGTAGTTTCTTCCTTGAGCCAATTAATATTATCCCTGTCCTCTCTTATGATAGATGTTTGGCTGCTGTCTGCCTCCTTGATCTATATGATTGCAAGTTCCTTTAATCAAAGCAGCAACTGTCACTTCTAGGTCTGGATTTTAAGCACTCATCCCATATCTGGGTGCCATCTTAATTGCACAAACCAGGGCCCTAGTCTGTTTCTACTTTTAGATGTCCATCTTTGATATAATTTCCCTGTGCTAGTCTCCAAGTGAATCTGTAGGGGTAAAATACTGAGTAACAAAGAATGCAGAATTTTTCACAACAGCTTAGAGAACTGCAGATTTCTGAAAAAATATAATTAACATTTTTGAATTAGTATTCTGTTCTTGAGCCTAATGTCTGATTTGGTAGATGTAAGGGTTAACATCCTTGGTTCAGTCAAATCATTTGACTTCGCCTGTGTCGGCCCCTTACATGGAAGAACAGTCAGGTATCTTAAAAGCCAGGTTCCTTGTGTCCTTTGAACTCCAAGGAAAGAAACAGAGGTTCTTTAACTATAAGTCATTGCTTTAACTAAACACTTTGAAATCAGTAATAAATAACTGGTTGTTATATTAAATAACTTAGTGATACTGTTTTTAGTGGGTTTTGTAGTTGTCTTGCTGAAAGAGGAGGGGAAAAGATGCAGTTATTCAGATCTCTGTGTTAGTTCCTGCCCTGCTGACATCAGAATTTCACATGATTCTTGAAACAAACACCCCACAACCCAACCAAAACCCAACTTTCTGCATCTGTGTGAAAGCTGCAGGAGAATAAACTTGATGGCTTTTCCTGACACTTTAACAGCTTCATTTGGGAACATGCCTTCATTGGTCTTGGGCCTTATTCATAGATTGAAAGTCAAGATGGATTTCTTGCACTGTTGATCAAAAGAGGTCTTGCAAGAGTAGGACTTGTCAGGTTTGATATAGTTTATCGCTGTTTTAAGACTGCCAAACTTGTAAGATACAGGCATGTTATGTTCCCAAAGTAACTCTTTTAGTAGCTTATAAGAATCTAATCAATCTTAAGTCTACAATCTTAAGATTGTAGTGACTTTTTTTCAAGGTATCTGTTGAACTAATACTCTCTCTCAAATTCCTCTTTCTTCCCTCTGTGCTATTTTCCACAGAAGATTTATTTCTTTTTTTTAGATCAAAGGAAAATTTGGTAGTTTGCTTTAATAAATGTCCCCTTGAAACCAAACAATTTGAGAGGAACAGTGAACTTTGTTTGCTGATGACCATTTCTCTGTTTCAGACTTTCTAAGGTCATGGACCGTAAACATGGAACTTGGCTGTGGCTTCCTCACTGCTTGGAGAAGTAGTGCTGCTTGATTGCACTGTATTTAATTTCCTCACTTATTTCTAGCATTGAACACTGATTTCTAAAAATGCCTGTGGTGTTCTCCTTTCTGCTTTATCTTGTTTGTGTTAAATTATTAAAACAAATGAGATGAACAATTTTTTGCAGTAACCTAATACATTTTCTACTACCTTCCTATTCTGGGAGGTCACTTTCCTATTCTTTCTTTGGGTCATTTAATATCACACCCTAATTCCCAGAATCTGGGTTCTATTATGTCGTATGGATCTTAATGTTCTGCTAGTCATTTATGTACACGTTTTACTAGAGCAATTCCCATTAAATCAGTCAATCAGTATTTATATGAATTACTTTGAAATACAAAAGTAGATGTAGAAGTCATCCTAAACTGCAAATCTTTGTGGTTGAGTTAATGAGTATTTAGGGCAGGTTTTTGTTAAGGCTTCCTAGAAAATGAAAGCAATATAATTAGTTTTAACTTCTGATTTAAGACTAGGAATTTAAATTTAATTAAAGCTGATGTTTTAGCCATATACTGTGTCTTGCTGAGCAGCTGATGCTTAGGAGATGCTTGTTGGAATACATAAAATCATAGAATGGTTTATGTTGGAAGGGACCTTAAAGATCATGTAGTTCCAATCCCCTGTCATGGGCAGGGACACCTTCCGCTAGACCTGTGTTTTCAAAGCCTCCTCCAACTTGGCCTTGAACGCTTCCAGGGATGGAGCATCCACAGTTTCTTTGGGCAACCAGTTCCAGTGCTTCACTATCCCCAGAGTAAAGAGCATCATGTCTTCCTCCTATCTAATCTAAATCTCCTCTCTTCCAGTCTGAAGGCATTACCCCTTGCCCTGTCACTACCTGCCCTTGTAAAACAACCCTCTCCAGCTTTATTGTAGGCCTCTTTCAGACACTGGAAAGCTGTTATGAAGTCTCCCTGGAGCCTTCTCTTCTCCAGGCTGAATAACCCCAGCTCTCTCAGCCTGTCCCCAGAGGAGAGATGCTCCAGCCCTCTGATCATTTTCCTGGCCCTCCGCT
>JAOXNG010000001.1:32328891-32345146 GCA_028566535.1 Scolopax minor | reverse complement strand
AGTGGTGCCCACCAGACTGCAGCCCCTTGGTCCTATATTATATGGTCCATCGTATGCCTGAAGACATCCTTGTGGCATCTCGCATCACAACAAAGTTTTATTCTGTGCTGTTCATTTTTCCTTGGGATTTTTCACTTTGGAAGATGTAGGGTTTGTATGGTAACACTAAACCAGATGCCAGCAATGCCTGCTTGGGTCTATTTCTGTTGGCCTGTTGTGTGCCAAATTGGCTTGCTTTGGAACAGCTGCATTGGTTTCTTGCTGGTTTGAATAGCAGGGTTTGTTTGCTTTGCATTTTTCAATAATAAAGTAGCCGAAAGTCACCTTTAGTACTTTCCTTAAAAGTAACTAATCTTTTGATACCCTAGGGCTTTGAATCAATAGCTTTAAATCAATATTTTCTATATAAAGTTATTGTTTATCTTCACCCTGAGCTCTGCAGACTGAAAATCAATGGAGTATGTTTGTGAATTGTACAGAACGTAGGATAGACAAAGATGCTCTTTTGGGAAATGCACGAAATTAAGGAAATTAAGTGGCACTCTTCTCAATAAAAACTCTCATAACTATCACTGCTTTCATGCCGTTTTGTTTGTTCTTAAATATCTCTTGGGCCCTAATTGAAAAAGAAACAGAATTTTATTTTTTGGGCCACAGTGAAATCTTGAGCAGCAATTAAAATACAGACTGTTTCGGCAGTCTTTAATGATGTAATTGTTTCAATGGATAGGAAAAGTTCACGAACTGCTTTGCATTTCTTTCACATTTAGTCTTAATTTTAAGAGACCATTACTGCTTACAGTCATCTAGGAGCCCTAGATTCAGCAGAATCTCAGGGGAAAGAGAGCGCAACAGTGCAACTTTAATAGCATCAGATGTGTGTTTACCTCAGGCTTTTTGTTTTGCTTTCTAAATTTGTTATATTAAGAGTACTACTACAAGCTGTGTTCTTTGAACTCCTTTTTCAGCTGTTTTTAAGTGACATTACTTGGTCTGAAACTGAGTTTTCTAAGAAAACACATACTAAATTTACATAACATTAGTTTCTGTTATTTTATGAAATTTACACATTCTTGTGCTCTGGAGTAAAACATGCTCTGGAGCATGTTTTGATGCCCAAAGCCTTAATTTTTTTAAAGGTTTTCACAGTGGTTTTTTTTACCTGAAAAGATTTGGTAAAATGATGTACGGGCTTTCAGCTGGTCAGTCACACCAGTGAAGTGATACAAACTAAGAAAAATGAAAACAATGGCAATTCACTGGCTGTGTGAAATAAGATGTTTCTACCCTCTTCAGGCTCTATAGCTGCAGAATGAACTGAATAATGTTTCGTTTTGGTTACCTGAACTAAAGAAAAAAAAGTTTCCATCCAGATGTTTTCATTCCAGACTGGTGTGAAATGTCACAAGGCTGCACTTGCCACAGAAAGGAAAATATTCCCTCTTGGACTTAATGAACCCCATGAAGGTGCCCTGTGAAGGAGGGGGGGATACAGAAAGGTGCTGAAATGTTCTGCTTTCTTCATATGTTGGGATCTCAATTTTGGGGTGAAATCTGACTGCTTTTGGTACTATTCTTTTTTTCTAGCTACTTTCACTACAACCACTGACAGCTTAACTGTTAAAGTAAAATCCAGCTGTTGGTCTCCCCTTGACTGTCTAACATAGGCTGCTGTTCTTTTTAATGTTGTCTCTGGATTTAACAGCGTATTCCCTTATCCTCACTGGCCGACCTGAGGTACTGTTGACCGAGCACTTCCACAGTGGGCTGCTCCTCTTGGGATTTCCAGAGGTGGTCCCTCCCCTGCTCCATCCTGTGTTCTCTCCAAACCAGACTGTGACTACCTTCTCATTCTGGGCTCTTAGGATCATAGAATCGTCTAGGTTGGAAGGGACCTTAATGATCATCTAGTCCAACCATCAACCTAACTCTGACAAAACAAATAAGAAATAGGAAATAAAAATTACTAAGCCATACTCCTGAGGACTATGTCTACCTGTCTTTTGAACACCTCCAGGGATGGCGCTTCAGCCACTTCCTTGGGCAGCCTATTCCAATGCTTGATAACCCTTTTGGTGAAGAAATGTTTCCTAATATCCAATCTAAACGTCCCCTGGTGCAACTTGAGGCCGTTTCCCCTTGTCCTATCTCCTGTGACTTGGGAGATGAGACCGACCCCCGCCTCTCTACACCCTGCCTTCAGGTAGTTATAAAGCATGAGAAGGTCTCCCCTCAGTCTCCTCTTCTCCAGACTGAACAACCCCAGCTCCCTCAGCCTCTCCTCATAAGACTTACTTACCCAGATGCTTTTGTAAACTGGACCAAACTGTGGGTTCTAGATCTCTTCAGGCTATTATTAGAGCTGCCCGACTTGCTAATGATTGATACAAAATAAGTCATGTGAGGAACTCTAATTCTTATTTAGAGAGGCCTGTAGAAGGGCACAGACAGTGACAAAGTACAGCTTTTCCCTCTGTGAGCAGCAGTCCTAAATGCCTTGTATTTCTTCTGGCTGGTCAATGCAATAAACTCCCCTTACCCATCAAAGGTGTGATTTAGTGCTCAATGAAAACAATCAAAACATTTCTACTGCTCATAAGAGCAGGGAAAGGTTGAATCAGCCTTTCTCATAGGATCACTGAAACCACACTATGCAGTGAGCAGAACATCCCCTGCCTTTTCCACCAGGTCACGGAGGTGTGAAAGGAGCAGAGGAGTTGTGATGAAGCTTGTAGACAAAGTTGTATATTGGCTTGTTATTGTATATCAAAGCTCCTACATTAACTTGTTCTACAACAAGGGGTGAAAATGGGCAGCACATCTGGCTGCCCACTGCTGGCAGTGTGGCTGCATGTTTGTGGCAGCTCTGGGAGGGCTGGAAATTCCCCGTGTCACAGAATCTAGTACAAGGCAGAATGTTTGCAATGGGTTCTTCAGCTTTTCACAGGCAATTTCATTTTCTTTAACCTTAACAGAAAAATAGCAAGTTAAGCAAATTGGCTTGGTGTAGGCTGTCTTTTCAGGGAGGTTCTGTGTCTGCCCTTGGAGTTTCAGTTTCTGCTCCCATATGATGAAGACAGGCCAGTGTAGGGCTGGAGATGGCAGGGGTGCTGGACATCAGTCCAGATGTATTGCCTTCTTGTGGAGGATGGGTAAACAAATGTCATTTCATGATTATGTCTGTAATGCTGATGATGGAGGTTTCTTCACTCAAATTGATGGAATACTGATTGCTTAGAGCTAATACTGTAGATACATGCCTGAGTAGCCTGTGCATTTATCTGTGGCTTCATCTGCTAATAAAGGTCTTGTAACTTTTTGTCTTACTGCTTCTTTATCTCTCTAAAAGTATAATTCTCTTCTGGCTCATTTTTTGAAATGTTCCAGTCACAAGTTGTGAGTACCACTACTGAGGTGTTGCTCTTCTAGCCAGAAGGTCCTGAGCTGCTACCAGTAAGTAAGAGTCATCTGAAGTTCCCTGGTGAAACTAAAGAAGTTTCTGCCTATGCACTAATAATGACTCCTTCCCCTGCTTCAGGCAGAAGAACCGAATCACTGCTGGCTACTGTCCTCTCTTTAACACTTCATAAGCCCCCTCCTATGGTCCCCAAGGGAATTTCAGCTCAGTGTTCTAAGAGCTCTGACTACATGCTCTGATAATTTTGCTTGCCTCTGTGCTAATGTCAAGTCTACCCAATACCACTGGTACTGTTGTGCGTGCTTATTTGGTGGATCCAGTGTTAAATTAGAAAGCAGTTAGACAAGTGCATATGAGATACTGAGATTCACTGTACTAATTCCCCAGGACATTGAAATTTAAAATCCGGTCTCAAGCTGTAAAGGTCTTGGACTGGAGTCCGTGCCCTTCTGGCTGCAGCTGTACTGGCTGTACGTCTGCACAAATTAAAGAGGATTTGATTAGTGAGCCCATGAACACCCACCCGCACAGCTTTGCTGTCAGTGTCCCCCTGCGTGGTTGGAGCCTGCTCCCACAGCCTTTCCCTGGCTGGCATGCAGCTTTGCCAGTGCCATTGCAGTTACTCCCAGGAACAGAGGAAGGGTCTGGTCCTTTTTATTTTTAATATAGATGGGGGTTACCCACTTGCCAGCGTTAAGATTTCCCTTAAGGCCAGGATCCCAAGGGTTCAGTCAAATAAAAGGCAAAAAAGGTAAAATGATGAGTTATTAAGAAAAGACAACATTTTGTGCCATGTTCTACGTACTGGTTATTTACAATTTAATGTTTGACTTTTTACAAGTAGAGTTATTCTTGGCTTATGATGGCATAAAACAAAAGTCTTGTCTCTTGAACTTGTTAGAGCACCAGGAGAGTGAGTTCACTAACCCGGACTGAGGGACAGCTGTGTGGACACCTGTTATCACACCCTGTGCACATCATCACTAACCCTTGTCTTGGCGAGAGAGAAAAGGATTTTATTTCTTTTGTTTTAAGCCACAAAGATCACATTCAGCTGCTCTGGTACAGTTTTGAGCCTTAATTGTGTGTGAATAAGTTGGCTGTGAGTTTTGCAGCTGAATCTGACCTGCAAGGTGTTTGGCACTAGTGTTACTTGTGTCACCTAGGTGACCTTTTGTGTGCAGATTCATAGAACCACTCATTCACCTTTCTTCTTCCCTTCTGGCTGAGGTATTTCCATAGACAGATTTCTTGCTGTTTATAGTCCTTCTTGTTTTGTGACTGCATCATTTTCTGATTCAGTTGTTAGATTTTTGTTGTTTTCTTTTACATTCTTTTATACCTAATAATTTGACCTGTTTTCCACTGTGTGTGAACTTATTTGTGTTTGAGATCATTGAGAAAGGCATGATTTGACCAAAATTACTCTTATACTTCATGTCTTTACTTTACATTAGGGTATTTCGTACTTGTGTGTAATATCCTGACCTTCTGCAATATATTTCCCAAGGGATCTTCCTGACTGGCCACTGACTTTTTTCTGTGCCTTCTCAAAATTCACTCAATTTATTGTGGGCTGCCTGACACAGAACCATGGAGAAAAAAGTCCATTTCCTGTTTTGCTGACTGGAGAGAGTGTCCAGGGCAGAAAGGGGAGAGTGCGTGTGAAAATTGGGAAGTGTGCTTGCTCTGCTTCCAGCTTCTACTTACGCTGCTTATTTAATTTATTGGTATCCATATACCTGAGAGGCTCCTCAGATTGTCCTCTTCTCTTCATTCTTTCTCCTTTTACTGATGCTATAATGAATAATTAGTTCCTCTTTGTTCGTATCACACTCCCAAGTGGGTTTATTTTTGTGCAGATCTTTGCAATAATCCCAGCCCTGTTCCCTAAGCAAGATTTTGTGGTAGTTGTCTTTTCTTTGTAGTAGTCTCCTTCTCGCACAAGAAAGAACCAAAGCCTCTATAGTAATCCTGCGTGCACAACCACATGGTAATCCCCAGGACGCTCCCATTCCCTTCAGGGCCTTTTCTTGCCAATGTGAAGGCTGCAACACCTGCTAAGCTCATGACTCAATACCACTACCGATTCTTGGATAGCATCGTTAGTGCTCATTTGGATTGCCTGATATTTAGTGGATGAATGTCAGTGGCTCTTATGAGTGACAGATAAAGGTAGAAGGTGCGTGTCTTGAGATATCAGGCTTATGGACTGTCCCTCATCCTTTCCAGGACTGCGCAGGAGCTACTCTGCTCCTTATTAGCGCTTTGAATTTGTGGCTTTGAACTCTATGGCCCTTAGAAAAAGTAGCTTTTCCATTGCTGCTAGGGGTAATGGTCTTGATTTTGATTTGGGCAGCTGGTAGTCTGAAAAGTTAATTTTCTTTTCTACTCATAGGGCAGAAATCAACCACTTTCCATCACTCTCATACTCCTCAATGGCACATGTTGGATGTGTTGGATAACAGGTTACCCTCAGGCTTGCTTGGTGTTTCTGGAGTCACTGACATCCCTTTTTCCTAACTCTTGCACCCTCTTCAGAGTGTGACAGGCATGCCCAAGCCTGATCTGCCTTTTGAGATCCCCACAAAGAATTTAAAGTTTCCCAAATAAAAGCTTCCCAAAAGGCTCATCTTTAAATGGTGACCAGCCCTTTATAAATGATGAAGAACTGGACAAAAATGCTGACAGTTGTGCCCGAGGATACTGATTTTCCTTCTTCCTGAGGTGTAGGCATACTAACACAACTTCTTGCAATTTTTTCCCAACAGTGCTTTAGCTTAAGCAAGCGAGTCTGCCAAGTGGGATGTCAGTACAGTAGCATATATAGAGATCTAGGCAGTCAAATTTTGTGCTTTTAAAAATCACAGCCATGCCTATCCCTCCAAAGAAACGATGCTCCTTATTTTGTTTCCTCCCTGTAGCTTTCAATGGCTAACTCTGAACCCTGACTCTTCATGTCTCTCTCTAGTTTTAGTCTGTGTCCACCTCAAGCTCATGGTCATGCAATGTTGGATGATGATAATCTTCCATATGTCCTAACTATTTGAAAAGCTTAAGATAAGGTTGGCATTTTTGCAGGTTTTGTTCTGAAACATTTCACGGTTGTACAGCAGATGGTGCTCTGCTTCCCTTTCTTCTCACACAGACTACTGTCATTAACTAAATTTTTCAGACCAAGACTGGGGATTATTAATATTATTTTCTGCACTGTCTGAGCAATTGGAGCTACATATTTTCAGAGATGGTTTACTTAGCCATGCACTGATTTTGTTTTAAGGAGCAAGAAAGCATAAAGTCTGTTTGTGGGTTAATTTACAACATTAATCTGTCTTCCCTGTGCAGTTAGAGCACAACAGTGACTTACATTTATTAAGGGATTCTTTTCATGTATGCAAAACCAGTATTTGTTTCAAATGGGTAATTTTTTACTAAAATGAATGAATCATGAAGGAAAATACAAGTTTGATCAAAGAACTCAGTGAAACTATCAGAACCTCTAAATCAAGGAAACGGTTTCACAGCTTAATTAACTGGAATGTTTATCCAGCTACCTGGAGTTAGATGAAATAAAAGAAGTATTGTCTGTTTCTATGTTGAACAGTTGAAGTCCTGCTTTAGCTCTTTCAGCAGACTAAATGTGTTTTCTGACACTTAGCACAGTTAGCCCAGGCTTTCAGGGACTTGTTTCACAAGTGATAGCTCTTAGACAAGTAGAAGTGATGTTGAAAAAGTCAAATCCATTTCAAGGATTTGTTGAGAAACAGTGCTATAAGCTTTGAAATATTGCAGACTGCAGTAATACCGTAGTAATCTTCAACAGTATTAACAGCTTAAACAGACGAGCCTATATAAATTGGCTTAAAGCCAAACAGGTAGGAGAACTTCACTAATTCAAACTAATAACTCTGTGGGCTGTATTGTGGATTATCAGCTGTTGCAAATTAGGAAGTAAAAGCATGATGCAAAGCTCATGGAAATCAAAGTAAAGGCTTCGATTGACGTTACTGTGCTTGCATTATCCCTTTACACAGATTTCCATAACAAAGATAGCAAGGATACTGAAACACAATGGGTAACTTATTTATTTGGACAATTTTGCTCTATTTGCTGTCATTTATGATACTACCTATTTCACTCTGTGGCATTGCACTTGATAAAAATATGTTGCTATTTATGTGATAGTAGATCTAAGAACATCAGCCATTGATTCAAACTCACTGTTGGTGTTGTACAAACACAAACCAAAAGGACAGTCCCTGACCTTAGTGCTCAGCATTTTGCCAGTGTGAAGCTGTCTTATGAACAGTCTGTTGATAGAAAATTTGTCTCTGAAGTGCCATGCATCTATGTTTAGTGTTTCAGATAGGTATCTCCACATTTGTAATTCGAACTGAAAAAATACCCTATAAAATTAATTAATGTTTTTCTTCATTCATGGAGTCAGCCTACCTATGAAAATTCTATTTCTGTGAGTTAATATCTTCTCTTTAGCAGATTATATATATGTATCTTTTAAACAGATCCAAAAGGACTATTTCTCATAGAAGATTTTCTTTTCAAAAATAAATGTGTGCTTTTTATTCTTTTAAGGTAGGGGGAAAGGTGCTATGAAGATCATCAATGAGAAAGAGATCAAAATCTATTTTGTCTTTTCAAGACTGAAAAAAATTAATAAACTTGTTTTTCTGTCTGGGAAAACACTTTTCCCAACCTATGACCTAAGAAAAATGTCTTCAAATTGATGGAAAGTAAACTTTTTATTAAGTATCATAGAATCATAAATAGTTTGGGTTGGAAGGGACCTTTAAAGATCATCTAGTCCAACCTCCCTGCAATGAGCAGGGTCAAGTTGCTCAGAGCTCTGTCCAACCTGACCTTGATTGTTTCCAGGGATGGGGCATCTATGCATATATATGTGGGGGGCATATATATGTATTGCACCATGTGAATTAGAGCTGCAAGGAGAAAACCATATGGAACAACACAAAAAAAAAATGTGGCGATAAATTTCTTCCATATTTTCATATGGTTTCATGTGTAGACTTATAATGACAAGGTGACATGTTACACCAGCGCATAATTTCCACGCTCTGAGGAGCCTGGACAGCTGATTTAGGCAATGCATGTTAAGGTAAGATCAATCTGGGTTGGCAACCGAGGGAACATGGGGAAAGAAACATGGCATTTTAGAATGAGGGAGGTGGCAGAAATGAATCGGGCATTGGGTTCACTGCATGGGGTTCGAAACTGGGATTGAAGGGGCCTGGGCTTTCCCTGCTGCTTGGTTTTCAATGAAACAAGCTGAAATACAGTAAATGTTACATATTACATCTACAAGCTGTACCATTGCCCTCAAAGAAAACACTAATAGGATGGATTGCCTCTGTTACCCACAAAATAAATTTTGCAAACTCAGAGAAGAGAAATCTGACTCCCTTTGAGGCCCCACTGAATTCAGTGCCAATATTTTTTAATCCAGTTCAAAGTGCTGATAACTCTATTCCTCTTTCCTTGGCTGATTTGATGAAAATTAGTTTTCAACATTCACATCTGATCAAATCACAAGCTAGAATTATGTGCGAGCATGAAAAAAAAATGACACCTTATTCTATAAATACACACTTGGTAGTAACTTTCAAATTATGTTAACAGAGTTCACACAGCATTAGTCAAATCCCTGTCATTAAGAAAACGTATTTCATAAGAAAGATGATAATAGGATACAAAGATCCTAATATGATTAGATGATGACTTGTTAATGGGAATTCTTTTTTGTCATAACTAGTGATTTTCAGTTTACTCTAACAAAGATGATCTCTCTGATGGGAGATGGTAATATAATAAAAATCTGGGAATGGTGTAAAAAAATCAAATGGAAGATTCAACTATGCAGTCAATAATTTTGTAGATCTTGGATGATTAAATTTTAAATCTGTAGTTGGGGAAAAAAAGGCAATTCTAAGGCAGAGCCAATACTACTGCACACCACCCGTCAAAACCCCACTCCTATGCATTGCCCCTATGGCCATACGAGCTCTCCTTCAAAGCATGTCTAAAATTTGAAGAGGACTTTATACAAGAAGCTTTCTGCTGCCCAGAGCAAGACCTGTGGCCAGTGGTCCAACCACACTTCAGGCAATCACAAAGTTCACAGAAACTTAACGGGAGGGAGCTTTACAATTGATAAGAAAAATATTGAACTTTTTTTTTTTCTCTCCTGGTGATTGGAAGTTCATTTTTCACCAAGTTCAATTATTTGAACTGACTAAAATATCAGCACACCCCTCTCATCAACATTCTCACCTTACCTCCATAAGAATAGCTCAAAATTTCTGGGTCTTGCCTATCTTTGATTTGGGTACACTAAATCAAGTAAATATCAAAAGGCCAGGTTTTGTTAGCAATTTTCATGTACATTTGTTCATTGATAGCATAATGTAATGTTTGTGAGAGCAAAAGAAATGTACCGTCAAATTGCCGTAGGAATTTGTTTCTCTCACGTGCCGTTGCAGCATCAAGTATAGCTCAAGCAATACATTAAAGAAGGACTTTGTCTTTACAGACTGCACACAGAAATAACGTTGGTACATCAGCTATGGAAATTAGCTGCACTAAGGATACTCCTTTCATTAATTGATTTTAATGCAGAAGTAGGAATGTCACCTAAATAAGTTGGGCTCCTGAGTGAAAAACTGTATGATTTTTAGAAGAAAAAAACTGCAGTCACTGAATGTCAAAGCTGTGATTAAAAAGCAAAAAGCTGACATGGATACCACTGTAATAGGGTATGTCTCAGTGGGAACCCACTGCCACCATCAGCTTTTTACGATTTTTGTATTGCTAATATGATACGAAATGCACCACTAGGAATACTGTTGCATATCAGACTCTCTTATTTCATAAATTATTACTACATTACCCTCTAAATGTCCCAATGAGTATAACAGCATCAAAACATGATGTAAAAACAATAAAACCATGCAAACAGCAATTATTGAACTGCTAGATGCTTACAACAATTTTTTCTTTATTTTTCCTTATTTTTATCCTGAGTAAATGAACAGTTTGTAACTGATATGGTCATTCAACCACCTCTGAGACGCTGTTGCTTCTGAATTGGAGCAGGGTAGCTAATTAGTGCTGGGAATGTGATGTGACAGGTTTTAAGAGTGGGTAAACCAGAGAATGACTTTTGATATTCAAATTTGCTCTCATCTCGTTTCCATATTCTGCTGCTGGCACTAACGAAGGAAGATGTGAAATGTGTCTCATCGTGTGCTATGAAGGGCTGAGAACTCACACATCTCCTTCCTTCTCAGCGCTACACCTATGAGCCAGTTGGAGCAAACAGAACTTTGCCCAAGAAAGATGGAAAAAAATAAATAAGAAAAGTCATATTCTCTCATGTTTTCAGGAAACCGTGGAGGACAGTACTGCAGAAGCCATCAAATCTGTTGGAGGGAGAATGTTCATCAGGCAATCCTTAGCCTGGCTGAGCCTATGGCCTCATAAAAACTGCCTATTCTATTCCATGGGAAACTTTGCAATTTAAAACAAATTCCTATTCTGAGCAAACATATCAAAAAGTGTTTTCAGATTTAATTAATGCGAAATGAAATTAAAATAAAAATTCTGGATAATGTATTTTGGAATTTTTTCTTCATTAAATTTCCTTCATGTTGTGTTAGTAATTCACTTTCAATATTTTGAAAGTTCTTTTTAAAAAGAAAAATGAAATATTCCCCTTCAAAAAACCTAAGATGTTCTGTTGTTCCTTATTGGAAAATATTTGTCAGGGGAAATTAGAGTAAGGTATTGTTGAAATAAACAATTTCACAATTGGCCAACCAGGATTTTCCAATGGAAAGATGATTTATTGTAAGATTTATGATTGTATCATTCATTCAGAATAATTTTAATAAAACCAGGAAGGTTAAGATTTATATGATTTGTCTGAAGGTGAGAAGTTCCATTTAAAACTGTGTCAAAGTTCATTTCGGAGACACTGACTCATCTTTACAGAGAGGCCAGAATATAAATAATGTCCTGGCAAATGCTATTAATAATGCCTTTCACAGAGATATCATTAATAATTATAGTTTATATGGCTGCAATTCCAAAAAAGAGATTCTCATGGTGTAATAAAGCAAAGTAGTAAGATCAACTAGTTTATGACTTCATTAAAATGGTGAGCTATAATTGCAACCTTGCAATCAGCAAATGCTCTATTTGTAGTGCTGCTGGTTTCATTTTTTGTGTAGCTTTTTTTTCAGAGATGGGGAGCTTATCCCATTTTTCTTGGATTTCCATGCACTGAAAGTTTATTCTTTGGAAATACATTAATAGCGCAGAAATGGAATTGGGATTATGAAGTATCTGATGCCCTTTTCTCATGTTTATGATGTGCCTTAAGCAATAGCAGTGGTTGTAAAATACAAAAGGGCTAGAAAGAATGTAGTTGTCATGAGAGTGTATGTGTCCAGATTGCAAGCCAGAAAACTGTCACTGATAGTTGGGGTATAATTGACCACAGTATATGATAAGCACATTATTGTTTGATTAATATGACCTAGTTGTATTTGAAATGTCAAAGAGGAAAATTGAGTTGTCATTTTATATCATGTTCCTTTTTACGTAACAGATAAATATTATAATTAATGACTTTTCACTAAGGTTATCTAAAAAATTTAGGGAATATTAAACCTCACATTATTTACAGTTGTCATAGGTCAATATATTATTGATGAATATTGACAAACCTTTGCTTATATGAAACAGGGCCCAAAATAAGTTAATATACTTAAATAGTGCTTTTCAATAAGATTTCTCTTCTGATTACGTTTTTTATCATTTAATTTAATGAAAACTTACAATTTAGTAAGGTTTATTTGTACTCAGTCCATGGCAAACTAGGATATTGATTTAGAAGGCTTAAGTTTTCTTCTGTTGAAGTCGATAGTAAAATTCCTGTTGACTAGAAAAGGATTGAGAATTGACCCATATAACACCTTACTCCCATTTTCCATTATGTACACAAATGAACCTTGAGTTTTCTCAAGTAGTTGAAAAAAACGTGCTTTAGCAAATGAATTTCCAAAAAATGTTTTCAGCCTTGAAGCAAATCTCAAAGAATCGTCCAAGCTATTACAGATAAAACAAAGCCAAAAAGCATTTGCTGCAAGATACTGAAATGTTATCACTCACCATTTGTCTGATAGTACCTGTGAAGGGGACTGCCTGTCAGTAGGAGACTTTTCCACCAGAAAACGCGTCTCCGTCTAAGTCTCTAGCATTTTGTAGGAAAAAGATATTCTGTCACAGTTTTCAGTAGTAAAACATTTAACTAAACTGTTTGAACTTTCATATTCAAATTTGGCAAATTTTGAATTTGTTTCACGTCTTTCAGATCAGACACCATTTGGATTTCACAGTAATATAATTAAGTTGATGCCAATATCTTATGACGTCCCTATGAAGTCCCTGAATGTCCAAAATTATTTCAAAGTTTTGATTTCTTGAGATCACTTTATCTGCATGAATGCAGGATTGCCATGGTACTTGAAGTGCCCCAGACAGGAACACAGAGTCACAGTTGTGATACTCGACCTTGAGAGACACCCACTGCCCAGGATCTATAGGATCCCAAAAGCCAGCTGGGATCCCCCTAGGGCTGCTCAGATAGCAGGGAGCACCTACCTTCAGGTGTAGGGCTGAGCCCTAAAGCATCTGCGTTAGAGTGGGATGAATCCTCTTTATGCTCATTTGAGAGTATTGATCAAAGTTGCAGCAGTTTGGCCACCTAGTTCATGTGTGCATATGTAATATGTAGCCACCCAGGTTCTCATGTTTTGATCTGGAGCTGAATCACACCCTTTGTCAAGTGAGCAAACATTGTTCAGTGTTGTACGAATCAGTGGAAAAATATTCTGATTTACCTGTGATCATTTAAAAAAAATATTTTCATTTTCAACATCACTTTTTGCAAAACTACACATAGGCTTCCTTTCCTAAAGAGAGAAGTACACAAGAAGAACAATGTGATGAAGAGCCTGAATGACTCTAAAAACACTCACAAAAAATTCTGGTAATCAAATCCACCTGCTCTCTCAGGTGCTGAGTTTGAGTGAAAGGCAAAACCTGCATGTGATAATAAGCATTTTGCATGAAAAGGGGTTCCAGCAACAGAGCAAAATGTTACTGGGAACAAATGTCTCCCTGAAAGCCACCAAAAGACAGTTTAAATGATCAGATGCTCTAACGGTTTTGTCTTTAATTTAGGCCAGGAAAAATATTGCCATTTCAAGCAACCATAGTTGTGCTGAAGCTAACCAGCTCCCACTCTCCCAGCAAAGGAGGGCCTCTCAGCACTAGCCTTTGGAGAAGGGTGGGCTTCTTTGGAATGGTGGTGGATTCAGAGAATGAGGAAAATCTACCACAATACATTTTAAATTTTCTTAGATTATTCATTTTCCAAAGCAAAAAATACCAAGTAGAGACTTGATAACTTGTTGTTGAAAAAACAAAGCCCACGCAGTCCGCCTTACCAAATCCTTCCTGAGTTTTCAAATGCTAGGTCGCAGTCCATCCTCAAGTCCAATATTATACAATTAGCATAGTCTTGAGTCTGGAAGAAGCTTCATTTTTTAATGGAGACTAAATGAGAAAAGACTGAGAAAAACTTCAGCCTCTCTCAGCCAGTGAGCCCAGCAGTCACAGGATGCAGGAGCCAGTCAGTAGACAGGAGTCAGTAACCTAATTGATTAATTGCTGTTCTTATCCCCCATCCCCCACCAGGCCAGGAGATTAAGTAGGGAAGGCATCATTATGATCCAGGAGTTAGTTGTCTGGTAGGATACAGCAACACACCTTTCCTTAATCAAAGTGATGCCTAAAACACAGGGTGCACTGAAGATCGTCAGGACCACAGATACTGCTGCACTGGAGTTGTGGTGCCACCCAGAGAAAACAGGGAAAACCACAAAAGGCCAGGTTTCTTATCTGAACCCTGAATCACCTCTTCATCACCCCTCAATCATAGGTGGCAAAGTCAAAGGAACTTCCCCAGGATATTCTCCAAAATACCTGACTGTATTTTTATTTTTCTGTTTTTCCCAAAAGTGGGATGTTTGCATGCCAGCACACATGTGCAGGAGGATAGGATGGACACAAATGGAGCACAGGATCCCTCAGCAGCCTCCTCCCACTTGCCCTGGTGAAATGACCGGTGGGAGCAAAGAGAGGTTGACCCTGCCTCTGAACTCAGTCACCAAGGGTCCACCTACCATAAAGCTTCTGGATCTTCCGAAAAGCTGGAAAACAAAATCATATCTTTCTAAATAAAGGGCAACCAGTTGTTTGACACAGTTGTGCACTCTGGGTAATGTTTTGAGCAAATGTTTAATTACAAAAGGATGGTGCCTAAATTGTCATAATTAATCTGAACCTGTGCTAGAGTTCACAGCAGCCAAGACTTTTTACACTGGTGAATCACTCTCATTGAAATACTCTGTGCTTAAATAGCAGGAAAAGCTGCTATTAGAAATCTCTGTAATAGCTTTCATGAAAGCTCTGGCTAATTTAGAGCCCAATTAAACCCAGAAATCCAATTATTTCTGAATAACATAATTGCAAGAAAGTAACTAGCATTGTAAGTATGCACTAGCTATTATGGAAGATGCTTTAATAAAAGAAAATCAGTTCTGAGCTGCTGAAAAGATGTGTTCTTAGCTCATAAGGACAGTCTGCAAATTTCAGAATTCTTCTATTTTCACCGCTCTGCATCAGGGGAAAGTAAACTCTCTTCTTGCTGCTCTGTAACTGTTATTATGTGCATTTCATGGGTCCAACTGTAGAGCAGATAAAAGATGATAGAGTAGAGCCATTTATACAGATGCTTGAATAATCTCTGTTGAATGAGACCGTTACCAGGCAGTAAAACCAAAACCCCTCTGATTTCCATCCTTTTCCACCACAAAAAAAAAAGCCCCCCAAAAAATTGCTCTAACTTCAACATCAAAAAAGATAAACTATGACATAAAACTGACCTTATAATTTTGGATGTAAGCTAACAATAAAGATGATGCTGGGAACAGAACGCCTAGATGTAAATAAGAAGCAGCTGATAATTTGGGCTTGAACAGCCAGGGATGGGGAACCACATTCAGCTGGTAGCTACAAAATTGTTCGGTAAGTATTGCCTGTGACCCCGGCACTTGTGTTGGGTCACAACAACCCCTGGCAGCACTACAGGCTTGGGGAAGAGTTGCCGGGGAGCTACCTGGCAGAAAAAGACACCTGGGGGTGTTGGTCGACTGTCATCTGAACATGAGCCAGCAGTGTGCCCAGGTGGCCAAGAAGGCCAATGGCATCCTGGCCTGTATCAAGAACAGTGTGGTGATTAGGACCCAAGAGGTGATCATCCCCCTGTACTCAGCACTAGTGAGACCCCCACCTCGAGTACTGTGTCCGGTTTTTGGCCCCCTACCACAAAAAAAAGACATTGAGGTGCTGGAGCAGGTCCAGAGAAGGGCAATGAAGCTGATGAGGGGTCTGGAGCACAAGTCTTATGAGGAGAAGCTGAGGTAAGTGGGGTTGTTCAGTCTGGGGAAGAGGAGACTGAGGGGAGACTTTATCACTCTCTAGAACTAACTGAAGGGAGATTGTAGAGAGGTGGGGGTTGGTCTCTTCTCCCAGGTCACAGGCAACAGGACTAAAGGAAATGGCCTCAAGTTGCACCAGGGCAGGTTCAGGTTGGATATTAGGAAAAATCTTTTCACTGAAAGGGTTATCAGACTTTGGAATGGGCTGCCCAGGGAAGTGGTTGAGGCACCTTCC
>JAOXNG010000001.1:32286717-32319916 GCA_028566535.1 Scolopax minor | reverse complement strand
AGGGAATATCCCTTTGGTCAGCTTGGGTCAGTTGTCCCAGCTGTGTCCCCTCCCAGCTTGCCTATCCCACCTTACTCACTGCAGGATGACAAGAAGGCAAAGTGGAATAAAGCCTTGATGCTGTGCTAGCAATAGTTCAGCAATAACCAAAACATTGGCGCATTATGGACGCTTTTTTAGCCACAGATCCAAAACACAGCACCATATGGACTGCTCTGAAGAAAGTTAACTTCATTCAGGGGAGACCTATTACAGTGTGACATGATGTTGAATTGTATTATGCTGGGAGTAAGAAAAGCCTCATTGAGGCCTTATTAATTCAGAATAAATAACACAATTGATCTTGTTTCTTTGTGGAATAAGTAGAGGAGACAATATTGTTGCATCCCGTAGCCCAATGCTACCTTCAAACCTGGCACAGGCACTGAGCCAGGGGATCTCAGGTGAGGCTGCTGTATGTCTGTGGGATTTCACGGACTAAGTCTGTGCTTAGGTCCTCTGACGCTTCCAGTTCACATCATACTTGCTACATGTGCTTGAACCATCTGTGTACTGCACATGTCGCTAATCTGGCAGACCCTGGGGTTGCCAGATTTCTGGCTAGTCAGATGAAGCTACTGTGTAGGCGTTCCCATAAGTTGCCACATGTCTGGAAGTCCAAAAATTTTAACAATTTCTTTCCACCTTCAAATTCTATGCAGCTAAAATTTCCAGAAAATAACCGCTATCAAACCAGAGACTCTGGTATACGATGAGTGTACTTTTCAAGAGCATTTTCCCTTTTAGTTTACTGTGTCAGAGAGATGGGTGTATGAGAGAAGGGAAAAAAACGTTTGGTTCATACATAGAAACACTGGTTTCTCGAGTGTTTTTTAGGTGATGTGCCCAATTTTCTCAACAGAAAATTTTGTAGCAGACTTCTGTGGATGTCCGTGTGCCTGTAATGAAGGTTTGAGAGAACAATACAACACAAGAACAGTACAGATTACTCTTTGCAAAGATAATACTAAGAAGATGAGACCATTTAGTTGTTGTATGTTCAAAAACTGAACACATAGCCATTATGTTGTGAAAAGCTTTCCAATTTTCTGCTGTGTGCTGCTTCGCAGGTGCTCTGTGGCCATCTCTGTGAGCCTACATAGCTACTGAAATCTCTCCTGAGCTCTCCTACTCAGACACACCAAGTGCACAACAGCTCTGTAACACATTTACTTAAGTTGTTGATCGATATGGAAGAGCTGCTTCATTCAGCTTTAGTGTGAAGGAGGGTGGGAGCACGCAACTCTACAATACGTTCCCACCACTCACATCACCAGCACAAGCACGATGGCCAAGGTGTTGGGACTTTCAATTTCTCCCAGGCACTGCTTTTCCTGCCTGAATTGCCTCATGTCTGTCTAAGTAACTACTAGAACAACAGGAAAGTTCTGCGAAAGACTGATAGGGAGATGCCATGTGCAGCAGGGGCTGTCCCTGCTCAGAGCAAGGGCAAGTGAGGCACAGAAAGAGTTTACCAATAGGGCTGTAGCAGGGATGGATGGACCTCACCATACCCAAGGTAAGAAATGCCGACGCACATCAAAAGAAGACAAGTTACAGCCAGCCAGTAAAACACTACATGGCCCTGGTATAAAATTAACCAGGAGACACATTGCAGAGTGGAAAAAGAGCTGGAACAGATATTTGATCCTGTATGCATTCATAGAAACAGGACAGTATTTTTTTTTCCCTGCTAAAGACACTTAGACCAGACAAATATCTGTTTCCTGCTTTAATTTCTTCTCATTCTAAACCACTAAATCCTTGAAAATTAGCTAACTGCTTAGGATAACAATGACACAGTCAGAGACAGATTTTTTTCTAGATGACTCTGAGACCATGCAGTGCAGAGAATAATAGTGAATCAGGGCAAGAAAGAATATACAGATTGCCTAACAGGGATGTAGTTCATTCACTAGTCCAGGCATGCTAGACATCCTGTGATGCAGGTATGACCCTCGTCATCAGCTTCAACATCTTGTCTGAACCCACAGGTTGATTGGTCTGTAAAACCCCTTCCTCTTGGCTGCTAGAAGTTGGAAAGTTTTTGTAAAAAATTGAAGGGCAGTCTTGCAGTGGAAGCCTCTGTCATGAGGCACAGGCAGGAGTGAAGAAAAATTGAGATGATTACGCAGAAGCACCATAATCTCCTGTTTTTTAATTTTAAAAATTATTTTATTAGGATTTTTGTAATATTTTAACATCATTAAGGAGACAGCAGAGAAAGGGAGAAATGATAGTCTAAGAGGATGCAAAAGTGTGGAAAGGCTAATTAGGAAAACTTTTCCAAACAGAGTTTAATATCACTGGGAGTAGGTTGAGGGGCAGCAGGGGACAGCATTTTTCCTTGTGGGCAGAAGTCAATAAACACTGCTTATGCAGAAAACTAGTGCTTTACTAGCTGTGCTGTACCTTTGTTTGTTTGCATGTATTTTTCATACTGCTCATGAAAGTCCCATTTGAAAGCACTTTTCAAAAGGATTAAAGCTCATGGCCATGGATTACTACTGTTTCATACCCAGAGAGAGCGAGTTATTGATCCAGAAAAATAGAGCTTTTGATTTCATTGAATGTGAATGTGTATTATTTAATATTTATACACTCCTCTGGAGGTGCATGGTGCTCTGCAGACCACTGAGATGACAAGGTCCCTGCCCTAGGATGCGTAGAAGACAGACAACACAATGAATTATGACATTGGCTAAGAAGGGTCACAGAGGGGGTGAAAGAGGAAAGGAAATAACAGAAAGCAAAAGAAAGGGAATTTGTTTCATGAAAGAGCCATTATTTACAAAGCATGACCATCAGGTAATTTGATTCCCTTTGGCTTTTATTTTGGATTTGTTTTTCACTTTGTTTTATTATGTTTAATAATCAGGCATAGGTGAGATAATGCATAACACTAGAGCTGAGATTAATGATGAAAGGCTAAGAGAAAGCTGTGGCTCTTGAGGAGGGATTTGAGAAAGAAAAGCATTTGGTTTTTCACTCATTAGAAGCAGGCAGGCTCAGGCACAGAAGAGTTTCACACTTGTGTTAAACTTTAAATTAACCACATGTGTAAGTCTTTATGGGAATATGGGACTAATTGGGTAGATTAGAATACAATTAACTGAAGTCTGGCTAGCCCTAACTGACAGTGTTTAAAGAGTGGAAAAGCTGATAAAATCCTGTCTGGTTAAAAAAATAGCTATGAAGACACATTGGAGAGAAGGGAAGGGACCCTTTGCCATTACAGGATGAATGTCAGCAAAAGAAGTACAAATGAACTTGGTGCTCTGCATTGTTGCTATAAACTTCCTCAGTTTATACTGATTTTTTTTCAAGTATCTCCTTTCAATTAAACACATTGTTAACCTGCAGAAACCTTCATCATCCTCAGACTTCACAAACAGGAAGATGTTGTGCTGCCCCGGAGCTGGCAGATAGGGTCAGCACATTCTCCAAACTTTAGCACTGTTTCAACACAGTGTCTTCTGAAAGGTCTTCAATGCTTTTAACTACTTTGGAAAATGACCACAGTTATCCAAACATCAGAGCTTTGTGGCCATGTTTCCCAAGCATTCAGCCATCTAATGAAACATACGTAAAAAGTTATGCCAGAACTTCCTAAGAGATACCAGATAGTTCACTCTATTCATACAACAAGTTTAGTAATACTTTACAAAGCAGCTTCTTTCTGAAGTACGTATCTTCACCTACCAAAGATGTAAAAAACCCTTCTCTTCATTTATTTGGAGTTGTCTCAGATTTTATGAATTTTTAAAAGAATGCTTGGCTTTCCTAAGTTTATCATCAGGGAAGGCAATTTATAAATAGAGGTTTTATGTCCGCTATCTGCAAAAAACGGAACTTGGTGTTGCTAAATCTTACACCAATTACACAACAGCTAATGGTGAAAAGTGTCTAACCATTTTCTTTTCTTGAGGGGTGATATGTAAGAGTCAAACCCTCTGTTTGAATCTGTTGACCTTCAGTTGTTAACTACCCTTCACAATGCAATGTGTAAACCCCTCTGTGTCTACAAAAGATGTCTAACTGAAGGAGGACAAGCATATGCTAAAATATCTCCAAGGTTGAGACTTGGAATAAGAAATTAATAAACAGTGTATGTGTGCAACTTACTCTGGGCACTGTTTGTAAATGACAATTTGGGTTTCATTTCTAAGATAATAATAATAAAAATAAAGCAGTCCATTTAAATGTTCGAGCAATACATCTCTTGCTCTTCTTATAGACAAGTAATTATGCCTGATTTCGGTTTTCCCTTTTTTTGTAGATGTGCATTCAGTTGTGTATATGACTATACATACACAGGTGTGTATATAGGCATAATCAAAGACCCTTATCTTCCATTCTTATACCTCAAGTTAAGGTCATAACTACCACAAATCTGAAGAGAGGCAATTGAATATTAGTCATTTGTTTCATGGTGATGTTAGGAAAATTAATTTGAAAAAAATATGGAGTTTCTATTGCTTTTGCAGAATTTTAACAGACTGCTGGAAATTTGGCTTTGTCAAACTCTCTGTTTTACAACATAATCTTTTGTAGAAGTGGAGTCTTGAGTGTTGTGTAGGGATGGTGCTCCACACTGCCTTTATTGCTATTGTCAGATGAAGGGCCATTTTCAAGAATATCTTTGCCCTATGGGTTGTCAAGCACTCACCCATCTAAGAAGTATCAGTGAAACCAAGGTGACTTCTGCTTCAGTACTGTCTGAGCAATAAAGGTGAGGGCTCCACATCCTCCCCCTGAAAACTGGTTAATAAATGGAGTGGAAGTAAACTCTTCAGTTACATTTTTCTAGTGTATTACCTGAATTTTATGATGGCTAAAATTCACTTAAGAAGAGTCACCTCTGTTTTTTATATAGAAGATACAAAGAAATCCAGCAGTATGATTATGTTTGTAAAACATAATCTCAACACATTCATGAATGCAATGTCCATAAATGTAAGTTGCTATTGCAGTGAATGCTCTTGTTTTAGTGTACTTGAGTTGCTGTGTGCATTGTGCTCTGTTACTCCCATTTGTGTTTGCCAGTCTCAATCCTTTTATACTTTCAAAATTAACATAACTTTTCCCTTTTGCCAGAATCTATATTAACTTTTCATTACTACTACTTTTTACTACTACTACTTTTTTGTTAGTCTCCTTGGTATTGTATTGCTTTAAACAAATCTCACACAAAAGATTAATCTGATATGACTTAGAATTATATTAATGGCAACAAAAGGCCTGAATATAACCAATTGTATATGCTATAGAATGCCTATGTACAAAGTACTTCACCACTGGATTCAGCTATAGTAGGTGAAATCTTGTATATATGACCTGGGTGTGTTCTCTTTTTAAGTGGGGCATTTCCATTGCTGTCAACAAAGGATAAGACATTTACAGATAAAGCAAGAATAAAATTCTTGTCCCTCATTTCGGTGATATGAAGTACAGTGAAATATTTTATAAATATATGCATTTTCACAATAGGCATTAAAGAAAACCCCAACCTCTGATAGTCTTAAATAGGACTTTTTTTTGCTGACATAAACATCAGTTCTTAATGTGGATTCAAGCATTTGGCTAATTTAAAATTTATTTTTAAACTGCTGAGAGGTTTATATTTGGAAACAGCTGCTGAGCATGGCCCTGTAGCTACCTTTAGCAATGTTTTATTATCTTGACTAAGCTCATAATGGTGATTCTCTGCTCTACCACTGACATCTTAATGGCTGCCTCACCAATACTGATGTTGTAGGAAGTATATGGGACTGACTTTTACATCTATAATGATATGGTAATGTGAGCCATTACGATGTCAGTGGTGGTTTATTGGCATTATGGTTTAAGATTATGAGGGTATTACAATGCCATTGCAAACAAATACTGCTGTTCTTAAAATAAGCAGATGAAACACAGAGAAGTGCCAAAATAGTTGTAATATTAAATTCACAATAGCAAGATAGTGTTTGCTTAAGGCAGCCACTACCCTAAAATTCATCTGTTATCTGCATAATTCAGCAATGCATACTGTGCAATCATCTGCTGGAGATTCCACAGCAACAGGCAGAAATAACAAATGACCCAGGGTAAATACATTTGCCGATTTTGTGCTTTATAGGATTCAACCTAATTTTAGACCCTATCAGCTGGAGGATCAGAGCCTGCAGTCAGAAACTGTCTGATACTGGGGAGAATATCTCTGAATTTCCAAAGCCAACAGCATATAAGACAGAACGGTCTTTTTTTTTTTTTGTTCTCCTGGTTTTCCATATCCAGGAGGAAGACAGAAGCAGAAATAGGAAACAGAAGAAATCAGTCAACATTGTCTAGTAAGAGCTTTTGTAGATCAAAAGAGCAGATCTGTGAACATGAACTCAGGCTAGACTGCAAACTGACCTGAAATTCACCTAAAACCTTCAGATTTCCAGAGAAGGATTTTGAAAAACATTTGAGAGAAGTCTGTTCCCGTGCAGTCCCTGTTTACATGCTGCATTGGGCTTTCCTATGTAAACTCTTCCCAGGAAAGAAAATGAAAAAGAACAGTTTTCAATTGACTTGATACTAAGTACTCTGATTAACACTTTGCAGGAAATGTGGAGCAAGCATAGAGGAGAAAAAACCAAAGAAATAAGTTTTAAATTGATTTCATGTTTTCTGAGGGACATGGTAATTTTTGTCTCATAAGAGTATAGCTGATTCATCAACATAAGCAAGTACAGTGGCACAAAAGGAATAGATCTATGAATCAGGTGGTGCTGTGGAACCAGCATCTAAGCCTTTCATGTTCCACTGCAGATTAGTTTGGATTAGATTTTTCTGGTCTCAAGGACTGAACACTGGGTAGAGATTGGTGGGCATCACATGAACTTCTGGAGTGCATCCTCTGGTTTAGTTTCATCTGAAATCAATCCAGTTTGTGCTTGCGTGTGATAGCTCTGGGCAAATCAAACACATTTAAGTCGGGGCAACTGGGAGATTCACTAAAAAATATGTGGTCCTGATCTGAGCTAAACGCAGATGCACCAAGCAAGTTCCATGCTCCTGACCCAGTGCTACAAAAGCTCATTTTTTTGTGGCTCTGACTTCTCTCTCTTTTTCTGTGGCTTCATATCTCTGCTGGAACATAGCTGTTGCAGGAAGTTAGAGCTGATGAAACTACCTCAGCCCTGAATTTGAGGACAGGGTTAGTTCTGCAGAGTGCTCCAAGTGCAACAAGAGACAACGAACATTATCATTTACCATAATGTGAAGAACAAGGGGCATAAGACTCAGATCAATATTTGGTATTGGGCCCAACCCCTTGTTATCCTGACCTCATAAAGCTCTGAATAATCCTGTGGTAGAACCGATCCTTGAATCTTAAAAATAGCAGAGACATTATCTCCTTTAATTTTACTCAGAGATGCTACCAGAAATCCCCTCCTCTCACAGTTAGAAGCCTTTTAGTTTCTGTATGAAATTTATTCAGGCTAGTATACACCCATTGTTCCTGAGTCAGCCTTGCATCTGTGGAAATAATTTTGTTTGTCTCAGAAGGATTTACAGAGAAGTGTTGTATCACTATGACTGCCATGGCCAAGCTTCATCACAACCTGTTAGAAGATGGGCTTTCTGTCCTTTGATCACCTCTGCAGTGGTGAGCCCATCAGAAATTCCCTTCCTGGAACTTTCTGCTGGAAATATTGATATATCCTCAGATTACTCCGGTGTCTTTTTATTGCCATAATATACCGACACTTCACAGTAACCATGCATAGTATAGCCAGGTCTTTCTCCTTCTCTTTTATTTCTAATAGGGTTGCTCACAGCTTTTAACAGAAACTTTTTCTGTAATAGAATATCTTTACAGGCATGACCTTTCATGTCTATTATTAAACTCCCTCTATTACTTAAATCTTCAAGGTTACACAGCCCCTGCTGTATGGCATTGCACTCTGGACCTTTTCTGCAAACGATGCCTCAGCAAATTTTAGCAGTGTCCAATTTTTTTTTTTTTGTGCCTTGTTTAGGAATAAAATTCCCTCTGGCTCAGGAGTTCATTTTTCTTTACAACAATATCATCTCTCCTTCAGCTAGTTAAGTATGCAGTGTAGAAATTTCATATTAATGTCTGTCTTTTACTCTTTAATAAATAATTTTCTATTTGACATTGTAGCTTATACTTTTCTGAAAACTCTTGCTAGCTGTGTTTAATCTGTCTGGAAAATATCCACACAGATACACACAGAAACATGAGGCCCATGCATGGCACCACCAGCTCTAGCCATGTGTTTGTTAGAAAATACAGACTTCCAGTTAATCAAGGCAACAGTGGACATTTTACCACTGAAATGTTTTGGGTATACAGATAGTTTGAAGAACCTGGAGGCCTCTAAAATCAGAACTACTTTGTCGGTAACCTGGTCTGGGGATGGAGGAAGTGGTGAAGAAGCTTTTTGCATCACTCACCTGTACTATCAGGGTCATCTCAAGTTCTGCTTATACTTTAAATTGAATATGATTTTTCCAGTTTTTGGTTTGGGATATTGAAGGTATTTCCAAAGGACTTATTACAGGGAAAGCAACACCAACAACAAAATCCTCAAAGAACATGTAATATTATTTTTATATTAAGCTCCCGCTGATTATATTAAAGGTGTAACAGTTCTTCCAAGGTCCAGTATGGCAAATAAGTGCAGAATTGAAAGAGTCCTATTCAGGCTGAAATCCAGAATAGGTCATCAGCTATCTGTTGGTTGTTGTTAATGCACTCAGCTGTTAACTATTTTCAGGTAACAGTCTTCACAAATAGCTTACCACCCTCAGAAAGGTTTTGTTAGTAATGAAGAAACAGTAGTATTCATTGCAGGCTTTGCCCAAAGGAGAGTTAACTGTGTGTATGGACTGAGTCATGGCAGAGAAGATTGACCTGGGTAAAAGGATGTTTCATCCAAAGCACAAGATCTTTCCGTGGTGAGTTTGAGATCTGAGGATTGTGGCTGTAGGATTGCTCTGGAGATTTTCTGCTTGGGTATTTTCAGTCTTGTTTAAAAAGGAGTTAAATCCTAGGTGGGAGTTTGTGAGATGGCACTGAGTAGTTAATTTTCATTATTAAATCCTGGATGGACTATGATATGATTGGAAATTAATCCTCAACACAGGAGATGCTGAAAATGTCTGGAAGCAGACATTGCTCTTCTCTTGTATTTTGTGTTTTTCCCTTTGTCTCTTGCAGTGGTTTTCTGTTTTTTAGAGGTGTAAACTTAGTAGAGATCTGGATCTTTGAAGACATTTCACATATACAATTTCTTCTACAGCATGTAGATATTAGTTTTTCCTGATCACCTTTTGCAAATTCCTTAGAAGCTGTGCACAGAATCCTAGGGGTTTTTCTAATCACTGGCTCAGCTAACTGTGATTAGTAATGCAGGTCATTTAAATTATTGGATGCTGGCTTTATGTGTAGATGGACACAATCCCATCACAGGCTGAATATTTCTGTAATGCAAATAATAATAAGGATTGTGCAGACTTATTATTAAAATAATAAGGGAGACTCTTCATTTATACTTCTCTGGAGGCAAGAAAAATTGGACCTGCTACCTGCTGTTTGAGGATGCCACAAGTGGGTTTTTTTCAGACTGATGGGGGCAGAAGTGACCTTAGAGCTACCACAAATTGAAGAAAGGAAAGTTTAGGACAACAGCAAAATACCGAAAAGTGGAAATTGTAGTTATCAGGAGGAATTAAGATAAAGGAGCACTGTGGAGAGGAGCAAAAGAAGAATGTACATCGTTTTTCAGCAATGTGGGAATCCAAGGGTCTTCTCTGTGGTCAAGAGGTGGAAAATACACATTCAACAAAATGCCCATTGCCACTTTGTAGTGTTAGATTACCAATTGTAGCATTTCTAACAACCCATTTGTAAAAACAAAAAGCATTTATGCAACAAACCTGCAAGATGTACGGAAAAGACAGAGGGGGATGCCAGCAACACCTGAAAGAGAGGCTCAGAGGCCAGAAGAAGAAACCTACTGAGTGACCTAATATGCCTGGCATGCAGATACATATGCATAGCTCCTCATCAACTCTTTCTCCTTTTCTCCATCTCAGCAAGAGGTAGCTAGTTATCTCACCCACTGACCTGTGTCTGCCAGCAGGCTTCTCGGCACAGACAGCTGGGAAACTAATTCTCCCCTTCGTGGGAGAGGTGGAAATGCTATGAAGGACTGCATGACACAATCAAATAAAACACAAGAGCAGAGGTAAGAGCCTGTCTGCAATGCCTAGAAAAATCTTCACGGGTTTCTTCAGTCCTTGTATCCAGCTGAGAGTTAACAGCCTGAGCTCTGTCAGCTCAGCTGGGGGCAGCGATCAACAGAAATTGCCAAGCAAAGAGCAAGGGGCACGGAGGAGGGTACCAGCGGGTGCTAACGTGGCATGTGCTTCTGGGATGCCAGAACCCTGCCATCCTACTCAGTTCTCAGTGGAATAAAACTCTGAGCTTGGGCGCTTACAAACTCCTTTCAAGCCCCCAAGCTGTTACTAGCACACAACCACATTTTCATTTATATTTGGGAGTGTTGCTAGGTTGCTCTGCAAACCCATTGACAAGATATTGCAGCTAGCTTTTTCAAGAGAACTAAATTTCCCTAAAATACCCAGCCAAAATCCAGAATGAGCCGGAGAGCGAGAAGCTCAGTCATTTCAAACCTCTACTGTTTTAGCAGGTCTGCTCAGACTGCTAATGCCAAAACTACTTCCAGGGCTCCACAGGCCTCGCTGACAGGATCTAGCTTGGAAAACCTTCAGCTCAAACGTATCACATACCAGCAGGCCACAGTAAAGCCATTGCATACTAACAACTTTCAGTAACTACCAGATTGGATTAAATTCCAACTAGAGGTCAAATGCCATAGCACTTCTCAAGAGGACTCTTGTTCTTATTACTCCAGTGGAGACTGTGTACATAACCGTATTCTCACATGGATAAGCATGCACAGATAAATCAAGAGCTACAAGTACAGGGTCAGCATCCTGCTTCATCCACGAGGTGTGGAATGACCTGAGTTAGCCCACGGGCACAGCAGAGAAAGCTAGAGGTATGTCTCTAGTACCTATGCAACTCAAACAGAATTTTTTATTGCCGCTGAAAGGAAAAATAGTCGTCTGGCAACTGGTAAGTTCAAATAAAAGAATATTCCACCAAAAAAAGTATCTTTTTGTTTAGAAATATTGTATAAATGGAAACAAAAAAAATCCTCCAAATTCTGTAAAATTAGGAGAACTGCATAAAGAATATGAATTGTGTTGTTTGTTGTGATTATTGTTTAGAAAATCATGGTTTTGACAAAGCAAAACTGAGAGTGGCATTTACAGACGTAACTGAATTATTATGCTGGGACATTTCTGAAAAATTACAGTCAGAAGATCTAGTATAACACAGGCAAGAAACATCCAGTTAAACTTACTGCCCCAGTTCTATCTGCCCCTTCTGAGAGACGGGTTCAAAAAGAAGTATAGCCAAAGCACAACATTTCTGAAGAGAAACCTGGAGCCACAACCAAAAGAAACGGGTGGTATTCACGTGACTATGTCACCTAGAATGACATTGGCAGCTAGCATGGTGTCTTAGAAAGAGCAATGAGCAATTGCTGACATGCTGCCAGACCCTAGCTCAACCAAAGGAGACGTGCAGAGGTCAGGCTGTGTCTGTAGATACTTTGCTTGGGCACAGAAGTTACTTCTCTCCAGTGACTAAATAGAGAGTTGAAGATTTTCAATGTGGGCCTTTCAAAGCCTTCCAGAGGATAGGATACCTAATTCCATATAATTCTAATATGGATTGACTTTCCAAATCCCTCCAGATTAGCAGTGTTGCTAATCTTCAAAGGAAAAATCTCTTTATATTTGACTCCTGAAAGCCTTTCAGAGTATTTTGAGGTAGAGTTGTCATTACATTAAGAGTACTCAGAAAAAAATTATCAGCTTGATTGAGATAGTTAAGCATTTTGTCTTGCTTATGTTTTGCACACTACTTATTGACTGCAGTCTACTTCATAGGCTGATTAGGGACCTTCATTTGGGAGTTTGGTTATTTTTGTGTCAATGATCTTTCCTTTTATTTACCCTTGGTGTATTCAGACACCTCTGGTCTTTTAGTCTTTAGTTTGATAGATAGAGTGCTGAGAAATAATTTGTTGTCACTGGTGAGCAGGGCTTTGTGAGACAGATGTTCCAGAAACAGCAGACATAGAAGGACCCTTCTATACATTTTTTACAGACTAAACAGTTATTCCATATTGTCTTTGATTGCCGGGGGCTTGACTCAATATCTGTGTGATCCCTTGCAGACCTATACTCCAATATTCCCAGAAATGCACAGTGTTTTTAAACATCTGCTTCATGCCTGAATCAGCAAGTACTTCCTGTCCCCCTCATTTTAATCTATTAATTATGAGTTTATCAAATACAACAGTCGCATAAGTCAAATGGCAAAAATTCAAGTTCCACATTTCAGTAACGATATTAACCATGAAGCTGGTGGTTATTCTGGATAATGGCTGGCTAGTGAGAGCATTAACAGGCTGTGGCAAATCTTGTTAGCTCTAAATACCTTGAGAAAAGACACTAGACTGCTGATAATGACTGCTTTGTCAAAAATTATTGATAAAAGGATTTTTAAGGAATAAGAAAATCACTCATGTGAAGGAAGAGGGATTTTTTTTCCTCCTTAGAGCTTTCAGGATGGTTGGAGATGATACTGAAAACTCAGGAAGTGGGAAGCTGACACTGACAATCATTCAGTTTTAAGGATAAGGGCAGCTGGTGTATAATCAGGATGGAGAGTGGTCTGTGATATGTCAAATTTCATAGCTACATGATCCTCATCCCTTTTTCCTTCTTTTTTTCTAAGAAACAAATAAGTGCAGCAAATTATTGAAATGAGAAGTTCAAATACTAAATGTGTTGAATTACTTGAACGATTATGTTTCTCTTCATTGTGGCTACATATATCAAGAAGATGTGTTATCAGAGAACATCTATGGTGGCACCCGTAGAAGTTTGATTACTGATACACAGCAGTGTTTTTGCTGCCTGGCAATTTCAGGAAGAATAATCAACCCAGAAAGGCTCAGAATATGCAAGCTGTGTTGAGAATGCAGCTGAAGGGAGCAGAATAGGCAGCAGACCAAGACCTTTCTCTTACAGATGTTTTTCAACACTTTATATACATTTTACTTTTCTAGACAACTATAATGAGGCAGATTTCAAACAAATAAGATGCTGAATGGACAATATCACCCTGTGACCCAGAAACCAGATGAATCCTTTATCTCTCGAGCTGGACTTAGCAGGAGCTTTTGACAGTAACTTTTTGGAGAGGTAAGAGGGGAAGAGCAAAGCTCCTTTGTTTGAAAGCTGCTTTTGATGACCCAAGGATTACATGGACAGATATTTGGCAGAAGCTGTAAACATCACTCTGCTGCCAGTTTATTGCCCCAACACACCACAGAACAGGGAAATGCTAGTGTTTGGCAAAACACTTCTTCCAAGGATTCAAAGCAGAGATATCTCTTCTGTTTGATCTCTGTAGTTTTTCTCCACCACTGAGTTTTCACATAGGAAGTGGATCAGATTGAATTATTAAAAAAACAGATTATGTTACAAAAATCACATCTGCCTAAATCCATAGTTTGGATTTGTATTGGGGTGAAATTATTAGAGATTGTTTAAACCTAGCAAGGCCTGAGAAGTGGAGTTTTGCAGCTGCTATTCACCATGGCAAGTTCTTGCCATTTGAGAAATCAAGTTTGCATCCCTAATTTTATTTCTCCTTTGATGAGACACTGTCACTGACTGGACAGCAGTACCAGTGGAGATGCTTCTGTCAAGACATCTGTTCAGGATCTGGCAGCTCTAACAAGCAAGTCCAATGATTGAAAGGGGCAGGGGAGCTGTGCTAAATGGCTAAATTTCTTTCATGTCTGAATGACATTTGGCAAACACTGCCACATTCTCTTACTGATGTGCTTACTAACTTTCTTGAATGTTATTGGAAAAGATACACGCTCACTGAGGAATTAAAGGAGACATATCTCATTTAAAGGAGATCTCTTGTTCTTGTTGCACATGTTGTATCATTTCTTCTTGCAGCCAAGAGCCACAAGCTGGCCCATGTATTCTGTACTCATTGACTGTGACTGGGTTTCTCAAGAAATATGTTGCTTAAAGTTTATCTTACTGTTTTTCCTTTCTTTTTCTGCACCATAGTTTAAACATTACAACTTTTGTTTGGCTTCAGTGTTATTTCTTTTCATGAGAGGGGGCAGAGACTTCTGCATAATGTCCTCCATGAATATGTATGAGCAGGGACTGACTAGACTGGCTGTGTATCATAGAGGAAGGGAAAGACTTCCTTTGCTTTCAAACTGTTTAATTGTAACCATGCTCTTTTATATTAACTTCAATTTTTGCTGCTAATGGTCTTCCATGCTGAAGCACCAGGCTACATTATAAAATGACAGCTCATTCACTGGAGGCCCACCTTTGCCCACCATCGTGTAGTCCCTGTCTCCTCTGAGACAGACCATGAGCTTTCTTTCCACTCACAAATCTGATGAGCCAAATGGACGTGTCCATTTGTACCGTGGTTTGTGTAGCATCTATGGCTTGTGAGCCCATTAGGCTCTGGTAAGTTGCAGAATCTGAAATGAGCGTCCCCTCTGGCAGCTACAATGCCCCTGGTCCTTGGGTCTGTATTTTCCTCTCCCACAGCTGGCAGGCAGGAGGAAAACATCTACAGCTTCAGCTCTGCTGCCTGGGGTGTCAGGGGGATGTGTGGACTGCCATCATTTGCTGCCATTGCCACCCAGACAATGGAGATAGTTGTGGGGAGGTTGGATGAGCTGGTGCCAAGCTGGGGGTTGTAGTGTCCCCCCAGGCAGGGCAGTTCTGGGAACTGAAGCTTGCTCCAAGCTGTGCAGGAATCTCAGTCTATCCCTGGAGAGGTTGTGTGCAATGTGGGAGAGGGGAAGACCCTAAGTCTCTGAATGCAAATTTTCATCCTAGAAATGGGCTCAAATGAGGTTGGTGGAAATAATAGAACAAGTACACAGGTGAGTATAGTGTTAGACTGTCATTGGGAACCTGTGTTCCTGCTGAGCTAATTCCTCTTTCTAATATAAAGGGTCCCAAATCTTGTCCGTATATTGACTTATTCATTAATAGTTTGTGTGTATGAATAATTCACCATCTACATACTATATCTCCACTTTAAATGCATTACAAAGCATATATTAGACAGAGATTGACCTCTACTGTGGTTAACATCAAGATTTATTGTTCCAGGAAGCTCCAGATATATTGACTTAAATCAAAGCCTGGAGGTTCAATTAAAGTTGATACTGTATTAACAAAAGGCCACAAGTCACATTTCTTCTGCACTCTACTTCATGAAGGATGTCAATTCTTTTTCTTTATTTTTTTTTTCCACTGAAGCTGAAGTGTAACTGTAATCATAAGCTGCTTGCCTAGCTCAGCCTAGCCTTCTTGTTTTATTTACCTGCCTCTGGGATCCTTGCTAAATCATTATTAATGGGGTGCCTCGCTCTAGCCTGAAAAAAATATTTGTATTTTCATCTACACTAATAAATGTTTTTCTTTCTAAATCCATTATTTTGGTGTAATGTGGGAGATTCTTTGCCTTTTTCCCTTTAACCCAGGAGCAAGCCTACTTTGAAAAAAAAAAAGGATCCTATTCCAATGTGCTAAAATGGAATGGGATTGCTAACAGTAAGGCAGGAGTGGCGATAAAACACTTTGAATTTGCTTCCTCTTTTGTCCCTCAGTGTTGAAAGTACATAAGGAAAAAAGGCTGAGAGAGTATGACCTGCTCTTTCTCCTGTGTCCTGTATCTGATAATACAGATAATTATCTGTAATCCTGTTTCCCATGTAATTCCCATTTCTCCAGTGATTATTATTGTGACATTCTTATCATTTATATAAAAATGCTCTTGTACCTTTGCATCAGTGCCATGTGCTGCACATTCCATTGATAAGCAACAATCAGCAGTGCACAGCCTGGGAACCACATATGAACTTTCACTTTCATCCCCAAAGCGGAACAACCTTCACTCCCTATTGCTGAAGCCATTCCTTGAAGGATGTGGTCCTGAAGTGGGGGACTGTGGGGAGCCATCTCTCAGTCTTGTGTGTGTGTATGTGCGTGCACTCCAGCTCCGTGATGGTGCTTTCATAAGGAAGCCTTCTTTATTAGACACACACACACACACGCTCCCACCCATGCACCAATGTGGAAGGAATATTATGGATTAGAGTCATGCCCAAAGAACCAAGATGATCCTGGTTTGAGGATGAGAACTGACATGGAAAGAATAATTACGAAAACCAAGTAAAAGATGAAAGTAAAGGCTGTTCCATTTCTTTCAATCCAAAGCCCTCCTAAATATACCAACTTGGAGTTTGCAGGAGACCTTCCAGTACTTATACCAGCACACAGCTAAAAGAGGAAAGGAAACCAAGGCATGTTCAATAGGGAACAGACTGAACAGGATCTTTAAATTCTGGCTGGTAGCAGGGAGTTTATTATGAAATTTACAGTTGCTAAGGAAAACAGATGTTTCTTAGTGCAGGAATATAAATCTCATCAGAGAGAATTTAGTCCTACCCGTGAAACACACAAAAGTTGGGGTAAGGAATAGTATTTTCATGGCAAATAGATGTTTTTCTTGAATAATCTGCAGAAAAAGCCCCCAAATTACAGGTGACTCAATATCTTGAACATTCCCAAGTTTACTCTGGGTTTCCTCTGATTTAGATTCTGAATCTTTACACTTATTACAATACAGAGAGAGGTCACAGAAAAGAAAATCAAATTGACTCTCCAGATAGATTGTCACCGCCTCAGACTCTGACATCTGATTTTGGCCAGAGAATCCATGATAAAGGGGGAGCGAGTGCTGTATCAGAGGCAACATAGGAGACCAAAGTAAAGCAAACAAGATACAAATATCCCTTTGATTATGCTGGTGGCTTCTTTCACTGCTGTCAATGAAAAGATGTGCTGTTAACAATATTGTGTCGAGGTAAAAGGTAACCAGAAGTTGATACTAGCTAACAGAAATGGTAGAGTTGCTGTAAGCGGTAGTTAGTTATACCCATGAGGTCACTCACCGTTACACTTAGCTAGACTGTCTGAACCTATATTAATCTTGCTCAAAGTTCAGATTCTGGTCTCTCAACACACGCTTATGACTCTTAGTGGGAATTGGTGTAAGATCCTTTGTATAGGACTACAGGGAAAAATTCAGCTTCTTGCCCAATATAAAGCAAGCGGGAGAAATTCCAGTACTGCAGGACAGATTCCTGATAATGAAGGATGCCTGATATATTGCTTGTTGTAATGGATGGCTCCAAGCAAAGTATACTCAGACTGCTTTTAAGGATCTGGTTTAATTGCTTCATCTTGCACTCAGCTTGTGGTATATGTGGCATTCCCCTGGTTGTAAAGAACTAGGAGTAGATAACTGCAAACCACAGGCCATTATCTATAGCTTTTCTTCACAATGAGACTCTGCTGGGCAGATGGGGACTTTCAAACCCATTCCTTCTCTTCTGGCCATGACAAGTCCTCAGGGAGCACATGCTTGCCCTGTCTCAGCTAAGATTTAAAGGTGTGCTATGATTGTGGCTAACTACACCTAATGTTCTAAAAACCTGCTCCTCAGAAGGCAATGTCCCTTAACACAGGTGGAACTGGCTGCACAGTAACTGTTCTGCTCCCATCCTTCTCTCGAAAAATGTGACTGCTTTAGTATTTGGCTCATTCTTTAAAATATGGATTCCCATCATTTAATTGGATTTGCCATTACTTTAGGTCTGATCATAAATACCCCAGAAAGCATGGCTTTTGAGAGGCAGGATGCTGGATCTTCAAGAAGTGTGTATCTGGTTTTACTTCAAAGGCAAGAGTCTATTTTGCAAACCACTATTCTGTCAGTAGAGAGATGGTCTTGGTTCTATTTCTAATAATAATTTGGTTTAATTTTTAGGGGAAAACAGGAAAATAAATGATAAAATCCTGATTAGTTCCTGCAAACAAGAAGATGCCACAGCAGTTTCTAAGTCATCACCACAGTCATATCTGGCAGAATTATGCTATGAGGCTCTTCTGTGTTCAGTTTTTAGATGAAAAATAACAGATTTTTCCCACTGAAATCAAAACACAAGTATAATCTCAGGTACCCATTACCTTTGGTGTAAGTAGCACACACCAAAAATCATTCTTTCATTATGAACAGACTTGGCAGAGCACACAGCAGAAGCTAACAAGTAACTCCATTGCTCCACACTCCCATACAGGGCTCCAGCTGGGTTGCTGACCCCGGCGCAGGGTCTGATGTCCTGGGGTGCGTCTGAGGACATGGTGGCTCACACAGGGCATGTTGATTTTATTAGAAGCAGCCAAGGACATTAATATTCATTTGCCCATGGCTGGGTGGACTTGCCATGGTGTTGTACAATCTCAGTTTAAAATGCAGTTGATAGGGAAGTAGCTTGCTGACCTGTGAAGGCAAAATAATGTTTGTCTACCAAGATGTGTCTAGCAGGTGTATTAACCTTTGCCAGTCCCTTTACAGAAAGCATGAGCCGTAACCCCCCGCTCTAAATGTGCTGCTGTGCTTTGTGATTCCTGGATAAGAAGAGAACTCCAAGGGCAGAGACCATAATGATGCCTCAACCATGCATGGGTCAAATTCACGGATGAAAAAAACATGCACTACCTCCAGAACTGCCGGCAAACTAAAAGCTTTATAAAACAATATTACAGGCTATTTTTTTCCTGGCTTTGGAAAAATTGGGGTTGGAAGATCTCTGAACTAAAATAGTCTGATAGCATTTTCTGTCAGACTTTTCTCTATACATTTTTTTTGCAATTCTTTACTGAGACTTTTGAAACAAGCAAGCTATTAGAGCCTTAACTTCTTCGTTTATAATGGAAATGCTCACTGACCCTTGACTATAGAGGTGCTCTTGCACCATTGTAATAAATGCCAGGCACATCTAACATATGTGCAATCCAGGAATGCTCTGGCTCCTTGCCAGCACACTACTTTATGCCTGGTATCTAATCCTGCTGTGGCAAAAACAGTTGGGGAATTGGATATCGTGAACAGTTTTTCTTTTTAGTACCTATGTGTGGATCGGAAATGGCACTTGTCTCTACATTTCAATTGTTCCAAAGAACTGAGAGTCATATGATTATTTAGATCTTTGTTTTTCAATTTGTCTTTCTAAAGCTCTTTAGTGTGCTTCACTTCCCCACCAGAAATTAGCAGGAAAACTTGTGCAAGATGTGGCAAAGAACATCTGTAAGTTCCTGTCTCCAGTGACACTTGTGGAAATTTTGCCACTGTCTCTCAGACAAGCCAGACTTCTCTGTGGGATTCTGTTTCCCTGTTTGATAAGGTTTTCAAATCATTGTAGCTTAGTACTGTTTTCTGGCTTTGGAAAAAGGCATATCACTTTGGGTGAGCCAATCCAAATGGCTGGTGTCCCTCCATCCTCGTTTACTTGCTGCAGGCTGTGCTCTCCCACTCATTCCCAAATAAACAGAAAAGAAAAGACACAATCGCCCCTGCCCTCCAGGTTTCTTCCAGTTTAGGGAGCTGGACGGGCTTATCAAGGTGTCAAGAAGGGCCGGGGACAAAAAGGCAGAAGATAGAGGAAAAGCAAGTGAGAGAGCAAGGTCACTCTCTGAGAAGCATCCAGCCATTACAGCAGCTCCATTGCCATCTGAAACAGCACCCTTGGATACTTCCAACTAGCAAAAGTGCTTCATCTGCCTTAACTCCTTTGTTGGTGTAAGGAGTATCTGGATGCCCTTTACTATGTGGCCTTCTTGCACTGGGTGCTTTGTGTGCTCTCGGATCTCCTCTGAGCTGCAGCATCCCACAAGGTGGGCAACCCCCAAGTCAGCATCGTTGCTGACCCCAGCAGCACACTGGGTCTTTGTCTCCTTTCTCTGATGTGTGTGGCAAAGCTGCCCACTGCTAGAAATGCAGAGAATGTGTAAACTAGGTATCTGTGCAGAAACTGAGAGGAGGTCTGTGGATTTATTACCATCAAGGTTCACCTGTGACTTCAAGAGGTGCCATACCTTGGATCTGGGTGAATTTCACCTCTTTTGCTGTATATATCCACCTCACCTTCCTTCCCCCACTTCGTATCTAGGCTTATACGTACCAGGGTCTGTGGTCCTAAGGGAACAGTCTGGATTGATTCTCAGGGGTTTAACTTACGATATTTTTGGAACTACCCACCTACTTCTGTGAATGTTTTACAAATGCTGAAAATGTTTCCAGCCTGGCTGGGAATTTTCTGATGTGTTGATATTCACAGCCTTTTCCATTGAGATGATGGAGTGTTGACAGTTGTTACCAGCATCTAGAGATCTATAGTTTCTTTAGCTTATCTGTAGCTTTGATCTACAACAGCACAGATGAAATAGTGTTAAATCAACACATATAAATATACCTTTCCTCCTAGAATTCATAACTGTCATAATGACCTCAGCCTTGGACCTCTCCTGAAGTTTAATGACCAGTTGGGGTTAATGGCCCAAAGTTCCACCTCAGGCTATTAACACTCTCAGGCAGTCATTAATTCTCACAAAATGCTCAGGGTCTTTATTGCTGTTGCTTAAGTGATGCTCAAATGCCTGTGAATATTTACACCCCTGCTGTGGATGTAAGAAATAAGACTGGTGCACAGTATTTCAGATGTCTCACTGTTCAAAAGGCTCTGAGTACCTGGTAGTAATCACTTCCACATCTGAGGTTAATGAAGTAACTTCAACTGGCCACCACCAGCAGCAATCTAAAACTGTGGTTACTTGTATAGATGTGTACTTTGTTTTAAAAATACTGAGTCTAGGGGCAGACTTCCTGCCCTGAGGAGTTATGCATGAAGTCCTCGTAAGCATATGCTTAAGTTTATCTTGATTTAGAATAGTTGCAAATAGTTTAGGCATGTGTTTGCTGTTATACAGATAATTCAAAATAGAAGTAAATGTTGCTTACAATTTTTTTTTCATTGAAACATATTGAGTTTAATGTTTTCTGTGAAATGTATGCAGGACTGCACTGCTAGAGCTCCCTGCCACAGCATATTCTCTTCCAACAAGACATCATAGCATTGGTTGATAGGTTACTGAAGCAGTCTGTTTTTGAAGAGACAATGTTGTTTAATTATTAGGTGTTATTATTTAGAAAGGAACATGGTACTGGGACTGGCCTTGTGGGGCACTGTGTCAAGTTTCTGTTCCCTGAACAGAGGTGTTAGATCAATGTTAGTAAACTGACCAATCTCATCTTGAAGAAACTTAAAGGTTTTCATCCCAACAGTCTTCCCAGTGGCTGTTTCATAACCTCACTGCCCTGAGGACTGGAAACCTGTTTCTAACTCCCAGTGTAAATCTATTCATGGTCAGTTTGAGTCTATTTGTATTTGTGCCAGTATTGTCTTTTAGACTAAATAGCTCTTCCTTTCCCTTAAGTGCTTACTTATTGGATGTGTTTACTGAGAGGCATGATATCCTCCCTCAGCTTTTATTTTCCTAGGCTTACCAGACACACTCTTGGCTCTCTGTTCCCCTGATTATGATCTGCACTGAGAGCCTCAAAACGGCACACCACAGGTCAGGGAGATCTTCCCAATGCTCTGGGTAGTGAAGCTCATGCTGCTTTGTTTCTACTGAGGTATTCACCTGATTTATCTAGAATTGCATTTCCTTTTTCACAGTGTCAGCTCTTACTCATTCTGTGATAAACTAAGACTTTCTTCTGAGTTGTTTCTGTCTTATATGTTCATGCTACTACTGTAATTCTTGTTATTAGCTACTATATACATCAGTTACATGGGCTATCTTGAACTGAATGCTATAAGGCATCATCCCATTTCCATTACCCTGCAAGATCATTTAATTCTTAGATCAAAACTGTATACTGCTTACTGCAGATAGGATGGGAGCTGCTGACTATCACCTTGACAAAATGTCAAAAGCTGGAGTGACATTTAAACTGGTAACTATTTAGGTCTGGGCCTTGCTCCTGTTGCTATCCCATGTATCCCCTGTGCTTCTCATAGGGTCCTTGGCCTTTCTGCTTCCACAAGGAAGCGTCATGTTTGGAGCATGTATCTGTGTTCCTCTTTTTTTTTCCTTTTTGTTCTGTTTATACTCTTGAATGAATTATCTGTAGGAAGTCATGTTTCTTCTCAATTTTGTTCTTTACAGATATCATTAATATTTTAGGCACATATTTTAGGCCCAGATCACTTGATTCTGGATCTGAATCTTTTACAGAGGCCTGCTTGTGACTCAGTCGAGACACTTAAACACTAAATTAAAGAGGAGAATAGTATTTCTCTACTTCAAAGGCCATTTAAAAACTAAGATCTATTAACGTTTCTAACAGTTCAGACACCAAGTGACCCTAAGGTGTGCCTTCATGCTGAAAAGCTTGATTAATTTTTCCAACTGTACCAGTTGGCGTAATAAAAGTATTATCTCAATTTGCAAACTTCTCCTGTCTCTGTCCCCCCTACAGCAAAATGCCTGCATCTATATTGTAACTGAAACAGGCATTTATTATTGGAAATATAGAGACATACACCAAGAAGAAAGGACCCAGAAAATGCACTTTATTTTTGTCCGAGATGAGGGTCATGTAGAAAAGCATTTTGCAGTGCTGCTAATGTCCTGATAAAACACTCTAGTTGCTTAAATAAAGACAAGTGATGAGCATGGTATAAATACTTAGAAAGAAGAGAGAGGAAACTAGTGTTTTTAATGTACAATCAAATGATTTTTAATGTACTATCAAATAAAGTTTGATTTTGGGATTGGGATTGGGAAACTCTCCCCCCAACTTCCCCCAAAAAGATAGCAATAGAAGCAGAAGCAGTAAATATTACAGAAAAGGGCCTTCCAACAAAGAAGAGTCTTTTCCTAGGAATTTGTTTCATCTGAATCCTTGGATCATTGCTCTCCTAGGACAATGTCTACCAATGTCTACCATTGATAGATAGGAAGAGTTTTGAATCACAGAAGAAGGAGATGGCTATGTTACCACTACCTGCTTTTGATACAAAGAAAACAAAATCAAGTCAGTGAGGATACACCAAAGATAAAGGAATATCAGATAGCAGGAAACACAGGGGAAAAAATGCCCCCAAACCCCCAATGACTGGATAGGCAATAAATCAGTGCAAATACTGCACTTCACCTAGCTTGGAAATCAGATGAAGTGAGGTGGCAATAACATATGCAACAAAACAACCTGTACATGAAGATGGAAGAATTAGGCTTATTGGTGCGTGACATGAAACAAGATATTAGAGAGATAACAGAAACATGATAGAATACTAATTGCAACTGGAGTGCAAGTACTGCAGGGTGCACACTGCAAAAGGAATGCAGAAGGAATTGTTAAGATAATGTGGTAGCTTTATACATTAAGAATATGGCTTGTCATAAAGAAATGTTAATTAATAGTATGGATAAGAGGATCAGTTTTTGTCAAAATGTGTTAGGAAAGAATTCTGAAAAAGACTGTAGTGGGAAAGAGATTGGACTCTACAATGAACACTGGACTTCAGATTGCTTTAGTATCACAAAAGAGATAAGCTACCAGGTGATTGTGTCTTTATGGGAGACTAAATCTCACAGTCAGAGACTGGAGAACAGATCTTACATCCACAGTAGAATTCAGTAATTTCTCAGCGGAGAAGTTGAAAAAACTCCTCTTCCAAGGAGTCATGGAACTGCTAAGAGATGATAGTATTTTAAGTTGGTGATGGACAAGTAGCAAAGATATTATAGAGAAAATAGTAGAGAAAATAATATGCTATCAAGTCATGACAGTACTGACCAAATTTCAATTTAAATGAAATAGCAGTATATACAAAGACAAATTGGTAGTTAAGGTTTTTAATTCTAATAGGGCAGGCTATATCATAGCAAATCAGTCAGAAGAGCAAAGGCGCTGCATCTGGATAGAGTGCTGGTCTGAAATTCATATTCTCGGGCAAAAGAACTCCAGGTCACACTGAGAAATAATTATAGTAAATAAGCTGTTGAGATTTGACAAAGAATCTTCAAGAATCAGAATAGATCAGAATAGATCAGAAAAAGAAACCAGAACTTGGAGTATTGAAAGATCAGAATATGAACTTGGGATAATGTAGACCTTGAGAAACCAGAAGAGTTAAATATTATCCAGCCATAATGAATAAAGAACTAAAAAAATATAGGAGGGATGCTACATAAAGCTATTTTAAGGATGGCTTCCGAGTCAATTAATACTTTGTCTCTGAAGACAAGCAGGTGAAACACAGATGTAATATCAGGACTGATCAAGGGTCAAGGGGAACAGGATAATGGAAAGAGGAAATGTCCTCACAAATGTTGGATCAGAACTCATTGAGATGATATGCCCATCTGAGGCTAGTAAGTGTCAGTTAAAAAAAGGTGATAAAGGGAAAATCTAGCAACCGTGGACCAGCTATTCTGATGTGCAAGATTTCAGGGAAAATTAAAGACATGGGGAATAATAGAAGATGTCCTAAAATACGGTATCAACTAACTTACTAAAGAGGACCAAGTTTCAGGCTTCTTCAATAAGTTACTCAACTTATCAACTTACTAAAGAGGACCAAGTTTCAGGCTTCTTCAATAACTGAGTTTTTTGGCCAAGGAAAATACAGTAACACAGTAGCTGTACCCTACCTGTTCTTTAGTAAAACATTTCACATAACTATTAGGTATTCTGTGAAATGAGAATTAGTCCAAGGAACTGTCCAAAGGGCAGACAGTGATGGATTATGCTGAAAGAGAAACTAGCACTCTAGAGTGAGATTCCAAATTACGTTCCTCAAATACTTTTATTAGTGCTGAAGAAGTGGATGTGCACTAATTAAATTTGTCAAAGGTACAAAATTGGGAAGCACCCACCCATATCAACAGGGCAAATTCAGTAGGAATCTGGTTAATAGGGTGGGGTTAGATGAACTAAAAGAAAATCTGAAGCGATACTTTTAAGAACCAATAATGAGAATGGTTGCTACTCGTTGAAAATGGGAAGAAAAAAAGGAAAAAAAAAAAAGATGGATTTGTATTTGTCACTCACAAAATGTCTCTGAGCCACTGGTGGGAAAAAAAAAGAAAGCATATACTAGTCAGTAACAGAAGTATTTCCAGCAGAGAGGAGGAAGCACTGATGCACTGTAATATGTTACCCGGAATCACTATGCACATTTTTGGTCACCTATATTCAAGAAAGAAAAATTCAAACAAAGAATTCAAACAGAAAAGTGCTACATCACAACACATCAGGGAAAGAGAACTTACTATACAGAGTAAGGGGCTTTTGTTGGGTTTGGTTAGTCAAAAAAAACCACATTCTTAGACAAAATAGGATTACTGCCTATAAATGCATTGAGGTGGTAAAAACAGGGAGGAAAAACCTTTTTAACTGAAAGGACAATGTTGACACACACACAAAAGACTGGGAATAAATTTATGCTAGAAATTTAAAGAGGGCTACTATTTACCAGTGCAGTTTGTAATAGACAAAATCCTGCATTTTTTAAAGATGGAGTTTGATAAATGTTAGAAGGGGTCTATGTAGGGGGCCAGAAATACTAAAGGACCAGATATATGATCCAGGAAGTCCCTCCCAGCTTATCCCTGGCTTTCCTACATTGCTAAAATGAGTAAATGCTGCACTTGGAACATGGTCATCAGACCTTGAAAAAAAGGTTATTAAGAGCTCAGTTGAGCTGAGCTTAGTTTAACCCACAGTATATGCACATAGGATTAAAAGTTGTTTATGCTGTTCTGGGGAAGCCACACACTGAAATATCTCTGTGCAGGGGTTGAAGCCAGAAGAATTACTCCATTAGAAACCACACTTTCTGGCTGCACATCCCCTCGTGTGCAGATGGAGTGCAGAGCACTGTTTCCTAGCAACTACTAAGGACCACTGGCTTTATAAATCAATCTCTGCCAGGATATCACAGAAACCACGATAAATGGGAAACATTTAATAGTCAGAAGGCTTTCTACTTTCTCCACTTTCTGGTCTGCACAGAAAAGTCTTTTCAAAAAGTAGATAATATCAGCATTGCTTCATAAGTGAACTGAATTCAAATCCTTGTTCAGGTGGCTTGTTTTCAGCTCCCCTGGGTACATGTCCTCCTGTCCATGAATGGTCCTTCTATAAGATGTCAGTTACTAGGCTTTCTCAAAGACAAAATTATTTGGAACTTCATTTATAAAAAGAAGAAGAAAATCAAATGCAGATAAAGAAGGAATGAATAGCATGTGAAAAAACTCCTAGGAGCACAGGGGAGAAGGGGAGTGATAAGTCAGTCAAAGCTTACAGATGCAACTCTTCACTTCTATGAAGTAAATTAGCTTCTAGTGTCATGTTCACCTATAAAATTTAGATAGTATCTGATTGACAGCAACCTTCAGTTCTTTTGGGTTTTTTTTTTTTCACTTTTAAAATATCTACTAATTTCTCTTCTTATTCATCCTCCCTATTTTGCAAGCTTCCACCATGTTCTAATGCAGGCTGAACTGGGGGCTTCAATGTTGTAAGTGTGCTGGAAAAATCCCATTTTCCTTTTGTGTAAAGCACAGAAAAGCCACTCTCCCTGTCAACAGCACTTCAATCAGGGTTTTGTTTCAGAAATACAACAGAAGTTTTGTTACTCTTGTAACACCAGGGTTACAAAATGAAAGTGCTAATAATCTCCCAGTAATATTTAAGGGGAGAAAAAGGCTCTCCTAGTGCATTTAATTATAAATATTACTGGAGGGCTCATTAAATAAACAATTAATATATTATTCTATATTGTGATTGTTATATGTCTCAACAGCCTGATGGAACAATCTAAATTTTATTTTTGGGAAGAGTATTGATTTTTTAGTTTCTAGCACTGAGTGGTGTCCACTGTAAAATCACAGCACCAGTCTGAGAATGAGCTGTGTAGCATTTTTTTCATGAACACTACTGAACCAGGAGCAGCAGGTCAGTTAAAGGTTACTTTCAGCAAGGGACTACTCAGGATACTAAATTTTGTGACTGATGGTAGCATTTGGCAGATCCGATGGTTAGACTGCAAGTTCCTTAAAGTGGGAAATTGTTTATATATCACAGAAAAGAAGCCATACACATAAGAGTGCTGTAAAAATAGTAAGCAGTCATTCTGCTTCTGATCTGGAAGTAAAATTAGGAATGGCTAATATTTTGCTTTTCAATTTTTTCTTCTCTTTTTAGAAACAATTTAGAAGATTCTTTTTCATAGAACTAATTCTGTTTTGTTGTAATTAGTAATACATTGTTGTAGATTCACAAGATATTTCCTCTTTTACTTGTACTGTATATAATTTCAGCTGAATCAGTCTATTCAGAGTTGGGTTTGTGTTACACTGGCATTTCAGATTATTCTTTGCCTTTTTTGTTGTTGAGTTGTTTTGAAGAAGATGTGTTTATATCCCCATTGTTCAATCAACAAAGTACGCAATTACAAATCTTTGGTCTTCTGGTGTGTTTAGCAAATCTTTTCAGTGTATGATTTACCACCTGTGGCTTTTCTTCATTTCCAAAAAATGCTATTATCTTAAATGGCCTATTTCTAATTGAAGTGGGTTTAATTGCTTGGATACACAAGGGTCTGTGTTGGCTACTGTTGTTTTGTGGACGTGTTCAGAAAAAATAGGTTATCTGTAGACAGATGTTTCTAGAAGGGGTAGGAATTTTACTGCGTGTTTCTCCTTAATAGGAATGGATGTCAGCAGGTTTACTATAACATTCCTGGAACTATTACCCTCCTGAGAAGAATTTCCATTCCAGACCATCTCTATGGGAGATCTCAATGAAGATGCTGTCCTGACACATCTCTCCTCCTTTGAACACCGTTTGAAATGTGTGGTGTCTATCTTGAGCCAAGCGTGCTGATGTTGGTTTCAGAAACATGTTTGACAGTGGCATATGTGACAATATTTCTTTATTTTAAGAAGGGAGATGAAAAAATCATTCAAAAGGGAGGAGATCTTGTAAGCAGAAAGCACCTGGAAGTATGGTCACTTGAACACTGTGTGTATTTATTCTAATTTTTTCCCAGTAAATGTATGGTGTCATTGTTATTTGTAGAGTCATGTTACTAATTTGCAAACATTTGGAGAACTGTCAAATGTTTGTGTGAATATTTATGAGCCCTCAGTGTTTCACTGCTTTAAGCACAGGTGGTCATTTGCCCAAAAATTCCTCTAGGAAATGTACTATTTACTATTCACCATTCATCTTTCTATTGCTTAAAAAGTTTGTCATCTAGTTAGGGAACAAAATAAGTAGCCTGTGACACAGGACACAGAGTAACCCTTGCAGTGGACAGCTGAAATGAATAGCTTAAAATAAGCCATGTGCAGAAAATTATTTCTCTAAGAAACTAAGCAAATATTTATCAACTGTAAGGCCTCCAGGGCACACATTATCTTTTTTTCTATTTATTCATCATCTACTACAATGGGATTATAAACCTTGTAAAAAAGTCTTCAGGCATTAATATAATAAAAATACACAATAACAGAAAATAAAAAAATACTGTTTAAGAAATCTTTGTAGGATAGTAGACTACTCCGAAATAGAAATAAAGCTACATTAGAAACAAATTTCCCACAAATAGTTTTACTTCAAAATAAAAACATTGTCAAATCCTCCTTGCTTTACTCACATGAGTCCTCAAGATGAAGAAAAGCTTCTAAGAGATTATAAGGTTTCACTCCATAGACTGGGAATTTGTATTTTAACAAAACAGAATGGAGTCTACAGAACTGTGAGCTGTGTGAAATGAGCTCCAGGAAATATTTTTAATGATCACGAAGAAGAGAACTATTTCAGAACTCAGACCTAAAACCTTTGAAATGTATTTTGGTTTTATATTTTAATTCTGAGTTTTGATTTTTGTCCAGCCATTAATGTTCAATGACCATAAAGTTAAAGGGAAGCAGAAAAGTATTTTAAAATATCTTTTCTGGATAAATCTCCTAACACACAAGGGAGACTGCTGCATAATTTAGGCTTGCATTGTAACTTCTCAGATTCTGTGTGTTGACCCCAGAGATTACGTATGCATGAACGTTGCATCCTGCATTTACAAATGTTAATAGTTAACAAGATTTAATGAATTAGGTATCTCCTATAGTTTATGAGCTGTCATAGTTCTATTAGATTTATTCACATGTCTTTGTAGCAAGGTAAAAAATGAATTTAATTTTACAGTTTTCTAGTAAACTTCCAAGCCCTTGTTACCCCAGGTTGATTTAGAACTGTGGGGAAATTTTGTAATCAGAGATGGCAAGAGTAATCAATCAGGCTTTTATGAGTCTTCCAGAGAGCCAAAGCCCCCAAACAAAGACATTTAAATATAATCACTTAAAAGATGATTAACTTCAACCTTTGCCTTGGCAATCCGCCATCCATCCAAAGGAACCTATGGTATGTCAGCCTTGTCCTAACTCTGTTCTGTGGAGCTGATGTTCAGAGGTCTTTGTTTCCATTCTTTCAGATGTTTGACTGGAAGACAGATAGCACCTGTGGTAGAGAACATTAAGGTCAAGATCTTGAGGTCTCCTGGGTCTGGCAGATGTCTGGTTTTCAGGCTTTCCCCACTCCATCCAATTGTGAGGTGAAGTCCCAAGAGGTTTCATTAAGTCAGTTTTTGTAAATGAGCTGGTTTTGTGCTCTGCTGCTCCTACAAAGACAATGTTAGCTGGACAAAGTCCTTTCCTGGTACGTACCTGAGACCAGCACTGAATAAAACTCCTTACGAAATGCTGCTTCTGTGGTTTTTTTTTCTTTTTTTTTTTTTTCTGGGAGTTCAGTTTCTAAAACATGAGTCAATTTGGTTGCCTAATCACAGACATCTACATGACATGTCCTGGGGTACCACAGGCATTTGCACAGGGTGGCATCTATGATACAGTGCCTGCTGGGGATCCACACCTCTGGAGAAGAGGGAGAACCCAGGGCATCTCAGACACCACCACACATTTTGTACAGGTAACCAAGGGAGTCCTGATCAGCCCAAAAAAAAGAGGCTCTCTGTTGGGTTCCTGTTATGTGGCCCCTGAACCAAGCCTTAGGGCAGACTGCATTGTTCTCTGGGCTCCCAGGCTCTCCAAGGACTTCTAAGGGAGTTCACATGTCCAGGACTCAATAAAATTCTGCTTTGGCTCTCCCTGTGCCTTTCTCTGGATCCTGCTCCTTGCTCATTTGACAGGACAGGGTACTTAGGGTATCTGTAGGGTACTTTAATGAGATACTTAGAAAGGGCACAGTGTTCCTTCAAAAGCATGTTATTTCTGCACTCAGTTTAGGTGTACACATCACATCTGTTTTGGGTGCAAATGTCTTATGAGGCAACTTGTCAGGCCTCCAGTCTACAGTGATGTGAGATCTTCTCATAAGCACCAACAACAGCAGTAACCTTACTGTTATTTGAGTTGGCTAACCCTGTTCTCCTCTCTTTTCCAGGGCCCAGAAGGTGAAGTCTGAAGGCTGTGAACAACTGAAGAGGCTGCAGGAGCACATTGAGTACTAGGAATGTGCACATGGAATATGTCGGTTCCTCATGCAACAATGCAGTTGTTTACTATAAGAAAGGACATTGCCTGAGGGTGGGCCAGCTCACTGATGGCATCCTTAGCTATGCTGATGTAACTGCAGTGGTGGCTGTGGGGAGATGCACATCAGCTGGGGGAGATACTGCATCGCTCCCAGAATAGCTGCTGCTACTGTGCAGCCTGGGGAAAAAATGTCACCTTTCTCACCAACTTCCTCACACATCAACGTACAGAGCCAGCATGAGTTATTTTTGTAGGAGCTTCTAAATCCTGCTTTGGCTTCACACAGGCAGGCAGAGTAGGACACATTCTCATTTTACCCACAGTTCTTAACAGCTTCAGAGACATCTTTTTTGCTGCATACTGCTTCCCATTTTTTACATGGAAGTGGTAAAATTCAAATCTATCCCTTTTTTAATGGCAAGGGGTGAAAAAAAAAAGGACAGTTTGGGGCATTCACTTGAATGCTGCAGAAAGGCAGGGCTGGAGAGAGGAAAGATGTAGATTTCTCACATCTCCTGTGCAATCTCAATCCCACTGAAACTGGGGGAAATCTGTCTGGCTTCAAGAACAGTTGAACCTGGGCAGACTGATCAGCAATTAAAACTCCATATATTTTACAGAAGATGATCCTGCCCTGAAGCCAGCAAACAAACCAAACAGAGGCTAGTAAATCCTCTCCTGGATAACAATGGCTCTCTGCTTATCAGCCCTTCAGAATTCCTGTTTATCAGCACCAGGTTGCTGCTGAACTCTTTCGATTCTGCTTGTTAGTGTCTGATCAGCGGCTGCCTTTGTCCAGCTTTAATTATGCATGAAACCTGAACAAGCAGACAATAATGGATAGAATTTCTTCCATTGTTTTAAAAAAGGGTTGTATAATTTTGTGGGAGAATAAGAGAAGGGAAAGCACAATTACTGTCTTACTATAAAACATAAGAAATACAACGAGGTTTGGCCATAAAAATAGGTTTCTTTCCATCTTCTTTTCACTTTTTTTCTTGTTGCTGTAGCTTCTGTTTTTAACAATCTCCTGGTGAGGCAGATAAGCTGCTAATTCTATTAATGTTGTTATCAAAATCTGTAAGGTAACTGAAGCTTCTAATTTAGTGATTTATTATCCTAAGCAAGGTAAGTAGAGTGTGTCTTTCATGTTCTGTAACCAGCACTAGAAGAGCATTAGACTCCTAAGGAGGAAACTTTCTGCTTACCATTTAAACTTGCACAAAACTCTTGTTCAAACAAGTGAAGTGTTTTTTCTTTTTTGACTGAGATCACTTTTAAATAATAAAGAATCCAAATAACAAGTTTATATAAGGATAGACTCTGTAGATATTCACTTTTGTTGATATAAGAGCCTGTACATTTCAGAAATGTATTAATCTGGAAAATACTGCTAACTCCTATAAATGGATCACATCAGTTTCTCAGGCTCCCCAGTCTGAGGCAGGATTAGCAGAACCAAATCTCCTTTGTACATGCAATTCAATCCTCTCACATCAGGCAAGGCATTTGTTAATGTAACTCCACTGATTTTACAATGCTACATGAGTATTACCATAGGAAACAAGGAAGTGTACTTAACCAATAGCTCTACTGGGCACATCCTGAGGGAAGAAACAAACTCCAGGAGCTTTGAAAAGCTTTTATTTAAACTTCAATAATATGGAGAGAACATGCAAAGGTCTAAAGATTCTGCCAGATCTTGCAACATAGGCATCATAGTCTACAAAAAAGGCCTTTGGTTTGAACATTTCAGTTACTTATGGACAGGCACATGATCAGATCAGACGGCACAGTTGTGTGGAGGTTAGTCAGATACAACTGTTGTTTGTAAAGGATACACAGTGTCTGCCAAATTGCAGGAAACAGTGATGGCAATTGCTAAAGTCATAAATTGGATGTTATCAATGCTTGGCATTTCCTCTGGGGTTGAGGAAAAGTTCAGGAATACTTGCTGAGATCCTAGTGCCACTGTAAATACAGTCACTGACATCTCCCCCAGATATTAATTAGCTGCAGAAACAGGTTTTTTTGTGCTTTTGTTGTATGATGAAACTGCACAAAATCCAGCCAAACGTGCTGGTACTCCCTGCCCTTGATGGTACACATGTTGGGTGACCAATCAAGTTGCTTAAAATGCACATGGGCTCATGAAATCTTTCTTTGTCAGCAAGGAGTAGATTAAAAAGTCAGATTTTATAGGATTAGTTCTCTAGATAGAAGGATGATATTGACTGATTTTATTTATGTCTATAATTCATACAAGGGATGCCTCAGACTTTGAATATTCTGTATATACATGAATCCAATCTATGTCAATTGAAGGAGACATAAAATATGGTCCCCACTATTTGTGGTCACTAAAGGACCACTTTTTATAAATCTGTTGATGTACGTTTCTCCTTGGCTTTACAAGTGGCCTGCATTAACACCACCTTTCATAATCACAATTTTCTAT
>JAOXNG010000001.1:32234924-32245815 GCA_028566535.1 Scolopax minor | reverse complement strand
CCTCAAGTAGAGGATAAGTGGGAGAAGTGGTCAAGAACAACTCACTCTGCAGACACCAGTAAGTCACAGAGGCTCTATCAAAGCTGCAGCTGTCATATCACAACCTTTTACCATCTGTACCAGAGTAACCTGCACTTCACATAATAAATCAATAGTTTAATATGTGTATCCCTGACATTCCGTACTGCAGAATCATACTCCAGTGGCCAAATTTGTTTTCATTTAAGAAACAAATTAATGCACTCCCTCTCCTGCAGTTAAAACTGTATTGAGACACTGCTAGAGACTACCCTGTAGAGACACAGGGTGGGTTTAAAGCCAAGGTCTAAGAAAGACACTCAACACGGGATGCCCTGAAGGCTTTCAAAGTTTGAGCCTTCAAAAATCTCAGGTGATCTGCCACCTAGCAGAAATTTTTCCCCAGTAAGGCAGCAACTGCCTGGAGGGTGCTCAACAGCAAGGGACTCATCTCATGGTCTTTTTCCCATCTTGATGCCCAAAGTAAGCACATGGGGAGGACAGCATGTCTCACCAATGATTGCAGTCTGACCCAATGGGCTCATAAGATCATCAATTAGATGACATCCCCCAGCAAAAGAAGCAGAAAATGAAGCAGTATTGCCTTGGATTAAGAGCTCTGTAATACACACTTTCTCTGGGCATTGCTGTTCCTATTTTCAAGTGAAGCCACAGCCCTCACATGGCTCCAGAAACCAGGGTGTGCAGTCCTGGTGCTGCAGGGGCTGGTGGGCTGCACATGTTCTCATCCTTAGCCCTTGCCTAAATGAACAAAGTATTTATGGTGGGAAGAGGACAGCTGAAGCCCAAGAAGTGTTTCACATCATATGGCAGCAAGCGTGTTGGTCTGCCAGTTCGAGCTACAGAATTACTTGATATGGATTGAAAACAGAGGATCTCCCATTCTCCTGATGGGAGTTGAGAACATGTCCTCTTCAGCTACCATGTGTGGCACAGTATGTCTTCCTTCATTCTGTCCTGGGGCTGCCAGCAGCCTGGTGACAGGAGCAGTGACTTTGGCAGAGCAGTTGAGGTGGCAACCAATGTTCTCTGAGTAAAGGCACTGGCTGACCCCAGGAGTGCCAAGGTTCGGGAGGCATCTTGGTCCATCTCTATCCTTGTGCTGCTGTAAGGAGAAAGATCAGCTTTAAGAGGTAGCCTCTATTTATTTGGTCCTCCTGACTACTTGAGATATACCCTTCCATCCTAAAATGTAGGCAGTGCAACATTTAAGGTCCTTGTATGAATCTAGCCATAAAACTGTTGTTTTCTGGATAGCCATATTCTGCCTTATATTCTTTAGGACAGCTACAAGCAGCTCAGCACTGTTTTCTCATGTGCAGACATATTGAAATTGCATTTCTCTCGTGGTGTTTAACATGTTAACCAGATAGGTTTTTTACAGCTTGTCATTCAAGCAGAAACATTCATGCTGAGTTCTGAATCCTGGTTCTCAAATAATTTCCCAAGTCTTCCTTAGTGCCCCAAATCCCAAATTACCTTGTAGACAGTGTAACTGCTGTTTTAGTTGTCCCTGGTAATTTTTTGCTGTTCAGTTCTTCATTTCATGTACATTTTGGAAACAGAGAAGAAATGCAGGTGTAGGGTAAAACAAGTTTAATTTACTGTGACAAATAATGCAAGGAATTTCTTTCATGGATTATTCATTTTATATTGAATGCAATAATAATCTCTATTTTTAAAATTTACCTGAAGCTGCAGTATTTCCAGTTTGCTGCATTAAAAAGTCAGAATCCAGAGGCACTTGCTGCATAATTTAGGCCCCGTTTGTCAAAGATTTCGCAGGATCTTATCCATTGGAATTATGGGGAAACAGATAATTAGGAAGATCTATGGTAACTTCAAGGTGGTTACTGGATGAGAGCTGCCTTCTAGAAGACACTAAAGACAGGGGCAATGAAATCCTAATTAGCATTCAAAAATACTTTAAATAAGGAATGTCACAGACAGTCTGGGCAAGAAGGGGGATACTTACACTTCCATCTAACTGTATAGCTACATAAAATACCCATATAAATGATAATGTGCTATATTCCACACAAAAGAAGACTGCCATTGAATAAAGAAGACCCTTAATTGTACAAGCATCTTTCAGTGTTAGCGCATATCTCTTGAACTAATCTGCATCCCACAAGCCTGGTTTGGGTACTGAAATTATGAGTGAATGGCTCAGTTTTATTCAGTGCTGGCTATTTCCAGAAGATGTAAACAATTACATTTTATCCATACATGGATATAGGAGAAGGCTCATGGTTAAAGTGGTAATTAATGCAACATAGTAATTAATGCAATACCTAAAGATTACAAAGGTGAACACGACTGATAGATATGAGAGGACTTTTGATGCTACAATGTGAAGAGAGAGCAGGAAAAATGCTGCAAGAATCGGCATTAGAGACCTGGATCACTCCCTTCTTTGCTCACGGCTACCACAAAATACCATCTTTTATTTGCTTTGGTATAATATCATTATGTGAGATGGATTTAGCTGTGGTACCAATTATAGATTATTGCTCAATTTAAGACAATAATCTCCTGACATTTTGCCACAGGTAGAAAAGGGATGAAAGGTTTGACTCAAACAGTTTGACCATATGATTGACCTAAAGCTACTGAGATTTACAGAAATATTTTCATTAATACTGTAGTTTTTGGATCGGCAGCTAGTTCAAGGCATATAAAAACCATATCTGCTCTCCGCTTGTTACAATCAGCATCCAGTATCCATAAGCAGCTGCTCAAAACAACAAAAACTGAATGATTTTTGTTTTCCTTTTCCTACAGGAATGGGATCCTGATCTCTATGCTTCCAAAGGAAGCTGCTTCTAATGACAAGGAGGATTGAAAAATGCAGGACAGTATTAAATCCAATAGCCAGCTGAATCTCAGTGTGGAATGCTTTTTTAAGCAACAGGGAAAAAGGGATAGGTTATGTTCCTATGTCACTATCAATACTGTCACATGCTGATTTTAACTTACATTTTATAATTTGTTTACTCACCATCATCCGAATTCTGATCCAGATGACAGTAATGCAATTTTGGACTCCAAGATCGTCATGTTCCCCAGCTTCAGGCCAAAGACAAAGAGGAACATTTGGTTCCAAATCACTAATAGCTTTTGCTCAAAGGTCTGGTATAAAACAAATAAATATGCCAGACTGGCATTTATTTCGTGATTACATGCAGCAAATAAACCCTCACCTGTTTCAAAGCAAACTTTATATTATCTTGACATTAGAAAGCCTTCTAAGGCTTTCTCATGAGGCTATACAAAGTGACCTCAGCTAAACGTGGACCAACCGTAGATAATTGAGTTCATAGGTCTTGCAATAGATAAGGCCTTTTAATTTTTAAATGCTTTTAGGCTAATTGCATTATTTACTAATTAGGAGTGCTTGGTATTTACACAGATTATTCTGTGTGCACACAAACTCACGGAGAATAATGAAGATCCCCCCCCCCCCTCTCTTCCCTGATGTCCCTCAGAGGCAGCTCCGCACCCTTCTCAGAAGCAGGGCTGGGTAGAGAAAGTGAGCAGAGGAAAGGACGCAGTACGGCTACAGAGGCATTGCTCATTCCTCCATCCACGCCACAAGTTTGCCACCACTGTCTGAGATTAATGTAATAATAGGAATCCTATACCTGTGGGGGAATAATTTTATTTTTTTTTTTTTTCCATAAAGGTTAAATGGCGCAGCCAGGAGGGCATTAAACCAAGGCAGAATAATAAGGAAGGCTGGTACGTGATAGAGAATGTAAGTGTAAGTACATGTGCTCTAAGGGCTTCCTTCAAACAGTAGTACAAGATAATTATGTTCCTAAAAAAATCAGAATTAAAACCAGTCTAGAAACCATTGCAAAGTGAATTGATTTTCAACTTTATTATGGAAAATGAAGGTGAATTAATCACTGGACTAGAAGACTGTTCTTATATAGAGACCAAATTTGTGACAATAATATTTATTGTGGCCAAAAAGTAGTCCAGATCCAATCTGGGACATACACATTGGGTGTTTTTGAAGAAGTCAGAGAGAGTAGAACTGGAAGAAAAAACATTGCTGTAAAATGCACTTTAGATTTCTTCATGAAGGTTTGTTACATGGCAAGAAAGCTGTGAGCCCAAAGTCAAAAGAGAAGCAACTTTGCCCCTGTATCTTTCTGTTGCAGGAGTAAAGTAAAAGACACTATCACAAATGGGGGAAACCCAACAGAAAATGTAACACAAGAGAAAAGAAAGAAGTGGATAATAATCAATATAATTTGTGAAGGGAACATAATTGATAAGAGAGACTAATAACATCATGGATTTGTCTCTGGGCAACATGAAATAAGGAGCTTTTTAAAAGTATATTTGGAACAAATGAAATCTGAGCAATAATTCAAGACCATTACTAGACACAATAATGCCATTAATAATGAGACAGGAAATGCAGAAGTGTACAATAAATAAATCCCTGTTCTGTTTTCAAAATGAAACTAGAGGAAGTGCTTTTTTTCACATGAAGATGATGAACTACTCAGTTAAGAGCTGAGAAAGATATTTAAAAATCCCAACCCTTATGTGGGGGATAAATAATTTCAAATCACCAGGCCTGGATAACTTATACCTAAAAATCCCAAAGAATTATGCCAAGAGATTTGTGCCCAGAGCACCAACAAGGTCCTGGGAGGCTGGAAGTGAGGTGATCTTAAAGGAACAGTGAGGTTATACAAGTGTCTTAGTCTCTAGGTAATCCATCTCAGACAAAATAGTACTCAATCAAGATGGGCTTCAGATAATTATGACAATAAATATGATTCTGAAATAATCTCAATTACACGTGTGGGAAGTATCAATTTTGTTGCTACATCTATTCTGGTGAAATAGGCTTTTGTAAGGCTCTTGCCTTATTACTGCGGGGCACAATTAATGCTACTACTTGGCATCAGTGAAGTGTACACTAAATGGATTACAGTTGGGCTGATAGACAGGTCTGTGAAAGTTGTCACTAACAGTTGTCTGCAAAAGAGATCAGTACAGAATCTTGTGGTATTCAATGGCATAGAAGTAAACAAAAATACCAACACTGACAAAATGTTGACTAACATAAAGATTGGGTTGACCCCCAAAGTAAATTGAGGTGTAGTACAACAAGTATGAAGTTATGAACTAAAATATGCAAAGCAGATTTAAAGAGAGTCAGAGGTACCTCAATAACTGAAACTTAAATTTTGAATTTAATTTAATGTGTCCTTGGTTTTCTCACATGCCTATCCCAAAATCATGTCTTCTAAGGTGTTCTGAGACAGCTGCAGGTCAGAGAAGTACTCAGAATATGGCATATTCCATCCTATCTCCTGAGAGTATCAAACAGGCAAATCGTGAAAGTGTTTACTGTGTACCCTGCTTCCTTCACCAGGTTTGATATAACAAAAAATGAAAAAGCAGCAAGCTTTTCTTTCTAATGGACTTCTGATGTGGGAAGGTAAATTGCTGCTCTTTAAACGATGTTCAGGATTCATCCTGTCAATGAAGATGAGAGATTCAGCTGTGCCATCTTCCAGCTAGGGACTCACTGACATCATTTCTCATTTAGTTTCTGAGAGACTACCCAAACACATATCTAACATGGGTTATGTAAAAGGTATATTCAAACTCTTGTGATGAAACTGTCCCATCATTTGGCAAAGAGTGCACTGCTCCAGCCATTAGAAAAAAATAAACAGGCAGTAGAAACCAAGGACTGGAGCTGAAGACTGATGGACACATATCTTGAGTCATCTTGGTTTTTTTTCTCTCTCCTTTCCTCTCACATTTTGAAGTCATCTGTTTGCAAATGGAAAAGTTTCATAAGGACAGTATAGCGGGTCTCTACACAGAGGGGAATCTGTAGACCTACAGGAGCAGGGAGATGTATGTCTAAATCAGATGCAGTAGGTAGGAGTTTATCCCCATCTGCCACATCTCGGGTCGTGGCGAGTGGCAGGTCCCCATGGGAAAGGTAAGGTACCAGTGCAGGATGTGTTATCTTTGCAGCCATGCTGGAAGAGAAAGGCAAGGTTCTTGTTCATGACACCTACCTGCAGGAGGAGGCATCTACTATGCCAAGTGGTGTAATGAAATGTGATCCTCTACACATGTATGTAGTATCTGAATCTCAGGGAGGGACAAAATATAAGCAACTTGTTCTCCATGAACTAATTTGAAAGGGTGTCACTTTATCAAACTGCCCACTGGTTACCAGCAGACTTGACTGTGCACGGGATCTCCATTTACCTGTGTGTGCTCTGCTCACTTGTCACAGGCAAGACATAGTAAACAGCAACTGGTGTTGGATCTGAGTAGTGGGGTTTATTTAAGAACCATCAAGATCCAAACTTTTGTCCTACCTGACTGTCTTACCCTCACTCACTTCTCCCAGTGTTATGTTCATTTGGTCTTGACTTTTCTTTCCTACAGGGCAATCACTGCTGGCCCAGGAAGGTTGGCAGAAAATCATCTCGGTCCCTGTTGTGCCACTGCTCCTGATTGCCAGTCTTGAGCATCATCCACCAAGCTTTCTGTATGCCGCTGACATTCATCTTCATTCATCTCCCAGATCTCCAGGACCTTCACCCATGTCCTGGATCTTTCCTCCAGTCAAGTTCTTCATCTCTATTCTGGGGTCACTTCTTTCCCAGAGCCAATACAGTCTCTGTATTGCAGGAGCACACAGCCCCTAACTGCTGGTTCACTCTTGTGTCTCTGTATGAATAGTGGTGTTGAAGACATGCCATGCTGGATATTAGGAATTTTTTTTTCACTGAAAGGGCTATCAGACATTGGAATGGGCTGCCCAGGGAAGTGGTTGAGGCACCATCCATGGAGGTGTTAAAAAGACAGGTTGATGTGGTGATGGGAGACATGGTTTAGTGATGGTGTTGCATTTTGTTTGTTGTGTGGGTGGTTTATTTTGTCAGAGTTAGGCTGATGGTTGGACAAGATGATCTTGAAGGTCCCTTCCAATCTAGAAGATTCTATGATAATCTCTTCTATGGGGAGATGCAAGCCAAGCCATTGTGAAAGAATTGCTGTAGCAACAGGTGCTTCTAATTCTGGGTCCTTATTGTTGTTTTCTTGGAGTTGGGTGTGGGCTTTGGTAGGTTTCATAAGTCTGCAGTTATCATCTAAAGATAAGTTGAGTGCTCAGTCAACTACCTGGTGCTAAGCTGTATTATGTGAGCTTGCCTCTTGGTATAGGAGTATGAAGGGAGACATGAGAACAGGTTTTTCTGATTTAGACTGATTTAGGGCAACATTTCTTAGATGTGAGGATGCTGATAAATCATTGCCAAGCCTTCAGAAATGGTTTTGAACTACTCTGTAAAAACAGGTAAAGACTTCTTGTTGTTTCTTACTTTATACTTTGGCTTTATTTGTTTGTTTCCTTAGTAGTAAGTGTTGTATTATTGTTATGGCATAGGGAAAGAAAATAATGCTATCATATGAAGGAGTAACTATAAATGGCAGATTTAGCACAAATGAGTAGTTTGTCTTTATAAAGAAAGAGAAGCATTGTATAGGGAGTTTGTTCGAGCTTTGGGGTTATATCTACGTTATTGCAGTAGGGCCAGCGTTGAATAAAATGCTATTCTTTGTCACTTTTTGTCACTTTTTTTCCTTTAGTCTAAATTATAAGATATGCCTTTCAAAGTATGGTTGAGTCCTAAGATTAGTCCATAAGAAGAAATAAGCACTTTCAGAAGTGTTCAATGCTGGTCTTGAATTACTAGAAATGTGGACTTGGAATGCCTTTGATGTTTCATTACCATAGTAAGAATGTCTTGTGGTACTTAGCTGCCAACTGAAATTAGAAGAGTCTGATGAACTTTCGCTTCATCTTTGAGTGTTTGCTTCTGGGACTGCTTGTTATAGTCTTGACTTTGACTATGATGAAACTAATCAAACTGTGGGATTTATTCAAAGCCACTTGACTTCATTTCCTATTAGGGTTGTGGGACAGACTTGTCTGTGGAGTGTCCTATACAAGTAGTTGTTACTTACATATTCTTGTAAAGAAATTCAGCTTTGCAGGCTCTATATTTGATATAAAACTTTTTGTAAAAGTTGATTATGCTGTTGTAGCTCACAGTTTGTACTTAGCTGTGGGAATATTTGCTTTGAAAGTATGCTTCTCTTTGTTTTATATACATTTGGACAACAAAGAATGCATAACTCCTCATTGCCTCCATATGCTTACAAATGAGAATATTTGCATGTCTAGATATAGTTGCCATAAAACTGGTAAAGGCTGTTACAAATATTGATGGTGCTTTTAAAGGTATGCTTTCTCTTGATTCTTTGGGAAGCATAAATATTTTAAACAAGCCACTATTTTTACTAATGAAAACATTAGTCCTCTAAGTCTGCAAATATCTGTGTGATCTCTTTAGCACTTGATACAACGGGTTACAATCACTTAGTTTTCTTGCACTTGAACCTCATGCAGATAGTATATGTCACTTCTTGCCTGTTATGCTTAACGCATTCTGTAATAGCGTCTATTAACTGGGAAAAAACTTTGATTAACGCAACGTTTAAAGAGAGATTAGGGAAAGGATAAGCGACTAGGATCAGTCCTTCAGGGAGAAGGATGGTGACTCTCATAATTGACCTGAAATGCAGGAAAAATAACTGAGGTAGCTTTGGTGAAAGGAATGCAGGACAGAGGAAGGAGAATTAATTACGTTAGGTGCTGACAGACAGATTCGGGAATTCAAAAGTCTGTTAGTGACAAGGTATAAAAGAAACAGGATGGAGAAGGGACATAAGAAACTCAGAGTAAGAGTAGCTCATGAAGGAAAACAGAGTGATAGCTGGGCAGAGAAAAAGTCTTGGAAATCTTGGCTGGTGAGAGTAGGATGAGGTAAGAGGATGGGGGAAGAGAGTCTCAGTGGCCTGTAGCTTAGTCCTGAGCCCTTCAAGTTTAACTAAATTTAGTAATGAGAACTCTGATTTTGGAGTATGAACTGGTATACAGTAATAAAGAATCATATCCCACCTGTTTCAAATTAGGTATACAAAATTAGCAGATAAATATAAAGGGAGCTAAGATGAATGGAGTATGAGGTCAAAGTAGTGGGAATAATAATAGATCTTTGTCTCAATGAAGGTCTGTGTAAAATAATTACAATTGGGAAGCACTCTGATATGAATCTGATGTGTTCCAAGCAGCTCAGGAACTGATAATTCTTTCTCAATTCCCAGTTCAATAGTATGCAGCAAACAAGGCATGATGTCATCTATTGAATGATGTGGGTAAAAATGAAATGCTAAAGAGTTTCATGTTAAATGATGTGACCGTGTATTTAAAATATATATCAAAATTTTATCTGTTCAAGATATGTTATTAAATTTTCAGAAGCAATATTAATTTGGTCAATTGTTCATTCTTGCCTTTTGGGTGTCTTAGTTTACAATTGAAGTACTGTTTTCACCTATACTTTGGAGAGATGTAGAGTATGTATGCAAGAACGTGTTTCATGACAGGCAACTTAAGAGATGACTTAGTGAACCTGACAGGTATCTTTCCTGTTAGATATAATCTTGGGATTATGTAACCTCATACTTAAATAGAACATGTCTTTCTCAGTATGCAGTAGTTATATATATGTAAAGCCTGTTTTACAGTATTTCCTATGTGTCCACAATGTCTTCTGAGTTCTTAGGAATAGACACGTGGATGTATGGTTGGATTTTAAAAGTAAAACAAGCTGTCTCACAGCCAGTGTCTTGCCTTGTATATCCTTGTAGTATCACCAGTGTAGTGTTACTGGGAGACACAAGGGCAGAAAGTCATGTTAGCCCCAGAAGTCTGTGTCTGGTTGTAAGTATGGAAGTTCTAGCTCTGCCTCAAACAAAATACAGTATCTGGTATGTTAGGTGTAGCAAGGAAAAGAGATTTTTGTAAGGCTATTTTTAAGTGCCTGTATGACTTCAGCAGCTGGTAGGCATTCAAAAGATGTATTCCTTGAAAAGCATTATGCAGTCTTTGTTTGTGTGAGTTTGTGGTTTTTTTTCTTTGCTTTTGGGAAATATGAGGTTTCTGAGTTGGAGGATCATGTATATTCTGAATAGTCTTAAACCAGAAACTGGTTAAAAGAAAAAGTAGTAGTTTGAGCTGTAGAGGGGAATACTGCGTGCTCCATCTGTGTGTCTGTACTGAAATGATTAAAATTAGAAGCTTCTTGTGAAATACACTTACTTCTGGGTGATGTTTTTTTTTAATGACAAACGTCTCAAGCTTTTGTTGATCTGTTGTGAATTTTTCCTCTATAAATGTGTCTTCTGGAAAATCAATAATTTCTTCTGGAAAACTTCAGTTTTCCTGAAATTCTAGTTTAGGTTGCCATCTGCAAGTTGGATGTGCAGGTGGATGCCTTAATCTTTGCTGGGAATGATGTCTTTGGTTTGAGGGATGAGGGGTCATTAACTTTTACTTTATCTGTGTTGCATTAACTTTTCCCCTGTTAGCTAGAGGGAACATTATATGAAATTTTTCAAAGGAGAATAAAGGTAAGAATCTGATATACAGTTCTTATGAGGAGTAACGACACTGTAAGGAAATACAATTTATTCCTCATGTGTCGATTTCTCTTTTTCTTTTCTAAAATAAAAAAGAACCTGAAAATACACTAGTTTGAGTTAACCAACCAAAAGAAAATCTAATGTAAAAAAGTTTCACTTAGTTTAATTAAACTAAAAAAGTTAATTCAGTTTCTGGATTTCAGCATTTTGTAAGATAAAATGGGCAAAGGTTGAAACATTCCTACTTCTGCATATTTTCTCCAAATTTCATTTCTTAAGTGGCCAAGATTGGACTTCCCCCCCC
>JAOXNG010000001.1:32206903-32219501 GCA_028566535.1 Scolopax minor | reverse complement strand
AAGACTCCCCGAGATATCCTGTGCCTCCTTCCGAGATAAAAACAAAAAAAAAAAAAAAAAAACAAAAACCAAACCAACACCAACAAAACAAAACACAAAACCTCAATCTCATAACCCTGAGACATTTTACACTTTTACTCCAAAAAACCTAGTCCCAAATATTTCAGTTTGGTAGAAAGATAGTACTTCAGGCAATGACATAACCTACTAGCTTCAAAGCTAATATTAGGGGGACTTGGACTAAAATGCATTTGTAAATACAACTATGATAAGCTACAATTTAAAAAGTATTTCACATATCAAAGTTTTGCATGAGACTTTTTGTGGAATCTTGATAATGTTCTATCAGTACAATATCTAACATATTCTAGCATGCCACAACATTTTTATTGTCACACAAGGAATAAAAATACTAAATATGCAGGCAGTTAGTACAGCAACAAAACCCCAGGTAAGATTTTTCAGTAATATAAACAAGGAAAATCAAGACTGGATCTTTTTAAAATTAATTTGCCTTCATCAAATTTCCTTCAGAAATGTGTTCTATATAATGAAATATATGTGTTTTGTACCATAAAAAACTATTTTACTGACAATGAAATATCCACAATCCAGCAATAAATTGCCATATAAGTAGTTATGCTTTTGACTGTTTCAAATTTAAGATTTTTATATGTCAGCAATAATTACAGGGTATATTAAATTATTTTCCTATGTTAAAGAATATGCAGTTGACTTTGAATGACATTAACAAGCCTTAAAGCTTGTTCAAGCCTTCAAAATATTTCAAAATATTACAATACTAATTTCTTATCATTTTTTACATAGAAATTCAAGAACATTGGGTTTTTCTTTTGAAAAGAGATGTTCTAATATATACAGTGATTTTACTAGATAATTATGTAATTTAATATGTAGTTCAAAATCTGAACTAACCTGCCCTCTCTAATCCATGATTCAAAGGATATTGGATGTTAAAAGAATTTTGTTAGCTGAAGCAATGTCATATTGATTGAGCATAATAATCTTTTGGGGAATTTCTCCGATGTTTAATCAAAATGGGAGCTCCCAAGGGTGCAGGAAGTTCCTATTTAGCCCCATTGGTCGTGGAGACCATGGTGAGATCTCCTCACCAATCCAGGCAATGATTCACAATTTTATGTGGGTGTCTGAAATGGTATATTATTGAAAAATTCCTTATTTCTCATTCTTTGATTTCCACTCCACAATTTTACAGGTATCAATGGTGTGAGGCACGGAGCAGCTGTGGCAAGGTGTGGGGACAAGGGTGTTTTACAGACAGGTCTCTGCCTACTTACACTCTGTTTTTTCCAGATTTTTTATTCTCATTTTGGTTTTTTCATTGTCTGTCTTTATGTTGCTTGGATTCCTGAATACATACATTACACACTGAAACGATGCTTGGTAAGTTTGTTGTATTTTCTCATCCTGCAAGGAAATTGGCTTTCCCGTGGACATCCGTCTTCGATGTGCAGCTGAATAAACAGGAGCTCAAGAGCAGTGGAGTGACGGCTCCTTTCTATCCAATGGCATTTCTTGAGCTGAGACAAATTTTAGGGTGGCTGGTGGGTCTTTCTCCAGCACAACCTTTTGCTTCATTGAATTCTGTGCTGCATAGCCAGGACCACATGTTAGAGATACAGCAGCAGGGTTCACAATGACCCTCAGCTGGGAGTGTGATGAGGAGAGCCCCGCAGACCTGCACAGGGGGACAGAAGGAGTACAGTATGTTAAGATGGTCTCCTCTCACCTCTGAGAGGATTCAAATTAGTGCTGCATAGCTTTGTGCCAAATATTGTTTAGGGATGGATCTATGCATGGATGGAGTTCTGAGCTTTTTCAAAAACAATTTTTATTTTATTTATTCTTAGATTCACAAAAGCTGTCCTATTGACTTATCTCGGTGTAATTTAATAAAACACACAGAGATTTGTCTCTTTCCAAAGTCTAGAGATGGAACAACGATTGGAATGGAGATCGCTGCCAACTCCCCTCCCTGCCTAGGAGAAACATCCCACATCCTACCTGCTGAAAAAGCACCTGCATTCAGGCTGTCTCCAAACACACTGGGGGGGCCTTTTGCTGAAGAAGGCTCACTGAAATCTGAGGATCAGTAGCGCCAGCACTCCGCATGACTCCAGTTGCCATGGAAGATTATCAGGTGGAAGGTGGGATCCCAGACAGCCTGGCTTCAAGCTATATTTGCCTTTATCATGAAGAGGGGCAACACTTCTTACTGCAGCCAAGACTAATTAGGCAGCCAAAATTGACTTCCTATGTTCAGCTGGATGGTGGCAGCTACCAGCAGGGCAGTGCCATTACAATACAGGTCACTGAAAGTCAAAGGAAGCCCATGGGAAAATTCATACCGAGGGAACCTTGCCACAGAGGCCGGTCTGCATGCCTCCAATCGGTGATTAAGGCAGGGAGCTTGCTGCTCCTGACTCATTCAGCCATCCCACCTCAGTAAGTTTTAAGAGTCTAATTTAAAACAAGAGGCTTCAATTTGATTGCCTAAAGGGTATTTTGATTTTCAGAGATGCCAAACAGCTGCAGCCTCCACTGACTCTTGAAGGGTGGCAGGCACATGCGGAGCTGCAGGAGTACATTACTCCTGACACCCAGCTCCCTACTTATTGTACTGGCCTTGTATTTTGATGCTTCATTTAGGGAACCAGAGTTAAATCAATGTGGCATTTGGCCTTGGACTCTGTGTTTCAGTTTTACCTTCCGTGAGGCAGTAATAACACTTACCTACAGTATTTCAGATATAATCAGGAAAAAGCTCTGAAATGCATCGCAAACTGTATCATTGCATAATTGTACTTTTTTATTGCGCCTATATTATCAACAACAATATAACGTGCCATTAAATAGATTTACTGTTTTAAATTCCCATCCTGTTGATTTCTTTCCTTTTTTTGTGGATAAGCTATGCATTAACAGTGTATGCATATGTTTATCAATATGCCCTTGAGAAATAAAATAACATGTGAAACTCATTTTTTATTTTCCAGTGAACTTCATAACACTTTCTCCAATTCCATCCTTTGGACGGATTTCTAGTTTATCTTATGTGTGAGAAATGACCTTATAACCTACATGTGACAGTTGTTTGGGTTTTATTAAGTGCCCTGCTCACTGGTAGCATTGGGGCATTACTCACAGATATTTGTGTGCTACTACAGAAAGCCAAGGAAAATTATTATTCTTCTATATTTAACTACGGTGTCTTCCTTTTGCCCCATGTCACTTAGAAGTATCTTGCACCCGTAATGGTTTGCTTTTAAATTGGAAAAAGAAAATTGGTAGGTTTTTTTCTCTATAGCTGGCTCCGGTGTTCAGTACTTTGGAACAGGCAGCTTTCATTTCTGGAAACAGTTTTCCAGCCCTTTAATTGGGTTCTGTTTAAAGGAATATTTCTATATAGAAGCTGCCGTCTGTATGAAGAATGAGGAGGTAAATTGATTTCCATGTAGACTTCAAGGAAAGCTGTCAGAAGAGGGGGAAACACATAGCTGGCATTAACCCTCTAAAGAATTCCTCTGCTGGGAATCATGGAAAGAACTAAACCTAGATGAGTTTACTAATAAGGTTAATTTAAAAATTATTCTAAAGGATTGTTATTACTATTATTATGAGAGAGGTTTAATATAACTTTTCCTATTTTCAATCTCAAATGCCAGCAGTAATGACACCTTCCATGAGAATGATATTCATTATAGTGCCCTGGGGCTGTGCACTCTCCTCACCTTTTTTATCTCTGACTCTTTCTTCTGGGTTTAATTCAACGTTAAGTACAATATGATTGTCCTTGCACAGGACACAAGCCATTGCACACATGCCAGCTTTTCTGAAAGAAGTTGGGAGTCTGCATCTGAAAATGCACCTTTGGTACATAGTGTCCACAGCAATGAAACTGCCAGGTGTTTCATAAGAACCACTGATGTAAGAATATTGGAAAGGATAATGCTCTAAATCACAAATGGGAGCTTTGGCTGAAAACAAAATAAAGTGAACAATTAGTATTCCTGGCATAATGGAGTAAAACTACAAACACTGCAATAGATGTTCCATATTATTAAAAGGTATTGTGATAAGGTTTCTTCTGCAAACAAAAAGGCAGTATTATGCAGAGCAGGGTTTTAATCTAATTTATTTTCCATGCCTTTTATTGACAAATAGCTAATGAGAATTACTCACATTTTCACTGTATCTTATCAGGCTTTGCTAATAAAAAGCCCCCTGTTTTGCATGTATGTTGCATCATTTCATAAAATTTTCAGCAGCCTATGACTTACTAAATAAAGTTGTCACTCAAGCCTCATTTCCCATCTGACTGCGACGAATCAAAATGGGCACTGAATTAATGCTGAATATTGTCTGTGTTTGATGAGGTCTCTGCCAGATCTCTGTTCTGTCACCTTTAATGCACTCTGCTTGAGGGACTTATCTGATTTCTTATTGTTTCCAGGAAAGGATAAGATATTACAAATCTGTCCCTGGCCTCATCTAATTCATGCCTTTGAAATGTTTTTTCAGGATTGAAGAGAAATTAAAAAATGGGGAGATCCACCATTACTCTCCAAGAATCTGAGTTAGAAGGGCTTGCAAAAACAGAATAAGTACTATGTTTTATTTGGTTTATGTCTGAAATAGTATAACAGAAGTGTTATTTTTCTTGGTATTGTAAGTAGTTGTCATAGGCTCAGGAAACAAAGTAAAATTCAACCCAAACCCACAGTTTTTTTCATAAGATCTATGAATGCAGAAAGACATAGTAACCGCAGTACAGTATTTACAACTTTGTAGATTCTTATCTGCATTTCCATTTTGCATTTGTTAGAGAGCAGTATAATATAGTGAGACATCAGTAAAACTGTATGCAGTTCCTTAAATAAAAGTTCTTTATAAATGATTCACGCAATTTGTGTGCACAGAATATCTCACAACTTTGCTACTAGTGTTATGAGTTTTTCTTGGTCCACAGGGGAAATACCCACTGTTGGTTTCGGGGTTGTTCTTCGGTGTGGCCCACTCAGCTGTAAGCTGGCGGCAGAGGCAGAAGGGCCAGAACATCCACCTGCTGTGGACTGCTCCTCAACCAGTAGATACAGGGTCTTTCAATGCCCTGCAAACATTGACCTGGAGCTCAGGTGTCCTCCTGAATTGGAGCACCCTGACCACATTCCCCATGGCAGGTGGTTAGCACATGGCTTGGAAGGTTAAAAAATTTTGGCAGTAGAGAGGTTGCAATACAATCTCACCCTTTTCCTCTGGGCAGGTCCAAGGACTAACCTATTGTATAAGGAAAGGTGAACTCTTCCTTCACTTGTGTTTTGTAGGACAAATCTGGCACAGGTGCACATTCAAGGACAAGGCTCAGGAGAGCCCAAAGGCATTTCCCTGATGTCCACTCCAAAGCACCTGCAGCTCAGAGAAAGTCAGGGTTAAGAGGCACCCTGTCTTTTGCACACCTATTGGTTGTTAGGCAAGTTCCCACGCAGTGTAAGACTCTGATAAGACTCAGCTGCCTGTTGCTGGTCACTATGGGGAGGTGAGACCAGCAGCATGTGGCAACCTACCTTGGACACCTGTGCTCAGCACACTGCCATTGTTAAAGTCTTTATGGGGCTGAACTCTTCTGTCTCCATTTTTTTTATCTTCCTGCACCACCTAACACCAATTGCCAGAGGTAATTTTCAGATTCTTAATCATATAATTTTATATCTTTCTCCTCCAATATAATGTCTGAATAATGTGTGCCCTGGGTGTTCGGGTAGGTGAATTTCTTCTCCCCATCTCCTTCCCATTTACCACACAGAGTGACAAAGCTGACTACTACTGGGGGTCTCAAAACTACCCAAAACTGAACAAGAAACCAGTAACATTCTTCAAGAACAAGTTATATGCAGGATGCGAGGATGCTCTGCTCTGTTTTAGTAAAATGAGCTGTCACCAATGAGATGGCTATAAACTATAGCATTATTTTTTATGTTGTTGCATCTTGAAAAGGTTATGTGCTATTGATGATATTTATTTATTTATTTGATGATTAGCAATGCAAGGACATTTAATAGAAAATACAGTGAAACCCTTCCAGCTCACAGTGCCATGCCATCTTTGTAGCATTGTACCTGCTACTTACAAATTATTCCCATCTCCCCTGAATGCTCATGATGAAGTACAAGGTCTATCCTAAGGCTCATCATTTTCAAATCTGTTAAAAGCATAGTGAAATAAGCACAGAATTCCTATTGCTCTGCATGGCTGGGATGAGCTATAACTACAGTATTATCTCTGTCAGGTTTATGATTTACTCTACCAAAAATGCTGCTTTGTTTTAGGCTTTTGTCTTATTTGGAGAGTTTGCTATAAGAATCATAGCTGGAACTCTCAATTATAGATGTATTCTAGAGTGTAGGCAATCTCAGCTAATAATAAAAATATTTGATGACATAGGTCTTCTTGTTGGATAATACACACAAGGGGGTTCGTTAACCATCCTGAGTTTTGCCTCAAGCTGTGTAAGTGCCTTGCAGAAGATATTAATTTTGTATGTTAATGTTTGTGTCATCAGATGTTCTTATTTACACATTGGGACCCTGCTAATTTGCACACTATGCTTAGAAGCATAATTTCTATGTGTTTCTTGCATTTAACATACAACCCTTTAACTTTCGTTAGTGAAGCTATCTTCATAAGTGGTGTTCAGTCACATTTATTCAGACAAAGCTCAGAACTAGCCACTGCTTTTGGGGGGGAATCTGTTTGTGTTCAACACACCATGATGTTGACAAGTCCTGTGGCACTAGTGGAGGTGAAGTGAACCATCTGCTCACTTCAGGTGAATGTCCTCCCCAAAGAGCCTCGAGGGAACATGGCCAGCACACTGCAGGACAATAGATGAGTGGAGCTCTGCCTAGGATGCAGATGATGTGTGCATACAATGTGAAAGGATGCCAACAATGTGGTAACACATCTTTTAAAAGAAGCTTTTTCAAGGAGCTAAAGAAGCTTTTGACTACATGAATCTAGTAGTGTGGGTCCTAACAAAGCAATCTGTACAGATGAACTGGAAATAGCTACCTAGTAGCCCACATAGCTGCTTAATAAAATATGTAAGGACCAAGCATGCAGCTCTTCTGATCCATATGTAGCTATTGCCTTAAACTTTTTAAGTGATGCTTATTTATTGCTTCTAATACAACTACCTGTATAAGAAACAGTGACTACTAACAAGGATTTTTACCTTGTTTTGTACTTCTTCTGCCACATCCTCTTGAAGCCCTAAACATGGTCTGGAGATGTCTGCTCTCAGCAAATGAAACAACATCTACACGTGATTTGATTTTCATACAGTCTCTGAGGTAGAACTTGATCTGTGTTTCATGTGGTTCTCACAAAAGAGAGAATTAGTATGCAGCAAAACACAGACACACAGAGAGCTGGACACTGTTCAGATTTAATGTTTCTCTGTTTCTGATTTATTAACCCAGTACAAATGCACCTGTTTCTTTTCAGCAAAGTCCTGTTCTCTCCCCGATTTACCAGTTGCACTGCCAGAGGCACAACAAGAATAGCTGGTTTGCCAAAATATAAACAGTACCCATTGGTTGGAGAAGGATTAGAACCTAAACAAATCACAGCCTCATTTAAACACAGGTATTTTACTGCCCTTGCCCTTGCTACCCTATAGCAGTGACTGAAAAATCACACTGTATTTCTACATAGTGTTTCAGCAGAAGAGTGGAGAAAAAGTTGTGTTATTGACAGAGAGGACAAGAAACAGTAAGGTAATTCACACTTTTCCCACAGTTCTTCCATGCATTCCTTATGTAACCTCCAAGAAGCCACACAGACCATGGTTTTCAACCATGGACTCACGAAGATCTTCCCAATCCACTACCAGTTCTGCTTTCCACCTACCTGACCCTATTGGTTTTCAGCATCCAATATGTGCAGTTCAGCACTCCCCAGCCTTACTGATGGCATATAGATAGGCCAGCACATCCCCCCCAGCCCATGCCTCGTACAAACATGTCCTACTGCTGAGGGCTACTTGGAAGGAGAATTAAAAGACTGTTTTTTCTGGCAAGGAGCAATATGGCAGCTGACTTAGAGAGTAAATTGTTTCTCTTTGTGTAGTTACTAATCACCAAATCAAGTATCTCTCCCTTACATCTATCCACTGTGTGTTCACTGAAAACTAATTAGCTAAAACCAAACTCTTTGGAGGTTATATTTTAATGAACCCCCTCCCCACAGTGTAACTGAAATTCAGCTGAAATTGTCAGCTTCCCCATTTTCAAGTCTGAATAACAAGGTTTGACACGGCTTATCACCCATACACAATCAGAAAATGCTTTTCTGCTTTAAAGTGTTGTGCAGCTTGTGAAGAGACTTTCTGTATCTGTCTGGAGATGGACTGTATCCCCTGATACTGTGTCTGATGATGAAGGAACATGTGAAGAAAGCAAATCAGAGGCTCTAAACCTTTCAAGGGATTTCATTCAGTTAACATCCTCCCAATGTTTCAAATAGCAGCAAGAATCCCTGTGTGCCTGCCAGGGTCTTGCAGGGCAGAGGCAGTCCCATGGCCACCTTCCCTCCTGGGCAACCAGGAGCACTGGACCCCCATCCACCACTACCCTTATAATTCCTTCCACTTTCTCAAGGCTTGTGAGCAGCAAGAGCAGACGGAGAGAATGGCAGGTTGAGGGGCAAGGGCCAAGGAGGGGGGCTCTCCTTTCAGAAGAGCTCATGCTAACGAGCGCCGCAACTGCCGTGGGGTCCAGCTTTCCAGCTCGCTGATGCCAGGGGGGTCCAAGCTGTTTTCTATTACTGCGTGTCATCTGGGTGGGTGGCTGGGTGTACAGCAGATATGATCATAAAATGGTAAAGTTACATCCTAAAGAAGCACATAATCCTTATTATTATCCAAGACAATATTCCTTTCTTGCCTTTCTTCTTGCCTCCAGCAACAACAAATGGCATGGAATTCTGCTCTCGTTTCATTAGTGGTAAATGTCTTTTGGTCCTAGGAAGATGGGACCAATTTCCGGCACCTGAGGATTTTTTGGTTTGACCTTCATCTTTGAAAAGGTCAGACTGAACCTCTCTGAGACTACTGATGGCTGCTTTGCTCTCTGCATCATCCTTTGTTTCTTTTATCTATTTTCTCTACAGTACACAAAGGGAACACAGTGTACCAGCCCCTGGTACTCACTGTTCTGTTTCCCTTAGATGACTTGCATATGTGCTCTTGAAAAATTATTCTAAAAACTAAGGGGGGGAGGGGAGTGGAAGGAAAAAAAACATCCCTTGAGTGTTTGGCAAAATTGCTTGGAATCTCCTCCAACATCTCATTGTGTTCTCGCTGTCCTCCCCTTACACAAATCAGCCAGAGGCTACAACATCAGCCATGGGGTCTGCTGGTTTACTACTGCCAGGAGCAGAGGAGCACAGGAAGATGTGGGGATGGAAGGGTGAGAAGGGGGGAATAACTCTCTGTCCTAGCAGGGAGCCAGCAGCCAGGTGATGGGCAGCATCCCCTTTTCTACAGCCAGCTCTGGATCAACTTTAAGAGTGACGCTCTTTCTCAGCCATCTCTCTGCAGCTGAGTCTTTTCAAGCCAGCCTCCTTAGAAACATAATTTCTCCTTTTATTTTGCTTCAAAGACCTCTCCAGAATACTAAGATCATTCCTGAGCAAGAGTCCTGGCACTGATGTTGGCAATTATCTTTGTAGCATCCCTCACCTTGGTGTGGACACTTCACATGGACCTCCTCCACCGAGGCACAGCGATGCAAACACATGAATAAGGACCAGTGGAGTTCCTTTGGCAGAAAGGTTGCAAAATCCAGCTTTCCCAGCAGCACTGGTGGGAAACAAGAATTCTAGCCACTAAAGGAGTTGGTAGGACAGTTTTCCAGTCCTTTTGTACTGGGAATGAACGGCCAAACTGTGCATGGATGAAGACTGATTAATTCACAAAAATGCAGATTTAATGACCCCAAACCCCTTCCAGGTCTCTGCTCCCAGACAGTGACTCTGAACAGGTCCTGAACACTTTTCTCTTTATCCAAGATATGAACAGTTCCTTCTCAAGATATCCTAAACTTCCTCATCCTGGGGAGGTCTAGGCTCAATACTGCCCAGTGCCTCCAACATCTCTGAAGTATATTGAGTTTTAATCCTCAACAGTTGCTTTACCTTTCTGTGCTCTGGTTTCTACCCCTATTAAATGGAACAGAAACCAGGCAGCGTGGCTGAGATAAAGCTTAATTACTCCCTGTACATTGAAAAAATATGAAAAAATATCATCCCTTAAGCCAAGGAAGAAGCCTGAATTTGCCTGATGGTCAGGGCCAGGCTCATGATGCAACTGCCCTGCCTTCAGGCAAAGGACCATATTGGCTGGTCTGTAGTATCCAGGGCGAAAGCTGAAACAAAGACAAAGTTTTGGACCCCCCTGAACTGACTTCAGACTTGGAGACTCTGTAACCTAAGATGAAGCTTTTTGGTGGATCAGCCAGTACTGGAAATGAGCTCAGATGAGTAGAGCAAACCTACATTCCTCTTGCGACAGCCTCTGCACAGTGTCCAGTTCATCTTTTTCCAAAACTGGTCTCTGATCACTCATGGTTCCTCCATTAATGTTTTTTCTTAGTGGGATTCTGCCCTCATCCTCCAGAGATTAGCGGTTCAAAGCCTGGCTCAGCCATAAATAACAGAGACATTTGCAAAGCAAATCATCTTATTAAAAATGGGGATTTTTTTATCCCTCCAACCACAACAAAACTCTTACCGTTGAAGAGCAACAGGACTTGGCTGTGAATTGGGAGGTTCAAAAAGGGCCACTTGCAGAGACGACAGACAGACACCATCCCTCTTCTCAGCAAGATCACCCCAAAGGAAAGGAATGGCTTCTCCATTAAAAGTTGTAGGTTTCCGCTCTTCCCACTCCTGTTCAAGATTACTCTATTTGTTGGCTTTGCTGGATCTTTAGGGAATTATCTTCAGCGTTATATTTATTAGACAGAATAAAACTGTGTGGCAGAAAACTTCATCATCTCTCTCTTGAATTATCTTAAGGTATTTTCTTACCACTCTTGGAGCCCTTGCTCTACCATGTCGTTTCTTCTAGTATCCAGAATATTTCTGTGCTTCTGTCTTCTCCTTTTGTGGGCAATTTCAGACATAATGCAATTCTAGACATCTCTCTGCTGCTGGTGGAAGAATAGGTTTGTTGCAGGGAGTCTGGGTGAGTGCAATTGTGGGAACTGTAATAGGGGCAGGAGGGGGCCTCTGTTTGTGGGAAAGATGTAATAAGAATCCTCTTCCACAGTTTCTTACTCCATAGCAGCCCCTGTGGGGTACCCGGAGGAGAACGGAGTGTATTTGTAAGTATGGGAACGAAAACGAATCCCAGGATCTGTCTGTGACCAACAGTCTTGGGAAAAAGTCCCCGTTCGGTTAACTGTGCCTGAGCTGTGCAGCTTTTTCCGTACAGGGGAAACCCAAGCTCAAACAATGGCATAGGGAGAAAACAAACATAGAACAGAATCATAGAATAGTTTGGGTTAGTAGGGATGTTACCTAGTCCAACCCTCCTACCATGAGCAAGGACACCTTCATCTAGACCAGGCTGCTCAGAGCCCCATCCAACCTGATCTGGAATGTTTCCAGGGATGGGGCATCTCCCACCTCTCTGGGCAACCTGGGTCAGTGTCTCACCATCCTCACTGCAAAAAACATCTAGTCTAAATCTTCTCTTTTTTAGTTTAACATAATTTCCCCATGTCCTGTCACAACAGGCTCTGTTAAGAAGCTTGTCCCCATCTTTCTTACAAGCCATCTTTAAATTCTGAAAGGTCTGCTCAGAGCCTTCTCTTCTCCAGGCTGAACACCCTCAATTCTCTCAGCCTGTCCTCACAGCAGAGGGGTTCCAGCCCTCCGTAGCCTCCTCTGGACTCACTCCAACAGGTCCATATCCTTCCTGTGCTGAGGACTCCAGAGCTGGATGCAGTGCTCCAGTTGGGGTCTCCCCAGCATGGAGCTCTCTCTCACCCTGCTGGTCACACTTCTTTTGATGCAGCCCAGGATGCCATTGGATTTCTGGGTTGTGAGTGCATATTGCTGGCTCATGTCCAGCTTCTCATCCACGAGTATATCCAAGTACTTCCCTGCAGAGCCTTTATTTCTGGCTCTTGTAGAACATTACTTCCTAAAATTTTATCCACAGGAAAAAAAGATTATTTTTGTCACAGAATTTTTCAAGTACCTCTATTTAAGGGGAAGAAGGTGTACATGTACAAATGTCTCCATTACACCTAAGATGTCCAATAGGTAATGTCAGTTATAACTGAAATTTTTAGTTTCAACATAAATGTGTTTGAGTTCTACTTCTATGTCCTGCACAGCAAAAATAGTGTGAGAACATACTTAATACATACCGTTAAATACAATTTTATTAGTGTCATCCATCGCAGTACAAAATCTGTATGTTGAAAGATACCTCATTTTAAATTTAGTCTAATTTTATTGTTTTTTCTTTCCAAGTTGTTTTACTAGT
>JAOXNG010000001.1:32154249-32169780 GCA_028566535.1 Scolopax minor | reverse complement strand
GAAGGAAGGAAGGAAGGAAGGAAGGAAGGAAGGAAGGAAGGAAGGAAGGAAGGAAGGAAGGAAGGCTGTCTTAAAAGTGCAAAATAAGTTTACAGAGCCAGGAAACTCAGGTTTTAAAGCAAATTTAAAATCCACATGCAATAAAGAAAAGTTAGAAGCTCATATCTATACCATGAACTAGTTTGTAGTGGGAGAAAGCATACATTTTCTCTGTGAAACATTGCTGATGACCCCGCCCTAGTCCTTGAGTGTATCCCAGAACACATCGTGCTGAGACATCCCTGATCTCCTTGATGATGCTGTCACTTCTGGATTTTGGGATGCCAAATACTGTTTTGCGACGCCAAAGAATACTGTTTTGGGACATCTTTGTACCTTTATTGAAGAAAGAAGCTCTCAGCAGGGAATACTGGCACGAGACTGACTAATTAGTGAGGAGGGGGTGCAGTGCTCTGCCCATCCCCATGGTCTAAGGAGTGTGAAAAGCAATACATATATCTGGATGTCACTCAGCTCTTCAGTTTTACTTTACAGTCCTTATCAGTAGTCACATCATGCCTGTAGCTCAGCTACACTAACCACAGCTGTCAAACTGAGGATGGAATATGAGACAATCCCTTCCTTTGACCTACTTCACCTTGTTTGTTCAAAACAAAAAACAAACAAACCAAAATACAAGTGTATTTCTAAATATCTGTCTAATGTGGCTCACTGGCCAAACAGTTTTTGTTTGTCAAGCAGTCTTCACCATCCAAGTAATCTTTATGACAGAATAATTCCACTTCTTAACCTCACTGGTATCAATGTTTTGAACTTCTACACATATGCCATTTTCCCACTTGCTCCTAAGAAGGGGCCAGGGACTGGGCCGTGCCATGTGCATCCCAAATTCCCAGGTTGTGCCTCCTCTCAGAGGTGCCATCAAAAGCCAGTCAGCTGTCCATACAGAAGTTGACATTAGGGCATCTGAAAACTGGGCAAAATCTATACATGATGCAGTTATCTGTAACTAAAAAGTGGAGTAAAATGCTTAGCCTCACAAATGCAATAGCCACCCAAGGGGAATGCTCATCTTTAAACAAAGAAATGTTCTTCAGATCAAAAGCATTTAAAGAAAAAAACCAAACTGATTATGATCCCTCTGCAATATGCTTTTTCCTCCAGCAGGCATTTGCCAACTGGCCTCTCTCAGAGAGTAACACCAACAGGTTTATGAAAGCTACTCTGTTTTGCTCTACCCAAATGCCAGTTCCCATCACGTTAATTTTATACTGGCTCCTCAAGAGCATTTAATGCTTTGAAAAAGCAGTAGGTCCATAAACCGGATATTAATAGAATACTTAGTCCATACTTGTTTGTGATTAGCAGTTTAAATATTAAAACCAAAGTAAAATAAAACCTGGAGTAATTCCAGTCTTGAGTCAGGAAATATTTTGGCACAGAAGCCATGTCATGCACTGAGGGTAACAAGAAACGGGCACTAGAAATAAACATTAGTTCAATTTAAAAAAAAAAGAAACAGTCAGGCATCATGATATTAATGAATAATTCAATCTCCACAAGTTCAGAAAGCATAACGCTAAAGTTGCTGCATCATCTCTTCTGAGATCCTTGCAGTCCTCTTATAGGGCAATGCATCAAGCACAGACTAAATTTCATTTCTGATTGCTCTCGTTCCATCCAGATAGTGTGATCAGTTTCTTTCTTTTGAAAAACATAATATTCCGATGAAGCAGGTTTGATTTACTGCCATGATCATACCAAAAATACAATTTTCCCTTTAAGGATACTTACTTTGAAGAGGAAGATCCAGGGATCCCACAAATTTTTATGCTCAGCATTGTTTTGGTGAGCAACACTCCTAAATCAGCTGACAATACAGTTGTCAAGTGACACAAGATAACTCTTTTTACAAGGCCATATTGCTGACTTCATAGGAAAAATTACCTCACACTGGTCTCAGCAGGTACCAGGGTTGGGGAAAGGATGAATGGGACATTAACTCCTTCCCCAGCTGTGATGAGGCCATAATAACACACCTGTGTAGCTCCCCTTCCCCACCTTTTACTCTGTATCTCAGAGCTGCAAGCAACCCTCTTAAACAAGATCTGGTCTTGTTCCAGTTGAAAGGCATTTTTATTTTTATGTTCCTTCCTATGAAAAAAAAATAGTTCTCACAACAGACAGGTCTTTTTTCTTTAACGATTTATGACAACATGAAATGCATTTCATTTCTTCTCTTCTAATTTGCCTTGGTGCTAAAATGTTATTTTCCTCATTAAAAATGATGACATTTGAAAAAAAAAATATATGCAGGAACAAACAGCATGTGGGATATCAGCCTTGGATTTCACTGATAAAGAACTGCTGGGATGAGGGAGCATAATGCTGAGTCCTGCCCTGCAGAGAAACCAGCTGAGAGCAGTGAGCAGTGAAACACTCACCTGCCATTCAGCTCCTTGGCCTCACCACCCTGGACGGCCTCGCAGCCCTGCTCTGGGGTGGCAGGTTTATTGTTGGTGCTAGCAGAAAGGACCAAGGCATCAGGGCAAAACACAATACTTCTTCTCCCAAAGACTGCTTAGGTTGAAGAAAGAAAATGTCATTTAATAAATCTAGCTATGATGAAAGAAGAGAAAACCATGAGCTGGTGGAAAACCTCCAGATTAAGGACCGCGCAGGGACATGCTGATTCCAGCGTGTGAAGAAGGAAGGAGAAGGTTGCTGTCAGGTATATGCTGACCTGGAAACCACACCATAGTGTGCCACCAGTGTCTTCTTGTCTCCTGCTAGATTTTGACAGAGCTCTTCAGATTTCCATTTACAGCCCATTAATATACCATCTCTATAAATATTGTTTAGTTGATTCTCAAATTATTCTCCATTAATTAACACACACACACATCCCTCCACCAGTTGGGTCTTTTCTCTAATTAGGCATGGGCTTTCCTCATTTTATTTCTCAGTGATGAAGTAATGATATTACATTTTCTGAAAATTCAGGTTGTTCTCTGACTTTGGATGTCATAATAGTTAGTTTGAGAGGAGCTCTGAGTCATGATTTAATAATGGGAAGAATAAGTACTGTGTCTAAGGGAAAGGCATAACAGTAGTCATTTTTGCAGAGCTGATGGCCTCTGAACTCTGATTAAGAACGAGACCTGTTTTCACAAGAGTGATCACTGGAATGCTATCCAAATCTGTGTGCTTTGATGTGCTCCAGAGAAGAATGTGTACCTTCTTAGATGACTGTCCCTGCTTCCATTGGAGGGACAATCTGATAATGGCCCCTTAAAGCAGTACTGTATCATCCTGTGATCCTTTCTGGCTTTGGATTCCACACTCCTAATTTAACAGGAAACAGTGGAAGTATTCTTCATTGTGCATGAACAGCTGTTGTTTAGTGAGGATTTAGCATGATGTTTCCCCAAGTCTGGTGGGGTGAATTTCTGATTCCTGATTATCAAACAGTGAACTGTCAGTGGCATAATTTTCCAAAGCATTCAGGGAGTAGTGTTCTTAACGGTATTTACATGCCTGAAGATGCAGAGAACAGTGCCAATACCTACTGCTGCCAAAAGTGGTTAGAAAATAAATGACTGATTTCCAGAACTGGATAACTTGGAAATAACATAATGTGCCTTTCTGCACCTTTAAGCCTATCTCTTAAAGCTTCATGCCAAATAACTTCAGCACCAAATCCTACTGCCAAAAGCTCTTTAACCAGTCAGGAACTGCAGTGAGTCATGCTCAGGGACAACAAAAACGGGGCTATGATGCAAAGTCTTCAACCCCGCTTACTGCCCAGGACTAGTCATTTCAGCTTGCCATAAAGTCATTGGGCTGCCAGCAGCAGCTCAGGAGATGCTCCAGTAACAGCTGAGGTGCCTCCGCTGCTGGGAGAGACAAAGAGAGACAATACCCTACTCTATCAGGCACCCAGGCAACAAGTTGCCTTTGGTCATGAGCCCCAGACAGATCCCAGTTCTAAAAGATTTGGATACTTCTCAACAATAAATTTAAACCCTTTACTCATTTAATTGTCTTTCCTTCTCTATTTTTCTTTAATTAATTTTCCGTGAAAATGTCAGTGACAGCCGTTGTTAGTTTTTCTTGCATGAGATTTGGCTCAAAGTTAGGCATAGGCTCTGTTTATGTTTTGTATGCGTAGAACAAATAGCAAGCTCAGCCAGGGAAAGGACCCCCAGTAGTTACCTGACAGCGTACAATGCAGTAATATATCAATGAATCATTCAATCAACTAATAATAGCAGGTAAGAGAAAGCCAGAAAGACCCACACACTGTTATGTGTTCTGCAAATTGAAAAGCTAATTCATAAGAACTAGTCTATGGAATTTTCCTGTGTTCCTGAAATCTCTACATGCTGTAAATATCATGCATAATGAAATGACTCATCCTTTAAAGGCAAATGCTCAATTTGAATCAAAGAACTCTTGGCTTTTTTTTTTTCTTCTTAAAGATAAGCAATAATTTATTTCTCTTTCATCTTCACAATTATCACATACTGCCCAGCTACATGACCAATGCCACTACATAACACAGGAGAATTGCCCACCTACACTTTACTTGGACAAATACAATTGCAATTTAGAGATTAAATGTACTGTACAATGTGTAGTTGGAAAAATGTCATTCTTATCTATATGATGGGATGTGGCATATGATTTATAAACAGATGCAATCTAAGATGTAAAACTTTAAAACTTCTTAAGCCAAGGACATAGTATAAAGCATTTTGGTTTGGTATTGTACTGTTACTAAAGTAGAAAAAGAAAACTAGAGAAAGAATTCCAGATCTTAACTTACAGAATATGTATTAGATTAAGAAATTAATTGGCTTCTCCACTTTTTTTTTTGTTTTGCTTTTCTTTTTCTTTTTTTTTCCTACAAATGAATAATATGAATATATTGCAGGCTAAAGAAAGACTGCCAGATAAAGAAGGTACCGTTATATGAAAAACAAATGAAAAATTACCAGGTAATTTTGCTTACAAAAAAGGTCAAACTATAAACAGTCACAAAATATATAAAAATGCCACATTGAACGAGGCAATCGTACTCTACCTAAACTGGTAGTATACTCTGAAAGAAGTTGCGTTCATACAGTAGTAACTGATAAAAAGGCATTGTGCACTCTTGTGCCATCTGGAGACTTAGCACCATGTGTCATCAGTTCTTGGATTGTCATCCAGTTGTCCAAGATTTTCTTGTTTCTCTTTTTCATCATCTTTTTGTGACTCAGTTCAATAATGTTAATTTCCTTTTTGCCCTCACTGCCACTCTGTGGACTTTCCTTAAGACACTCCAGCCTGCTCCTCATCATGAACTCCCGCCGTCTCCTCTGCTCCTTAGCTCGCACCAAATGCTGCTTCCGCTCTTCTTTGCTCCAGTAGCGACCCATCTTCATCTCACTCATCGTATCATCATCTGTCGTCATTCCACTGCGCTCCTCTTTAATTTTTAAGGCACGTTCCTTCAGAATTCTGTCTCGAACTGGTCTTTTTGTGATGTACCTTGTCCCATCACTCCTTATTTTCACTTTCCATTCCATCTTGGGCTCAGAACACTTCTGTGAGTCTTTGCACATGCTCACCAGGCTGAGCTGGCTTTGGGCATACTCCACAGCAGACTTCTGCTGGATCAGTTGCATATAACTTTGATAATGCTTTGCATGAGCAGGTATATTCCCGTACCTGTAAGAAGAGCTGTGATATGGAGACAGGTAGGGAATGTGCTCGCTGCTCTGCTTTTCCTGGTCTGCGAATTTGCTGCTTTCTGATGCCAGCACTGCATCCTCAGCAGTGCTGTTTTGCTCACTGGGTTTGGTTTTGGCCGAGGTTGTCTCCCTGTTGCTTTGTGCTGAGGATGACTGATTAGTAACAATTGTGCTCCTCAGGTTTTTCCTGTTGGTTATGCTGATCATCCTCTGGAGAGAGTTATCGGGGGATCTCTCCACAGTCAGTGGAGTGCTCCTGCAACTTTCAGCTGTGTTGTATGCACTGGAGCTGTCCTTGTCGGACTTCTCAGGGTGCTCCATGATGTCATCCAGTTTGCCTCTTTGTACATCTATGCTGGTGTTGTAATTCCTGAACCCCTCGTCATGTAAAGTCCAAATGTCTCCATACTGATCCCTCACCTTTTGGAGTCGGTGAGCTTGCATGATATTTTGACATTCGAGTTCAATGTTCCTTAGTTCCTCATTAAGTAGCTGCAGCTCATGCTCCACTCCATCTTGCTCTGTTCTGTTGCACTCTATTGTGCTGCTTGAGTAATACAGGTCGTACTCCCCGTGGTTTCGAATCTTGCACTTCAGTTCCAGCAGCTGTCGAAACCTTTCGCATTCCTCCTCTGGGTTTCCTATGAAATCAGATTCAAGGTATTCCCCAGACACAAAGCTTTCATTGCACTGGAGTTCAACACTTCCTAATGTATCTTGACTGTGGCCCAGCTCCCGTTTGCTCTGCAGGGTTGTGCTGTTTTGCTCCTCAGGTGGATTTTCTTGCTCTGAGCTCTCGTCATTACGCAGACTTTCATCTGTAGGTCCCACCCCGCTGTCCTTCTCATGATTGTTGGATGATGAAGTTGCGGTGTCTGTAGTGCCATCCTCCTCTTCATGTTTCTTTGGCTAAAAAAATGAGCAAACCAAAGTTATTACCAAATGCTTATCAAATGCAGACCATATTACGTGAGAATATTTTCCAGCTGTTTTGCCTAAACAGCTGGGATCTGATTCCAGCTGAATTAAAACAGATCGCTAAACAGCAGTCCTACTGCTCATAGCTTTTAAACATTTCTGAGAATCACACTGTGGTGGCCATACTGAGTGAAGTAGATGAATTACAGCACAAGTGACATATCTTCTAAAGTCCGGAAAGAAATACTTCCCTATCTAGCTAAGCCATCTCTTTGCAGTGCTTAAAGATAATGATCACCAGATGGTGCACTGTTTTTGATTCTGGGTTATGGCCAGAGACTGGTGGAGCTGAAATCTTCTCAAACTTGGGAAAAAGCTTCAGTACTAGTATCCCTTGAAAAAAATACAGCAAGTACAATCTTAGTACAATCTAAGAGGTTGCAAAAAGACTACTTGCATCAGTGGGGCATTTTTTTTTTTTAACCACTGAACTCCTTGCTTGCTCCATAGAGATGGACAGGGTTGAAGCCTGTTCCACTACACCCTCCATGGCCCTCTATCACACTTCTTGTTTTCAGTAGTCTTTTTCCAAAAGACTGTTAATTTTGAATTCTATGGATTTTCTTCAAGTAGACCTCTCTCTGCTGCATCCCTGGAGACCTTTTTTGTTCCCTAGTTAGAGTTTATGTTCCTTAGAAATAAAAACAGCCTTTTACCATTAAGCACAGAACAACACTGAGTGCTTGAGGGCATAATGTCAAGCTTTTACACTGTTGTTTTTTAATTCACACTCCACTCACCATACCTCACCTATTTATATTCTCAAAGAATGTGAACTAATACCTCTCCAAAGAGACGGATACTTTTTATTTTCCAAACTGGATAAGCAAAGAATTCCCCCCTATTGCCCGTCCAGAACAATCAGAGTGCAGAGTGCAATTTATATGGCCTGTCAACTATCTAAGTGTACATAGTACCAACCAAATATTGTTTCTCTTTTAGGAGGTATGATTGCATAATTACATATAATGGCAGCAATAATCAAAGGAGAAAAAAGGGACAGTGCACCCACTGAAAGGAAACAAACTCAAAGAGGCCACTGTCATAATACTCTTTTTCTCTGCTTTGACAGACAGTGAAACAGGATGAAAATCCATCTCCTATCTTGCCTTTTCTCCTCTCTTCATGTGCACCTCATGATGACACACCCTTCATCTGGTTTCCTTTTCATAGTTTTTAGGAAAAAATAATGACCTTGTCTCAGAAAAACAAAAATAGCCACCATTCCCCACACACAACGTAATAGTGCAATAAAATAAATACTGAAAAAACCAACAAGCTCAGGAGAATTCAGTGTCTGACAGACCGGTTAAAAATTTCTGAAAAGATATTTTAGCAATTTGTTGTCAGATAAGACCTACAAAGAAAACCTTCTCTATAAAATCATAACACACATTTTACACTCATCCTCTTGCGCATACAACATGCACAATAAATGTATAATTCTCATGCAGCTTTGCAGCCACACTAGCAATATGCCAATTACTATCTCTCACTCTCCCCAAATGGGAAGAAACTCTCCCCTTGAATTTATGTCATGGGACAGAATGTCTCTGGTTCTATGTTTCTTGATGTTATAGGGTCAGAGTTTTCTAGAAACTAAATTTTGAAACTGTAAGGGCCAAAGGCAAACTTTCATGAAAATTCTGCAAGATTTAAAAATTCAGTGGTACTCATTTTCCCCATCTGAAATCCTTTCAGATCTTTCTACTTAGCCACTTAAAAAAACAAGGGTATCTTGTTGTCACAGGAAGAAGCAATATGAAGAGTAGTACCAATAACACTCTTAATAACTAACTATTGTAGAAGTGTTCTAGAATTATTGTTTATCTGTTCTTTCTTTCCTCAGTTTATGCATTTCTGTGAACGCGTATAAAGTCCATTGGAAGATTTTTTTATTAAGGCTTTTGTTGTATTTTTCCAAAGTGGCTGCAACACTTTAGTTTCAGTTTCAAGAGTAGCTGGAGAAGCGGTGGGAATACAATGTCTTCCCACATCACTTGTTTTTAAGAGTCCCAAAATGTAATATTTTACATAGAGAAAAAAAACCACAATATCTACAGAATTCTTTGTGGAAAACAAAAGTAACCAGAATGAAGAGCACCCCAACCAGCCAAGTGTCCAGGGCATTCACCAAGAATGCTGGAGAGGTAAGTTTAATTTTGTATTTTTCTGGTGTACCTCCTCCAGGTGAGTGCTGCTACATAAGCTATTCTGGTCCCTTCTCTCACCTGCTTTGGAGCTGCCTTGGCTTGTATTGATCTCCACTGCTGCTAAACCTCTCAGCAGAGAAGTGACTCCAGTCTGGGTCAGCTAGTCTGTACCCCGGCCACTGCAATGTGTAACCCATGTTTCTCACTTCTCTTGAAAATATTGAACTACTGACACAAGGGAGACCGGCTCCACCAGACACTGTGAGGGCTGAGCTGCCCAACAGCAGCCTGCCCCAAATGCAGAGCTCCATCCACACTAGCAAATGAGAAAGACCAGGATCTGCTCACTGACCCTGAGGGTTAGTGATGTAGCACAACTTGCATCCATGTGACTAAACTCATCCTTCCCTCTAAGAAGGGCTTATCCATATTGTGTTAGCACTGTTGTACAGCTTATAGGAGCTGAGCTCCTTGATGTCTCCTCTGGTACCTCCAGCATGATGCCACATCATCGAAGCACATATTTGAGCACTTCTGAAAAATCTCTTAATGTGTCTACTTGAATAGGTGTTGAAACAGACTTTACAGTTCAGGCCCACATAATTAACAAGTTCAGAATTACTGACTGTTGTTTTCCACACCACTTTTATCAAAAATTTAAATTTTTCTCCTTCAACTTCCATTTGATTTAGGCTGAGTGAATGTAGTACACTGCCATCCGCTCATTACACTGCCCATAACTGAGAAATGATGCACACACAAGAGATATGTGCATCTTTCCAATCTACCAAAAATCAGATGGGTGGAATTGACTTTGCCAAATGTGTCTATAGCACAGGCACCTGTACAATCAGATTCTTCTCAACCTAAAGCAGACAATCATATCACGTTAAATCTTTACTCAGTAAGTGGATACTAGCAGCTAGTTCAATTACGGAAATGGAAAGAAGTACAGATATTTGTTGTACTGTATGTTTTTGAGATATATTTAAAAAAATTTTCCACTGTGACTCAAGTATGGTAGCCCCTGGCATTTCTGTCCCAGATTCATCATGCTTGCCAGAGCTCTTAAACTTGTGCAGACTGAGAAGTCTTTTACAACATAAGATGATTTTAATTTTATTTTGAAAGGTAGCAAGCCCAATTCCAGGTTAAGTCCCCTCAGAAAAACAAGAGCTAGCCTCCAATTGTCAGTACTTTGCTTTTGTCAGTGTTATCTATTATCTATTCCAAACAAAGTGTTTGTTTTCAAATGTATGTTGTCAATCTCTTCTACAATTACTTCTTTTGAAATACCAAAGGGCTCCTTAGGCCTCATCTTTGCAGTGAGAACTCAGATAATGAGAAGGCAAACCTGGCGGTGCGTACAATCAAGCAATAAATGAACCTCAAAAGATTCTGCATTTCAGCTCCAGCAAGCATTCATGCCTATAAAATGGCTAATCTTGATGGAATTCAGGCACTGTTTAATTCTCATTTTACAACTTACGATGTATATTGGGATTCAAAACCCAGGCTGCTACTAAAGTTTGAAGGCAGTGAGATTCAGTTGAAGGTTTTAATAAACGTAGCAGCTAGGCTCTCCGGTCAGTCTCTGACAGTGAGAGGGAGACTGACCACAGAGAGAGGAATCTCCAGCTGCAGGCTAACCATGAGGTACTCCAGCCACGAGGGAAATCTGGGATTGATTTCAGTGGTGCACTAGAAGGGAAAATGCTCTTCTGCAAACAATGCTGTTCTTTTAAAACATGCCTCTCAAAAAAAGAATTTCCCCTTAGATATTTTCACTGCATTTCAGCTTTGAATGAACTAGAATGTTGTGGTTTTCTTTTTTTTATCCAATTCTTTCTCCTCTTAATAGGTTTTGATATATTCCATGATAACAATAAGAATTTCTGCATGGCAAATGTATGGTATTCTTCTGAAAGTTATCTGTACTGCACAATGAACTGCAATGTTGTAAAGGGGAAGAAATACAATGAGTTACAAAAAATGGAGAATTACATCTTTCCTCAAGGTTCATTGGACTATTCTATACAGAGAAGACACAATTCTTGATTGAATTCTATAGAGTGGCTTAAAAACATACAGAAAAAATACCACTATCTACTTATTTCTTCTGTTACAAACCGTACGGATTTTTTCTGTGACAGCTCACACTAAATATTAAAATGGCATTCTGTACAATAGACTCATATTAGGAAGGATATTTTGCTATAGCATGTATTCATTCCTGCAGCTCATGTGATTCATGATGGCCAACGATTATGAAGCCAAAAGGCTGTGTTTGGTGTTTGGCTCTAACTGTGTTTGGTTAGAGCGAAATCTCCATGGCCAACTGGTGAGCTTGAAGATACTGAGCTTGGCCACTGGCAGCTGCAAGAAGAGCAGTGTCATTGCTCCAATGAATTATGCAATCCACCTCAGGAAACTGCCAGGTTTCCCAGCCTAAGTTTCTGACTTGCCGAGTCACTCCATCGAGTCTAGAGAGACAGCAGCTGTCACAAATTACTGATGCCCCATTACACACTAAGCTGCATTTGGTTGATTCGATTACTCATCAGAAGGGCAAAGAAATGTCTGGCTGTCCTAGAATTACTTCGAGCAACCCCAACGTCAGACACTGACAGAACACAAGTAACCATAATTTTTGCAAGAGTAGCTCTCTTCTACAGTAATATAAAATCTCAATAGGGAAAAGAACCCCTGTCCTTAGTGTAAGATTCCAGTGGGGAATAAGTGAATCACTTCACAGAACACCATTATTCAGTAATTAACACTATCCACAACTCAAATTCAGAGAAAAAGCCAAAGCTTGTCAAGAACTTGGGGATAGAAGGTCACACCTGTGAAGTGATTTCACAGGCCCCAGCACGCAGTGTGACCAGCTAGGACAAGTGTGTAGATCGACCCACTCAAGAATTTCCTCCAGAAGTGGAGGATTGTGTGAAAATGTCACTATACAAAGGAAATTGCTTTGAGAAGAACAAGGGCTCTTTCTGACAGAAAATCTTTTTGTAGCCGAGATAAAATTTGTGGTTAAAAACAACAACCAAGATGCCAAATATAATTTCAAAGTAGCTTGTAGTGCAGTACTTAGCACATTTAACCTGGGCAACTGAGGCTTGGCTTGCTGCCTGGAAAGGAGGGTCATAACTAAAGGGCCACTATAAATCCTGTTGCAAGGCTCCCTTCCCCTCTGACCCTGGAGTTATTCCGCTTTGTGTAAACAATTAAATGCTTGTAACATCAAGGATTTCTAATATGATCTATCATATTCCAGATAATTGACTTAATTATTCTGTCAGTGTCTCTGTCCCAATGAATATTTAATTTATATACAGTGAATAGCTTTAATAGGTGCTATCACCTAGTCAATAGCCCAGCATCAAGGCTGGAGGGCAGGTGAGGAGGAAACAGGCTAGATTCATATTCAGGCTCCAGTGTAGACCAGGCGGTGAGGTATTTGAAGCCAGGTTTCCTGTTAGCTTCCTGGTTTCCCAAAGAAGGAAGGCTCTCACAGTCTTTCTCCCTGTCTTCACTTCAAAGAAAAATGCCTCAGGCTCTGTTTTTGAGCTATTCAGAAAGGGGAAAAAACGTAAGTCACAAATTTCTCTGGGTGGCAAAACAGCTTATCCCCAGCTGCACATACACAGAAGCCAGAAGATGAACTTGGATTTTATTTCCTTTGCCCCACACAGGTATGCATGCTGACAGATCATCTGATTCAGGTGTGGATATGGTCACTTATGCCTTCCACAATAAAGTATAACTAAGGAGACCCATCCCTTGATGAAAATGTATGGCTGGGGTTGCACATGCATCTTTGCCATAGTCACACTGCTTACAGCACATATGGGCAGGTAAAAGTAGGGATAGCAGCAAGCTGAGACTACACTAACAATATGCTTATTTGTCTCCATTAACAGAACAAATGCCAAGCTGTGCGCTGTCGGTATAAGAAAAATACACTTGTATTACCAAAACACCTGTTGTTTATTTTAAACACCTCTTCCATCTTGTTTTGCAAGCTCTCTGGTGCAAGGGCTGGCTCAGATATCACACATATATAACAGGAGGGACATCTATCTCAACTTGGAGCCTATGTGCCACACTGATACAATTAATTAAAAAAAATAATTCACATAAAATATAATAAACAACAGATATTTCAGAATTAAAGAAGGAAAGCAATATTATTCTGAGAGTTCAGAGAAAATGAGAAATTTGCACTTACCACAGACTCATAAATTGTTTGCTAACTTGTGATACTGGGCCTAAGCATCTATTGTTCTCTTTTTCTTTACCTACAGCGTGCCGGAGTTCTCAACATTCTAGAGACAGAATTCTATCAAAGCCTTTGACTCCATTTTACATCACACCTTTTCATTCTCTATTAATAAAAAAGTATGCCTAGCAAAATTTCAAATGTTATGTTTAGTAGCAGTCCTACCTGCTCCACCTCGTTGGCTGTGTACTGCATAGCTTCATTGTGCTGCTCTTCCAACATTTCCAAGTTTAACTCCTCTAAGAATTCATTCCTTTCATCATCCAGCCACCCTTCTTCCAGCTGCAAAGAATACATTAGTACATTATATTATGTTAGCTAGGACACATGCTAAAACAGGGTACACCCAAATGGCAATGCTCGGCTAGTTCTTTTTATCCTAATGATTCTCTTCAGAAAGCCAGGTGGTAGGAGTTCACGTCTCAAAAAGAGAAAAAGAAAAAGAAGGATAAAAAAATGACTCTTACGCCTTTTATCCTTTCTTGAAACAGTATGACTGATTTTCTCTCATAATGAAGGAGACTGCACAGCACAGACATTATTTCCTTTCAAAAGGTATGAAAGGCGCAGCGCATAATCCTGAAGCTGTCATGTTCATTACTGCCGGGAGCCCCCGCGCTGAAAGAGCGGCAATGGTACTAATAGGGCCAGGAGGCAACCGGGCTCTTTCCTCTAACAACCTCCGTCCCAGAGCTGTGCCCTGCTGCTGCCACCTCAATAGAAACCCTACGTTGCGTTTCTGTCACCGTTTTCCCATTGATCTTCCAGGTAAACAAACAAACAGGAGAGGGTGACAGAAAGATGCAGTGATTTGAAGGGAGGTTATTTTTGTTCTCATGGTGTGCCTGGAAGCAAGGCTTATCTGTTTGTTTGGTTTTTTTTTTTTTCCCCCAAGTGTGAAATAACACTTTGACATTTGGTGAAGACACTGTCGCAAAATGATAGGAGGGGATGCTATGTTTTCTGTCAAGTGAGTATATTCTCTTCCTGCACCCACTTTGCACCCTTTACATCTTTCTAAACTGATAAAATAGGCACCCCTGGCCTAAAACGCTATTCCCATTTTGTTCATTGTGCACATGCATGTGCAGGGCACACATCCATTTCTAGCTGTAATCCCTTGCGAGATGGCACAGTGTCAAAAATGAAAATATTGGTCAGTGACACTCCTGGCTGTAAGGACGAGATTGTAGCAGAAAGAAACACTTACTGTTTTGTCACAGGTGTAGAAACCAGAGGAAGAAGGTAATAAAAAGATGCTAAAAGTTAAAACTCTCGGCATTAGACCATTACCCACTATTCATATCCCGAGACAGGAAATAACACAGGCCAACACCTACAGCAGCAGAAGTACCACTGCCTCAAAGCTCTGGCCACAGATGCCAGTCGGAGAAGTTACACCAAACAGCAAGTAGTAGTTCAAAGCCACATACACAAGAAGGGATTGATGCTGTGTGATGCTTCTAGCTGAATACTGGCAGAAAACCATTGTTTCCTTCACAAACTCTGATGGGTTTTTGCCCATGACAACGAACTCTTTTCTCTTAAAAATACATAAGCATGTCACCATTTCCCTTGGCAAAGCCACCCTCTAACAGTTTGGGATTAGAAGAGGACAGGCAATTTTTTGTTTGTCCTTAATGAGACTTTCAAACCATTCTCTGAAACATCTGATACCAGCCACTAGTTTTGTTTACTTGTATTGTTTCCTTTTTTTTTTTTTTTTCCAAGGAAAGCATAACACAGCCACCTTCTACCATAAAGTTGAATTTCTTTCGTTTGAGGAATTTGCAGAGATTAACAAATCTGGAAGACAAAATATGAATCTCACCTGGGCAAATTTGCTGGTTTGATTGTAGCAAATCCAGTACTGAACTAATGGGAATGTTTATGTCATGTTACAGTTTTTAGAATAAGATAATATATGGCTTAGTATACATGTACACTACATACACACGTATGTGTATACACAGACACGTGTGAATGCACATGCCAGTGCTATTTTTTTCCATATTAAACAGGTTGTGTGCTCCTCTGGTGCTTTTTCAAAACTTAATTATTCATCAGTATTCGCTGCACAAATAAAATGGTCAGAGAAGATTTTCTTCCCTGTTACTGAACGAATGTGCTCAGCAGTCACCCTTCAAGACTGCAATACTGCTATTACAATTTTCTATCTAGAGATAAAAGCCTGCTTAATCCTGCTGTCTTTTACCAGAGTCAAAGCAACACAAATAGCAGAAATAATTTTGTAGTTTCTGACATACTATCCCTTTTCTCCAGTTTTGTATGAATATGTTCTTAAAACACATAAATTAAATAAAAAACCCCAACCCAACACCAAAGCCCCAAACCCAAATCAAAACACACTTTT
>JAOXNG010000001.1:32099282-32117139 GCA_028566535.1 Scolopax minor | reverse complement strand
GTAAGCATCCTATAGGCCCTCTGAGTAACTCACTCCTAAGGCCATAGTAACAGAAATTGTATTTTCCTGCCTCCCCAAACTCTTTTAATACTTTAAAAGTTTTGGATAACTATATGGGTTTCTAAAAGCAAATGCTTGGGAATAAATACTACATAGTACTGTATCAAGTTTTTCCCCTATTCAAAACACACAATCCTTCTGTACCCCAGCTGAACCACGTATTTTTTGGCACAAGCTGACCATTTGTCACAGATCCACATTAGCAAAGCAAAAAGATATTTGGACAGCATATAAAATATATTATTAGATTTTTTTTTTGAGAACCAGAAGCTCTGTTTATTCACATCAGGCAATACTTATCACTTATTCTAGGAATTAGACATAAATTGACAACAATGCCATTTACATGCAAATTTTATTTCCAAAGAATAATAATATTTTAAAATCACATGAGTGTGAAAAAATCACAAAAGATACACATTTTCATTTATCCTGGGAACCTATGGCTGACCTCTATTTTCATTTAAATGGATATTTAATTTAAAGACTTAAAAAAGATTCCATCCTTTATGTTGGTTTCTTATGAAATGCAAGCAGTTCAAACACATGATACTTGTTTAAATTGTCACTTGAAGTTCATCAACACACTTTGTCAATCTGCATAAAGGTCACCTAATTTATGAATGCTACCTTTCTCAGAAGAAAATCTATAGCTGAATGACTATATGCTGGCATCTGTCCTGCCCACTTGGGGCTGGGAAGAGAGAATTTATTTTAAAACCTAAAGCCAATACTACAGATGGGGTTGGAAGCTCTCTTTACGTAGCTTCTTTAGGTTTTTTCTGCCTCCTGCATTATTCCCCAGCTAAACACTCACATATAGTTACCCTGGGAGCCATAGACAGCCCAGCACTTATTTACAGCAAGCCACTTACAGGTTCTTAGTGGATGATTAAATAAATTCCTTGCCTCAGAAAGGTTACTTTCAGTGGAATCCCGGGTACTATTTTAAGTGGATGGCAAAATCAGTCACTTTTAACAGTCAACACAAAGACACAGGAATACATTTGTTGTAGCAGATGGGCTAATTAATCCACAAGCAAGTTGTGAATGTTAAGTAAAGAATATATCTTTTCTCATGTAAACCATCCTCCTGCCCTGATAGATTAAGCTTCTGTTTAATGAACACTCTCCCCCTCGGTTTGGACACACTGCAAAGTCTGGGCCACTTGTCAACATCTTCCCCCAGAGTGACTGGTGGCCACTGCCTGGATTCTGGCCATCCCCTTTGGATTCTTGCTCTAAATCCAGCCACATGCAAAACTCCATTAGCATCAGAAAATAAACAAGCAAATGGGCTTTGTCTTTCATACGCAAGTCAACTGACATTGGCCAACTGCCACTTCTAATGCCAGTACCACTGTATGTAGGTTTATCCCGGCTCACACAGAGGTGGGCAACAGAGAAGGAAGGAGAGACAGGACAAAATAACAGTGACTATAAAAAATTGTAGGCAAATGATTGCTAGGTTATTCTCGTGCTTTGAGTTCTAAAAAAAAAATTTAAAAATTAAAAAATCAGTCCTTCGATGAAGAGTGCTTCCAGAATTTAAGGTCACATGCCTGTGACCATGAAAGAAATAACCCCATGAAATGATATAGCCTTGTCTTCCAACACTTTCCTGCTCTTGATAATTTCTTTTAACACTAGCCAGAATTTTTGAATCAATAGGGACAGAAATATTGATACGTTTCCTGCCATCTTCTACTTCCTTGATACTAGGAGAAAAAGGAAAGAGGAAAAAAGGGAATAAAAGGAAAAAAGATGCTTAGTCATGTGAATGCAACCACCACAGAAGGTGTCACTCATTAGCTGCTCATGAGATAACCTCTTATCCTCAGCAAATACTTGGCATATGCAAGTTAAAATTTAAGGTCAGCTCTGCTGAAGTAAAATCCTTGGAGACCCTCCATCTAATCAGTAAGGGCAAAGGGAAGAATAACCTGAGCATTCTGCTAAAGCAGACATCTCCAGACACAAGGGTTTCCCAGCAAAACAACAAAGACGCCGACTGACATGATGACGGAGTTCACACAAGGCTCACTGTCCTAAGAGATTTCAACGCCCATGGAGGAGATGCCTCTGACCTGACAGGTGCTAAACCTGCTGTCATCAAAGCAGTCTCTTCACCTCCAATCTCTTGCCCTAAATGCATCCAGGCTACCACACCATGTGTGCATCCTTGGATGGCAAACTGGCACAAAGGATGGAACACTGTCTATTAGTTTGACTAGTCCTTCTTTCAGACAGGAATTTGAACCCTCCCTAACTGCAAGGCACAGAGAAAGAACAAAAACATACCACTTTCCTCCCAGACTTACAACTTTGGCACATACAGGCTCTAGAAAAGTTCTGTTGCCACCAGCTGTGGGGCTCTCCAGGCAGGACAGGGGGGCACATGACATGTGAGCCATCAGTGACATGTGTCCTGGAGAGGACACTGCAACTCTTCTGCTAACGTAAATGTGATAGCTCATCTTCAGAAATGGCACTCGATACAATGACCTTTCAGGTTACAGTTCACTACTAAGCTGCATTTGCTTGAGTAAGTTCATCTGAAAGGTAACAAATTCAGTCATTACCCAATACAACTATCTCAGTTAGGGTTCAGGCAAGTTCAGTAAATGGAGAACTTTTATCATGCTGGTAAATGACATTTCCTCTTCTTTAGTCAGATGAGTTAAGCAATGTTTGTTCCCATTTGGTCCTTTGTTGCCCTTACCACCAAATCTTGTCATCCCTCCTAAAAGCTACACAAGCAACTGAATATGCAGGCTCTGGCTGCTTCCTTCAGGCTGAACCACAGGCTTGCAAAGAGAGTTACATCTCCACTACTTGTAGAGCTAAAGCTTGTCCTGTTTCATAGGTCATTTAGCTGACTGAAGGTACTGCAGCCTTCTGTGAATCTTCCTGTGTGCAACCAGCACCAATTCTATTTCCCAGTATTAAGCAGAAATCTACTGTGGCTTAAAAGCCATAACCTAAGCAAGACAAAATAAATGCTACAAAAGGTGGGAAAACATAGAAATCTACCTGTTTACACTCTGTACAACTTCCTTCCAGATGGAAACAAATCACTGGCTTCCCAGAAATGTTGATTATCTGTCAGTAAAAAGCACCTTTCTCTCAAACGACCTCAAGATGATGCTTCATTTTGTCAGAGTTGTCCACTGCATTCAGTGCACCTGGGGGCAGGTCCGGCAGCTGCAACGCCTCTCTATGAAGTACAGGTCACAACTCCAAAAGACCCCAGAAAAGAGCTGGACACTGCCTGGAAGTATTGTCTAATGAGCTATCCTAGGGAATTCCAGAGACTTTTAAAATGAATTGGAAAAAGTGCCCCAGGTAGATGTACAGTGAATAGAAAAAGTAGTTCTCATCACAATGGCAAATGAGTGAGCAAGCTAAGCAAACTAATACAGAAATGCTTGTGAAACAAACTCTAGTTTATTATCTTTTTCTCCATGATTTTGCCTATCTCTAACTAAAACAAAACTACAAGAAGCATATCCCAAAACTTTGCAGAATCATGCTCCATGTTTTGAAAGAAAAGTCAAGTCCCTTGTAAGCAAAGAAATCACTGAAGGTCCAAACCCTCCTGCTAAAGGTTGAGGTTTGGTGTTTTAAATCCCAAATATACTGACATTACATTCAAGGTACTGAGTATACGGAAAGGATGGTGTTTTAGATGCTTGCCTATAGCCTGCTTACAACTGGCTGGCTTAGGCACAACCACCATTCACCACAAATGCCTTTAAGCATTTCAATCTCCTCTAAGAGCATATGGAAAAGTCCACCCCAGGAGACATCTGGCACTTCCATTCCTAGTCTCTTTGTCGATCTGGACCCTCACCTTGTGACATATTTCAGAAAAACACTTGGATGTAATAATTCACATCTCCAGGATAACTACACCTGCTGCAACAAGTTTAAAAGCACTACTGAGTTAGCAGCTTTAATCTGTGGCCGAAATGCAACCTGACCTCCTGCACTTCATAACACAAGGATTGGGAGCCTGGGTAACCAGAGAATATCCCCTTCATCTCCTCACTGTGTGTTACAGCAATGCACATCTCACAAAGATGCTTTCAAGTCCTTTAGTGCTGATGTTCAACAACATCAGAACTGCTCAGAAAGTACAGTAAAGGCTCACTTGAGTTCTGATAGAGAGAATGTACTATTATCTGCAATTGTCTCGGTTTGTGGGTGAAATGAAACAACCAAATTAAATTTAAGAACCACTATAGTAGTTTCATAGTAAGCTGCCCAGAGACAAGTGCTGATAGACATGCATTTGTAAGCAGCTGCTATTCTCCTTTTCTGAGCCCCTCAATTTGCCTAGCAGTTGCTGTGGCCATCTTTCCTGCATCCTCTTCCAGCTGGTATTGAAGTGTCATTCTCCTCTCCCTTGCTTTGCTACCTCTGATCTCTTTCTTCTCTCCTCTTTTTTAGGCTGCTTGTTCTTCCTACTCTGCCTTTTCCTTTCAGTGCAGACCGTTCCTTGCTCCCTGAGCATCCCCTTTATCTCATGCCTCTCAATTCCAGCACCCTCCATCTTCCCTTTCCCGAACCCTTCTCCATGAAGACCTCCTGCTGCCCTCTCACTGAACCTGTCCCCTTCCTGCAAGGTGAGAACATAGGCACTTGTCATCCTCCCACAGTGACAGCTGGACAGTTGGAACATTCGTGAGATCTGCCTTCACCAGCACCTCCTGGTACCAACACAAATGATCAACTCACCCAGATGGTGATGCAACAAGGCTGGAGTGTATTTACTATGTAAATTGCTTTTAATATTGACAAACAGTTTTTCTGATGATATTAGGATTCTGCCTGAGGGCAATAAAGACTAAACTAGCTGTGGCATGCATAAAATACGTTGAATTACTTCTTCATATAATTAGATCATTGTTCATTACATTAATCATTGCGAACTTTTTCTATTTGTGGACAGGATATTACATAAATCTCTCACGAGATCTACCACATGCAGCAACCCTTTGATGGTGAGGAAAATACAATCAAAGGCCAGTGTGTGTGCTCAGAACAAATAATTTTTATCTCTGAACCCTTTCACTGAATGCTATATTCTCCTGTGAACTTCATGGTCTCTCTGCTCTACCACAAGCTCACTTTCCAATTTCTCTTCCAGGGTATGTATTTTTCTCAGGGAAGAGGCACTTCAAAAGGTAGCTGCCATTAAAATTTTAGGAGATCAAATTAACTACATTCTTTAATCATCTGCAATTCCCAAAGAATAATGGAAAGGCTGACTGACAGATTTCAGGACTCTCTAAATAATGTGTAGTCACTTTTCTCCTTTTCAGGGAATCACATTCTGCATTTCACTAATAAAAAAAAGTCTCTCACTTCTAAAAAAAAAACCTCCAGCTTTCCACGAACTCAGCCATGGATGGCATCACCACATGAGTGTTACACTTATCACTGTCATAACAATTCATTCACGTACAGACGCCTGAAACTCCTGGTCTCCTCCGAACCGAGTAGTTTAAAAAGATAGATGGCTGCCTTCTGGCTAATTGTGGGAGTTCTTTCATTACTATAAAAAGACTTTTTATATCTCAAGTGACTTTATAAGCAGTGAATAATGAGACTTAAAGTCTTTGGAAAAGAGTCCACTGATCAAATGCTAGGATAACTTATGGGCATAGTGACCTTTTCCTCAGTAAGATACTCCAAACTGCTGCTGTTGGCACATTATTAAAATTCCCCATTTAAGGCATACAGTTCAGCACAAGGCAGATTTTATTTTTTTTAATTTTAAAAATCAGTTTAAGGTAGCACAGCAAGAGCTAGAGCTCTCCCAGGGCTGAGGACTAACTCCTGCCTGCTCCAGCTGTGCAGGAGCAGGACGGATGGCAGTGGCAGTGGCAGCAGTCAGCTGGGTCTCACCGTCCTGCTCCTGGCTGTGGTGCCAGCACCAGGAGCCTTCTTCCCTCCCTGACAACAATCCTTGCCCCAGCAAGGGAGAACATTTCTGCCAGCACATCCAGCAAGCACCAATGCACTGGGCTGGCTCTTGAAAGGAGAGCAGCTGACAGCATGTTGCCTCCAGCCTCTCCAGGAAGTAGAGTTTTGCCTTGGTCAAGAGGGTGCTCTGTGTGCCAGTGTTTCACGCTGCACAACAGCAGAAATGTTAAAGCCAACATCAGTTCTGAGCCTGGTCTCACCCCTCACTGAAACTCTGGGCATCCCCAGGTGCTGCCACACATCTAACCCAACCCCATGTCCTGCTGAGGTGACGGCAAGATGAAGTACTAAGGTTAGGTGCTCCCTAAAAGCATCTGCACTTGCTTTTCTTCAATGAATGCATAATGGATTTGCTCTACTTCAACATGCCTTTTCTCACTGTGTACCTGCTTTAATTGTTATCTTGAAGGAATAGAACAGGCTCCTTCTCTCTTGGAATAAAACTCAGATTATTTTTCCATTCTTTTCTTATGCTGCCTTGACACTCGCTTGACACTGTTGTTTTCTGTTGATTTTCATGGCTTTACTCCAGAACAAGCATATTGGCAATATTTTTTGTGTGCGTAATAGTACTTGCAAAAATTTCTTCCAGCTTTTTACAAGACTAAATGTTTTAAAAATGCTTTTCACAAGCTCATACCTATTTTCAGTGGCTCAGCAATGGGGACTGACACAGCAATAGAATAAAATGAAGTTTAACATCATCCTGCCTCTGAAACATGGCATATGGCAACTTCTTTGATCTCTTTTTCCAAGAAAATGTGAATTCAGAGGAACCACTCGTTTGATAAAATGAAGTTAGTGATGGGGCTTACAAAAGCCTGTTGGATGCTTTTGTACCAGAAAGTTACCAGTACCTCTTAGGGAAGTTTAGCAACAAATTTTATTTGAAGATCAAGAGAGCAGGTAATACTAACATCCAAGAGAGCAAGTAATATGAATGACAGCATGTTTGTATACATTTAAACACAACTAAAAGAAACTACATGTAGATATATATATAGAGAGATATCTTATAAAATATTTTTATCTGTTTCTTCCCTTTTGTTTCTCTCTCCTCCTTCAATACTCCTTCAGAGACCATTTAGTCATGTAGGATTACTTTAATTTTCTGCTGAGTGATGGCTTACTGCATTGTCAGAAAAATATTTTAAATTGTCAGATTCTGAAGTTTAATCTCCACATTCCTTCTTAGCAGGAAAAATGGGGAGGGATGTGAAAACTAGGATCAGCCTAATACTACCTTATTTTTACAGCACTACGGCTGTGTACACATCTTCAGTTGTAGAAGTTACAGCTCCTTCCTGGCTGAAAATCAATTACAACTGCTGTTTCTGTCCCAGTGTTTTTATGTCTGTTCTTCCTTCTGGAGTGTCTCTCTCCTTCATCTCTCCATATCTCTGCCTTCCCTCACCACTTCTTTCCCTTTTGCTCAATTTGCCTCTTTGGTTTCCTTCCCTTATCTTTCTCTTCCTCCTTTTACTTCCTTTATCTTCTTGGGTTTGGTCTCTGTGGCAGCCATTGCTTCTGTACAGCTTTAGTACTTAACACCTGCGAAGGGAACCTTCTCCTGCATGGAGTCTACTTTTGAAGTCCCTCCATACTGGCTTTGTGAAAGAATAAAGAAGCTGGTTTGGTTTTCCATCAGGATCTCCAAACATCAGCAAAGGGCAACTACAGAGAAGTTCACACAACGCTCATCAGTTTCCTTTTTCCAGGCAGTTCTGTGTGTCTGGCAAGACTGTCAGAACTGCTCTTACAGCTCTCCAAGGCACGGCAATGCTGTTAAGGACCAAATGGCCAAAAAATATGGCAGGGAGCTTTATACGTGGCTTGTAGCCAAGGCTGTGCAGTCAACTGGCCCTGAACATGCTGTGTGAATCAGATTTGTACTGTCGCCTTGCAATACTACAAATATCACTAAAATCCAAACAGATTTTGAATAATCTCCGTTCAGAGAAATACCTGGCCTCTGGATACATGTGGGCAATTCTTGCTGCTTTCAATACACTGACGTCAGTTTAGCACAAAGAGCAGAAAAGACCTTTTAACGTCAGGAATAGAGTAATTTGTTCTCTTCTGAGCAACAGAGTTACCCTTTTATATGTAATGAGATCATTTGACAGCCTTTTGATTATCTTCTGTAAAACTAGCATAAACAGTTTAATTAAAATACTGAAAAAAATACTGTAATCCACACTTTATACCTCCTATACTTATTTATTTAGGAAAAAAGACCTATGTTCAAGGACTGTTTCTTTTTGATTATACGGTATCAAGCATCACAGAGTCCCAAATTATATAGGGCCTTCTGGATATTGCTGCAGTAAAAATAGTGATTATTATATGCCTGTGCTGAGGGGTCATGATTAAAATAGACACGATTGAAAATAACATTTATGGCCTAGACAATGGAAATACTGCAACTATAGCACACTGTGGGATTTCAAGACAAGGGCAATATCGTCTTTGTTTTGTCTCAGGAAAAAAGTCCTTTTAAAAAGTATTTTTCTTTTTTTTTCATTTATATGACATTTCATAAAGTAAAAAGTCAACAGTGAAAGAAGAAATAAGTCTCTTTTTTCTGTTACATTATATATTACAGGAGAAGTGCTAGGTGCCATAAATTCCTGCTAGCAATATACAAGTTATATGTACAGTATTATTTTATAAAGAGCGATATAAGATCTATATCGCTTATAAAAGAATGATCGAGCAACAGCTGACTATCTAGAAATTCTTTTAATAAGCTTTAAAAACAGCATAGTGTTTGTAAAAGCAAAGTTCCTGAACAAATTAAGTAATTTCAGCAAAATCAGCAACACTGAAAGGTAACACTTCTCAACTGAACTTTTTAATTGAACCTTACAGTCAGATTTTAAAATGTCCTATTTGCCATCTAACCATGAGTTCTGCCTTGTACTGTTTGTTTACATTAACTCCTGCAGCCTTCTTTAGTAAGTGGCAATAAACTGTTGCAAAACATAAAATTTTTACTTACAGAAACCAAAATACAATGTTGCAATGTCACAGCATGTAGAATGTATATTTGTGCTTAGAAGAATAGGACTAGTTCAGGGAAGAGAAGAAGAGCAGCGTAGACCTGCATCTAGATGGATATATAGTATCCAAGTGCAAATTTCAATCAAGACCTAATTCTAGATGCTCTTAACAGTTTAGCTGTACCTGGATTGAAAGGTTTCCTCCTGGCTTACTTGTTGAAAAGGTTATGTTTTAGAAAGGCTTAGTTGGAGAAAATAATATTTTCCCCCTTAAATTTAAAATCAAACAGGCTTCTGTTTCAAAACCCACATCATGTAGGACTTGAGAGTAGCTTTCATGTTACTGCAGAGAGATAAATTCTTTAAGAAAACCAGGTTTCTTTAAACTTTCATGGTAAGCTGGCTTTACAAGCCAGTCAAGTAAAATGTCATAGCATAAAGCTATTGGTGAAAAGAACGGCAGCTGAAAAGCAGAGACTTCCAATAAATTGAGAAATGTCTGAAGCCTGTTGAAAATGGCAGGGCAAAATTTAAACAAACCTTCCCCACCTGAGGAGAGGCAGACAGGCATAAATCACTCCCGGCAATCAATTCTGCTATTTGAATTTGTCCTGACACTTGTTGGGCTCAGTCGCTGACATGAAACCATGGCAGAAAGGCCAGGCCACTGGGGAAATTTGGCCAGCTTCCACATCTGAGAGTGAACTGCCCTACCACAGGTCTCCAACTCTCATAGCATCGTTCTTTGTTCCAAACATAAACCATTTTGTTCGCTGTGTTTCACGTCTGCCTCCAAGGTCTCAGAATAAAGTAATTTCTTCGATTACTATTCATATAAGAGAGAGGAAATTACTGGGTGAGATTCCAGCCAGGAATGGCACAGGTAGCTTTTCAGGCAGACAATCTAAAAATAAACCCGCCAAGTTAATATTCATGGTTTGGTTTCTCACTTCACTGTGAATCACTTCACTGTGACTACTTTGCAGCTAATTATTGATATTCTGTTAGACAACAAGTAAAATGTCTGAGAAAAGGGACTACAGGTTTCAATCTCTGTGGAAATTCAATATTTACATATGTAAGAGACAAATCTACTTTTGATGGAGATTCTTAGAGAAGATTTTTGATGGAAAGAATTTGCATACTGGCCTCAAGTGCTTTCATTAATAGCAAATGGAAATACCATCACACTCAGTTTTCAGTGCAGAAGTCTCACTAAGGCACAGCTAAGGTAGCCAGTGCTACTTTACACACATCCAGAACATGCATTTTTTTTTCCCTCATCTCACCCTCCAAAACTCAGCCTTAGTTAAAACCAGAAATGGTGAGATCAGGTACCCAGCCGTGCCATCTTGTCCTTCAGCTTCCCCCTGATGCCTGCTGCAGCCAGAGGGAACGAGCCACAGGCAAGCATCCTGTACGTCGCAGAGCTCTGTCGAGTGAGGGAGGGATCACCTGGAGCAGCTTGTGGTACTGTGATCTCAGAGAGAGCAATGCTGTCCCATCTGACATCCTCACGCCCGATAAGCAGATATGGTGCATGAGTACCAAAAGGGATTTGGTATCCTCATTTCACCCTCTCTTGTCTGGGTAGGAGGAGGCACGGAGCCCCTCAGAGGTTGTCAGGCAGGAGATGTGTATGGTCTACAGGGCAAGCAAAGAGATATCATGCACAAAACGCTGGCAGCAAACTCAAAAGGCATTTCTGGAGCTGCCAGCAAAACTGGGCATTTAAGCAGCCATTTCTTCCCACCAGGTCTTCCCTTTTACTCCAGGCCCAGGCTTGCAGCTGGACTTCTTTAAAAGTCTTAAAAAATGAAGACAGTAAGGACTGGGGGCAGTAGCAGCTGCATATTCACACAGTAGCCTAATGAATAAGTCATTTGCTTAGAAATCGTGAAAGCTGAACTCAGCATAAGTGAGTATGAAATCATATCTTTCACTCTGCAAGGGAGTCTTTCCATCAGGTTACTGGGCATTCTGGAATGCAAGAAATTATACACCACTTTCTTAAGCTATGATTTTAAGTAATTAAATACTATCTAACCAGCTATTAAGTAGGGTTGGAATTAAGGAGCTAGTGTGGGTAGATGAAGACTAATCTTCTGAAATGCTCTCTCCATCCCAGTCAAATGGGCAGAACAACTGTTTTTGGAAATCTCCTGGTAGCAGAGCAAATGAGATTACCGTACTTTCCTAAGCCACGACTCATTGCAGCATTAATCTTTTTTTCTTCCACCTTCTTCACTCAATATTTAGCCTTTTCCCTTCCTGCCCTCCTCCTTTTTCCCCCCAGGGTTCCCAGGTAAACCTCCCAGTACTGCTGAAGCCATTGGTATTTTAGAAGACATTAGATATGTTATTAGGAATCGGCAGGTGAAATTTGCTGATATTTCTGCAAAGGTCACTAATAATAGTATTAAATAAGATCACTGCAAAGACAAACCCTTCTGGAGCTCCAGCAATAACCTCTCTTCAGCCTTTCACTTTCCCTTTTAACACTATATGTAGATAGATATTCCTCCAGCGTCAACTCCACATCCTCCTTAAGACTGCTTATCTAACCACTTCTGTTTCGCTTTAGCTAATATTTTCCCTTATAATACCGCATCAGATATTTTTGTTTATCTCAAGTCCAGATAAAGAGGACCTACTACATATTCTTTGTCAAGATAAGGCATTTGCTAATCAAAAAGTCTATCAGGTTAGGCTAGCTTTGTAACCATCTACCCCCGCTTAGTCTGTGATTTATTATAAACAATTTGCCCTTTGCCTCCCCTACATGTAATCATACTTTTCTTCAAATTGTACTTTAACACCTACCATGTGCATGCTGAACTTGAAGTCTAGCAAATCCCACAATGATCTTAGATGCACCATTTAATTTTATTCCACCATCTCCTGCATGCTAAACTATGTCAGTAAATCTCCCTGTTCGTCTTGCCTACTACTCCTCTGAACACTGGTGTCCCTTGCCTCACAGTTATGCCAGTAAAACTACTTTTGGGGGTTGTGCTAAAAAATGGATCACTGAAAAACGCCATTTCAGAAATCACCTTTATTAAAATGTTAGGGTTATTTACCCTACAGGCAATTGCCTTCTCCCTCTATGTTGCCTGTGTTCCACTCAAATCCCATCTTCTGCCTCTTCACTCTTTGTGTGCTTTTCCCCTCCACTCAAAACATGTACCTGTGCAAATCCTTCTGAGAGCTTTTTAAACTTTTCTGCTTGACACAGATTGTATCTTCTCTCAAAGGAAGAATGTCTTCAAAAGGGGCAGACTGTGAATAAACGACTGTGACTATTCTCCTTAGGTTGTGTTTCATGCAACTAGCTGGACATAAGGACTGTGTACAGTAAGACAACCAGGTCTTCAGGTTGAAGAGGAAGACAGCAATCACTCTTATTACTAAACACCTTGTATTTGCAGGTAAATTCTCTGATGCAGACCTACATTGGGCTTACCTCTATAATGCAAGAATAACTATTTATGCTGGTTTGTCAACAGCATAATAATAAATAATTTTGTCACCAAGTAGTAGCTATGTCCTACATCAGATGGGGCATCGAGTGGGTGAAGCATACACAACACAATCAAAACTGAGCTCTGATTCCTGAACACATGCAAAAATGTTAGGTGACCTTTCAGTTTTAAGAAAGGTTACCTTTCTGGGAGGGAATACACCTTAAAGCCTCAAGTGATCTCATATTTGGGACACTAACCCTCAAATGATCCTCTATGAGACACATCAACTATCAGGAAAATTCAAACTGAATTTCAAAGTCCTTAAGATTTTCCTATTTAACTGTGCTTAGAAATAAAGAGACTTTTGCTTCACCACAACAAAATCAACAAGGACTACACTCAACAAGGACTACATTCTGTGTGTCCTTTGATATCACAAAGCATTGGCAGAGTGAGAATAAGGAGCAAACCTCCAGCACTTGCTTCCATCTCATACTACTGCCAGTAACAGGCTTCAAGCAACTCACAAGATTCTACAATCAAGTCTGACACAGGCTGAAAAAAAAAAGATTTATGTTCCCCTTGTGTCATCTAACTTTCACACAAACCCCATGGCTACCTATTCTGATCATTAATTTTCTGCATGTCCATCTGAAGACACTGACCAGTTGCTGGTCAATGGGTGAAGGTTTGCAATTCCACCAACCTCACATCAATTTTTTTTTTAGGGGAGACCAGTCTTCAGGTAACTTAAGTGGTGTCAACTAGACTAAATTACAGAGCAACCAGACAAACTGCTTACCCAGCCAACTGCTGACTGTATTGACTTTCCATTTAGGACACCAATCTTATCCGCTCACATTTAAATCTAAAACGTGTCTAAAAGAAAAGGGAAGCAGTGGTACATCTACCTCTTTGCAAATGCCAGAAGACAAAAACTGGGAGGTACTAGGGAAAAAAGTGAACAGAAATAAAGATTTTCCATTCACAAAGGGTTAGGTAGTGTTATTTAGGTGCATAGCTGCAAATACAGGTCTTGAGCTACTGCACAACTACAACTGTAACCTCACAACTCCTTCTGTAATCAAAGACAAGAGAGGGGAGGAAAGGGCAAGTCAGAGATGTAAACTAGCTGTGGGTGAGCTGAATCACCCTCTGGAAATGGTCACCTCTCTCCAATGACAACAAGGAGTTGTCATTGAAGCGAGACCAGCTAGAGAACTGAGCTGTTTAGAGACAAAATTTAGAGACAAAAAAATCAGGCAGTGAAATAAAATCCATGAAGACAGGAAAAGAACAGATTTTTTTAAATGCTGAAAAATTATAAAGATATTTAGTATGGCTTTTAGTAATCCAAGGAGAACATCTCTATTAATAGACAGTAGTATTCAAGGCTGTGGTAAACATATTTCCCAGGATGGGGTCTGATTAATAGTCTTGGACAGAAATTATTCTTCCTGTGTCTTGTAAAAGTAGAAAAAAGTGTTCACTCAGCATGATTTCAAGTTATACAAGTATAACACAGCGGAGACTCCACTGCTTCTTGATGCCTTCTGTGTTGCCACCAGTTAGCTCAAAGATGGCTTTATTTTTTCAGAGTAATATTTTACAGGCTGTTAATCCAGAAAGTGGATTATTGCCTTTGGGTATTTAGTGAAAAAATAAAATAGAAAACAAGTGAGGTGTTTCATTTAGTATAGCTGCTGCTGTGCATGGGCAATCATTTGTTTTTCTCCCATAGTATATTAGGCTTCTCAGCACCACCCAGACTTCCTAAAGCAGCTTCACTAACATAGTTGGCTGTAAGCCCCTCAGAGCCCGTCTTGTCAATTATCTCTGAATTTAGAAGGATTTACACAAAAGATCGTAATGAGCTGGGTTTGAAGGAGGCTGTAAAGGTGTTAGGTATGTATCCTGAAGCTCAGAACAGCTATGATGGAAATAGGTATTGTGCCAGCTCTTGCACTCAGACAATGAGTATCTTTGGATTTAAAACTTATGTTTAAAAAAAAGAAAGCAGAGCTGTGAATTAGACAGTACAGGACCAAGAGTGCCCATGGTCTGCCTTTATCACTGGCTTGGCCCTGTCATCTTTGTGCAGTCACTTAACTTGACTATATTTTTAACTTTTTCCCTGCCTGTTGTTACGGTTATGGTTAAACAGTAGCGTTCCACCCTGGCTATTGATTTCTACTGAACTATTTATTTATTTATTTATTTTTATAGAACATAAGATTATTTTTTTGCCATATATGCAGATCTCTACCTCCAAGCATGATGCACACTTGTTGTACTACACCTCAGAAACACTGTCCGGCTGAGTTCATCTTTGCAAAAGTTGAACTCTGAATCCCCAAAAAGTCACAAAGCAAACTGCAGTAAGGAGAGATGTTGAAGCCTGATAAAAGCTGCAAGAACAGCACAAAGCAATACCCTCATTCATGTATCTCCAAATGTCACCAATGTTTAATACTGGTATTGGATGCGTTACCGAGAGGGGAAATGCAGAACAGTGTTTGCAGAAATAGGACAGTTCTTGGGCCAGAGTATCTGCGTTTCTATCTGACATCTGTCCATTTAAGGTTTGGACACCAGTTGGCAGATACAGATGTAAATGGCTTGCAGGTACAGCTCCTGGAAAATACAACAAAAATACAACAACTGCAAAGAACATCTCCCAGCTGGAAGTGCTTTGCATGGCTCCATTTCCATTCACCGGCACATTCCCTTTGCAGCCAGCTGGCACGCTGCTGGCACCAGAAACGACTCTGCCCTCAGGTTTCTGACACTCGGCTTCAGTAACACAGCTCAGAGTTAACCACAAAAATGGGGTCTCTGCTTACTTCAACTTGCACACTGTAGCACATGGATACAGCTGGCTCAGGACTGCTATGCTGGTTTGCTTTTAACTTGTGATGTGTAGCACATGCCTGTTTGTGCTTGGAGTCTGTTCTTTGTCCCACTCCATGAGAAAGGCTTTGAAATGACCATTTGCTAGGCATTTGACACATTCAGAACTCCCTTCTGTGTCAAAAGAATGGACTGAAGAAGTCCGGATGAAGAGAAAAAGCTAGAATGTATGTCATTATATCCAGTAACTAGCCCTATGGAACATGCATGTGAAACGAGGCTCGTGACATATAAAATTAATTGTAATTTAGAAAAAAAAAAAAGTTTTGTGAAAAAAGTTAGAGGCATATTTGATGGGAGGCCAGAATATTTTTGCCTTAAGTATAAAGATATTTATAGACTAAGATGTACAAAACTGGAACATAATTTTTGCCAAGTACAAATTAAGCTAATGTACCATTAAAAGCTGGCGGCTCTTATACATTAAAAACATGAGATTAGGACACAGACTGTGCTATGACAAACTATCTGTGCAGAGACATGATAGAGGTGATCCAGCATACAGCTAGAAACTTGAAGGAAGAAGAGAAGCTCATATTCTAGAATAGTGTAATTGCACACTACAGTTCCACCAGAGGACATTGGAGATTATCTTTACACTGCTTGACTCCTCCTTCAGCTAAAAAATCAAATTTCCTTCCACGTTGCCTCTACCATCCTCTTCTGTACTCTCTCACTGACTTCTTTGTTAATAATTATTTTTACCATTAAAAATCACTTGCATCTTTGGCCCATGTTGTTCATGGGAACCACACAGAAAGCAAAGACAAAAGACAAAACATGAGAATTAAAAATAACAACAACAACAAAGCAACAGAATGTTACCATGTGATCACACATCTTGTGGCAAATGACCACACCACTTCAGGCTCATGGGTCTGATAAAACACTTGGCTTGTGGCTCGGGTGTCCATCAGGAAAGAGATGATCTGAATCCAAGGCCAGAGTCTGGAGGGCGCAAACCTTTATGGGACTTTGTTTTAGCCACAAGGTCAGGGTGTGTGCCCTGGGTAGCTCTGCAACCACTACACAAAAAGGACAACTGCAGAAGCAGCTGCTGAGGGACCCAAAGAAGGACCATCTCCCTGACCAAAGTGTACTTGGACACGTCTGCTCTAGTCCTCTCCTTGCTCATCACTGAGACCTGTAGGGGCTGCCCTTCCAGTCTTTGGAATGACATGCGCTCCACCAAGTGATAATGCATCCCTGACCCAGTTCCAGTCTTTATTTCTTTAATTTTTTACTAGTGTGACATAAAGGGTCTGGTACCACACCCACATACATGCACAGAGCTTCCAAAAATCCCAGGTATTTAGGACTCCAAAAGACAAAGATCCTCTTCCTTTTAAGGATAGTTTTCAATATCTACAAATTTTTCAGAGAACTCCACTGAAAATAGTTCAGCAGTAATGAGAGAGATTTCAAGAGTACTGATGGCACCCAGAAAAACACAACCTGTGGATTTTTGTAGGAGATCTTCACTTTCTTGGTCCCATTGGAAAACTCACCCTAACTTTATTCATAAATCATGAAGGCAAACATAGCTCTAAGCCACCTCCCAGCCACACAGCAGTCAGTTCATCAAAACAGGAGTGAGATGCAAAGCATCAGACAGCACAAAGTCCCAAACTTTGAGGACAGACGACAAGGAGCCTGCATCTCCAGAAACAAAGACAAGCTGCACATTGAAAAGCAAACACCTCCATCTCTGTAAGTCTCTGCTGCTGCTTTTCTCACTGTGTCTGGCTGGTACGCTCTTTTCCCCATTTGCTTCATCAAAAGACATTGCTGCCTCTGTGGCCTTTCAAAATCATTTTCAAATGATGAAAAAAGACAAAACAATCATGCCAAGGACTAGTAAAAGCTTTCCACTGTTCCATATCTGCTCCATAGAAATTGCCTTGTATTTCAGATGATTTCGTGTGCATTTAATCACTATAGATTAATTAGATGGCACATGGAAACCAGCAAAACACTGAAGAGCTAACTTCAGTTTAAGTGCACATGAAGCTAACTTGTGGCTTTTTAGAACAATTTTAATTAAAAGTACTAGAAAAACCATCCAGCTGAAAATATTGGGAGCTTTGGGATGGGCTTAGCATAGCTAATTAATTGTATATTTAATCAAAGCAGCCTTTGGCTCTAATTAATAATCTATTTTCCTCTGGTAATAAATACAGTCATTCTGTGAAACAGAATATATAATTTGTAGAACTCCATATATAGAGAAGATCCATGCTGAAAAGAGATCATTGCAATCCCAACCTTCAGAGAACAGGTTGTTTTCCTTTTAAATATGTAAGACTCTTTTTAAATCACATTAAATGTCACGCCATAACAACAATTTCTGAAAATGATGCCCCAAAGTGCCTCGGATTCTTCCAAAAGAAGAAAAATAATGTAAAGTGACAGTAAGTTTGCCCAATT
>JAOXNG010000001.1:32083865-32095488 GCA_028566535.1 Scolopax minor | reverse complement strand
AGTACTCCAGATGGGGCCTCCCCAGGGCAGAGTAGAGGGGCAGGATGACCTCCCTTGACATGCTGGCCACGCTCTTATGTACCCCAGGATGCCACTGGCCTTCTACCAAAACGTCTATTGGTATATGGTCTATAGGGTTCATGATTTCAGGTATGACTGACATTTGTCTGCCTCTGATGCAGAACTTTCTGTTTTGCAGGTCCAGTTATAAAACAGAATTCATTTCCTTTGCAGAAATTATCACAGTAAATGTTTCTTATTGATTGACAGAGACAGGATCCATCCGCAAAATGGATCAAAATTAAAAATTAGATATTGTTTCTCTAATACTGTGAAAAAGAAATAGGGTGGGGGAGAAATCAAAATCAATCTGTTGCTATTACAGAACAATACCAATTAAAGTTGGATTTAACTAATTCTAAAATATTATTGACTACATTGGCACAAGGTAATGTCAAACCACATCACCAATTAAGAATAGGGAAAATAACCACAAGACTTGAATGAAGTATACAGAGATAATTAATCCTCTAATTAGGATGCTAAAATTCATTCAGAAATTGAAGGGTGAAATACTTTCATCTGCACTTATCTATAGAAAAGAGTTTCCATCTTTTACTTTTTAAGAAATGATTCATCTTTTTCCATTCTGGTGTGTCAATGCATTTTTTCCATTGGTGTATGCCTACTATTGTAAACCATATGTGAAAGCCTGCTTCTGAGAAATTTCCTGTCTTACTTTAGGAATTCGCTCAGATAAATTGGACAAGCAGACACATCACAGAAGTGCCCTGAATCTTTTGGATTTAGTGTTGAACTGAGCTTCCTGAACTTATGAGGAATTTAAAGCTTTTTAGGATAAGTCTAAAGGTCAAACCCTTTACAGAATTTCTACTCAGGAAGTGTTAGCTTTTCAGAAGCAGCTATTATGCAGAAGTCTTGCACATGGAAGTTTGTCCATCAAACAAGAACAACATCCTTTGCCAAAGACAGAAACTCACTCTTGAAAAAAAAAGAAAAAAAGAAAGGAATCCAGGCCTTAAAAGTTTACAGAATTAATCAGCACTATTTAAAGTAATGCGGGTGATTTGAGGCCAGAAGTACCGTCATGTTGCTGGAGAAGGTCAGGAATGAAGACAAAACAGAAAGGAAAGAGATTAAAACAACCAGAATAAAACAACCAGAGTACCTGCTGTACTCATGACAGTTGTGTACCAGCAAAAGAAGTTTTGACTAGGTTTTACCTGCCCTCTCTCAGATCCACAGTAAGCCTGTTTTTCAGTAAAGGAGAAGAGACCAGGGATTTGTTGCACCTTTTTTTTTTTTTTAAAGGAATCACAAGGAAACCACTGTAGCCATCCCAAATTTCAAACCTGCCACGACACTGCTTTGATCAAGACAGAGTAATACTAGAAATGCAGGACACACCATACATTAGAGTAAGATCTACTTCCAGCCCCTGCCACAACCCACGCTGGTGGCAATGACCTGGCTGATATATTGTATTGAATCAGTTTCTCATTGCTCAGTGGGAGCCTAAAAGACTGGATGATGTGAACTGGTCTAGATGATAACATTTAGATGGAAAATGACAGGACCACAAGCTAAAATGGAGGAAAAGTAAACATCACAGAAAAATTACAAGCCACTCATGTGGAGAACATGGAAAAAGAATCTGCTAGCCTGGCTTCTTCAAAACAAATCCAGGAATAAATGCATCTGAGGTCTTAAGTCTCACAAGTTTCAAGCACATCTATAGTTATTCTCTAAATCAGAAAAGGCACCAGGATGAGATACAGCACATTAAAAAGAAACCGCATAGAGGAAGGCAAAGCTTGTTCATTCTTGTTATGGACCACTTAAAAGCTCTTTTTTGCTGCTCATATGATTGTTAAGAGTTATTTTACTCCATTTTTTTTTTTAAAGTTGCACGACTTTTATTGGTGAGTAAAACAAGAACAGCAGGATCTAACTCCTATCTCCATGACTCTTTCATCTGCTTAGCTGACTGTATTAGCCACTTCTCTGAATGGAGAACGGGGGAAAGTTCAACAGCAGACTGACATAATAACGAGGACACAAAATATAGATGAAAAGAATACATGTCTAAATGTCTGATGAACTGATATTAGCATATAAATGCAATATATGTACAACAGCAGCCTTTGAATTAAACCACAAAGAACACTGTCTACTTGATTAGTTGTTTATTTTTTCTTTTGAGGGGACACATCAGAGCCACAGATTGATGCTTTAATAAGGAACCCAAAAACCTTTAGTGGAGATTAAAAGGGCTAGTGGTTAGATGTCATAATTCATGGATACTGATTGCACAGGACTTTGACAAGAACCATTAATTGTCACCGTGTAGCTACCTTCTGAAGTCACATACTCAATTTAGTTCTAGTTCTTACAAGATGTGGTAGGATCATTAAAGAAAGCTTGAGGCTAAGCACTGATAATGTGAGTATTTTAATATTCTTGGTACTTTTACAAAGGAACAGCATGTCATACATCAGTTCTATGTATTGCACCTTAACTCTCAAAAGAAAAAAAACCAGCTTTTTGTTGCCTCCACTGTTATCTAAGAAAGTGAGGTGTTAGGTTTTCTGCACTCTTTTGCAAGCCTGAGGCACAGCAGGAATCTGAAAAAAAGCACAATAAAAAAAAACAACCAACCCACAGAGGGCTTTCATATTTCCTTTGTTTGAGGTCTGGCTCACCTTTTAGAGTAATCTTACAGATTTCCTACTGTTCCACCGCAAAAAATCACTGTTCATTTAAAATAAAAGGAAAATAATTAAAAGCAAAGGGTGCCTTCTTTCTTTCCCTGAAGACATCAGGAGCTCTAGGAGGTAAGATAATTTTTTTCTCCAGTGACAGTGAGGATGGATAAACCCTCAGATTAATATAAAATACAACAGAAACTTTCTCATTCTCCCTTCTTTCTTCTCTGCGGTTGCTTCAGAGCAGCAAAAGAGAAACACAGCAGAATAAACAGAGGCCAAATGTGCTGGTGCAAGCAGAAAAGCAGATGAATGTTTCAACACGAGGTGAGGTCTCAGTGCTCGTAATTAAGGCAGTAGCAGAGTTTAGGTCAAATAAATAAGCACAGGAGAAGCATGGAAGCAAAGGAGGTTCCCTCAGGCTGCTGTGTCCATCCTGCCTGGGATGGACTTCATTCTACCACAGGCTTATACTACCATTAGAACATGAGGAAGGATCCACCTCACCTGCCTTTTAGGTATCCAAAGTTATATGTCTAGGGGCTGCAGACTTCCTTTGAAGTCAAAGTGGGGAAGAGGGTAGATTCAAAACAATGCATCTGATCTGATTTATCACTGTTAAGGGAGAGATCAGCTGCCCTCTGATGGTGTCTGTTCCTTACCCTGTTTTTTGCAAGTCCAGGCTGAAACAGAGCAGATGAATCCTTTTCAAGCCTCATTCATTTCTTGACAGCTTGGCTGTGTTTGCTCACAAGCAATGAGCTTGTGTTTCATCTAGTGGGTCACTGGGCATCAGCCCCCATGGAGAGGAAAATGTACAACAAAAAAATCCAGCAAGAGCATAATAAAATAAAAATAGCTCCAGTAATAAATCCCCTGAAGTTTTCATTCAGGTAGTCTTACTTTCACTTATATTTTGCTAACTAAATGCTAATTAAGACCTCCTTCCAGTGTTTTAATGGCTTAATTTGAATACTGTTGCTGTTCACACAGGACCGCTTCCAGTCTTGCTTCAGACTGATAGGAAGCTCAGGATCTGGCTTTATGCCTCTAACAGCCAGGGGGCTTTTGTTTTTTCTTTTCTTTTTTTTCCCCTTTTCTTATTTTGAGAGAGAGCGTGAGCTATTTCTCAAAGTGAGACAGCAAAACTGGTAATATTTCAGGAAGCTTCAAAACTGAAATTAATTCACTGTTCATAAAAAAGGAAACAAAGCCCAAGAAGAAGGTTCAGCACTACAATTTCCCCTGAGGTTGTCCAATTAATTTTGGTTGTGGTGTATTTGGAAGATTCAAACCCTGCTTTGTTTACAACTCATTCTATATTATTTAACACATTATCGCTGTTGACATCACATTAATTAAATAAGCACAGAGACAGATTGTTCTAGCTTTTGAAAGCAGAGTGAATAAAAGACCTCACAAGAACAGATTTCTCTCCCTCACACACTGCAAACACCAGATCAGAGCTAGAAGTATTTCCTGTCACAATTTCATCAGGTACCAATCCTTCAGCATCTGAGCAATTTCTGTTTTGATTATACGCAGCACATGACAAATTAAAAACTGCCACAAGTCTCACAAAGGCATTCACGGAGTGCGTAACCTGCTTTCCCAGTCTCTGTGAGATTGCATGCACCAGGAGGGGAATATACTGCATCGAGAGGTCACAGGAAACCCATGTGTGAAAGGGAGTTTGCTCTCAGCAGCCCCTGAGCAGCACCAGTTCCAGACTGGAGTTGTGTCCTGCTTCCTGAAGCTTGAGGAATTGATTTAGAGCAGAAAGAGAGATGTGTAACTGGAAGAAAACCACTGCAAAAGCTATTTAAAGATTAAAAACCAACCCATTTACATGTTGATACACTGAGAGGGTCTTACAGGACAGCTAACTTTTAGCTACTTTTATCCATTCCATGGCTCCTCACTCATCAATATATTCTTATCGCCATCAATGGAAAACCAAGTATTTCCTTTGGTTCCTGCAGATTATGAAGCCTGCTGCTGCTGAGAGAACAGCCTGCTTAGAAACATCTGACAAATAACCACCTTCTACATACTGAATTGAAGATTCATAATAACTGCAGCTTTTTCTGTTTTGCACCCTTTTTGTATTTCTCTTGCCCAAGGAACTCCCTCCATGACACCCATATCTCCAGATGTTCAATCATAATGGATGTACTCCACAGAATTAACTTGTTTCATAGAAATAGCCTATGGGAGCACCTTGGAATGACCACACATCTTTCAGGTGTGCTATTAATATAAAATAAACTATTTTAACACATCCTTAATCTTTCTTTAATAATCCATCCTAAGTAAATTATCTTGAAGCAATGCTAGACTATGATTGATGGCGCTCTCTATAAAATCTCACTGTTGGCTCAGTACAAAAGAAATACCCTTCTAATAACAGAGAGCTCACCCAGGATATTCAAACTGGCTTCTGGAAGAAACAACAGGATGGAAATCAGTGCTGTTATTTCTGAAACTAGTTCAGCAAGTCTCGTGCTCTGTATGAAACAAGACAGATGCCTTCCTGCGGCTGCTCGCAGAGCTAACGACTTGCCCTGTGTATGCATCACCGGAATTATCACTACGGGCAGCATCACTGTACATGAAGTACTAGCACTTCCATGCAAACAGTGCTTATCAGGGTTGTATTTGCACAACTACACAAGATGATTGTTGTAAAGGCACGGACACTTACTGGAACAGCCTGCGCCCTATGCTATGTGAATTATTGATCAATTACAAACAGATTACTAATAACTATGAATCTTTAAATCCTTATAATAAATCATGTAGATAAATAAAACATGCCTAGGGTGAATAATCTTTCTGCCCTCCTCTTTCTGAATTGACTACCAGAAGTGTGGCACTAACTTCTTTGTAGTAAGGCTACCTTCTAACCCCGAATAGGCAACATATTAAAAAAATTGGTGGTCTTTTGCAGTAAAAAGAGCACCTCCTCATGCATTTGGCATTACAGCCAAAATAGAGACTGCTACTAAGTTTGTCCTCCAAAATACCTACATCTCTGAAGAAGTTAATCATAAAAAAATTGCCAAGTATAATAAGAAGTACAGTAACAATGCTTTTGATTCCTATTAAAGCATTTCACTCCAGCAACTTTGATAAACACAGAACCCTTGAAAAATGCAGTGATGTTATCTAGTAATACACATCACAGTGTCCTAATTCAGCTAAGGCAAGTGAATAAGAAAAATAAATAAACTTTATTATCAGATAAGGTAGATCACAGAGTACCTGAGAAACTATAGCTTTGCTAAGCTATATTCATATTAAACTGCTTCTGATTTCACACAGACTTCCTGCATTTCTTTGTAGTTCATTCAACAAACAGACTCCTTATTCCTTTCCTTATTTCCTGAGGGAAAACACTTGAACTCTGGTTTAAAGGCTCCCAGTTCCTTACATAAATGGAAAATACAGAGTTTAAAAGTGACTCAAAGTCCTAAATAGTTTGCTGGATCTATGCCATATACCTCATGCCACAGGGCATTACTTCTCCTTGTATTAGAGTTTTCTTTGCCTGCTGCTTTGTTATATTAAAGAGTAAGCTGACTTTTAACCAAATTTAAGGTAGACCTAGATGTCCCCTAAGGTTTTTACCAGATGTATCATCCGTATATAGAAAAGGGAATGTGTACGACATCAAACAAAAAGGCTAATTCCCCAGGCTACATAGCCATCTTTCTAATTTCCAGTTATAAAGACAAATCTCTAACCTGGTTGACTAGGAGTAAGTTGGTGAGTACCTGAAATATAAACTTTGACATGAACTCACAAGGACTAGTCCCAAATCACATCAGGTTTCAGTCTGTGAAGGCCAGCATTAACCAAATGTAGCAGAAGTCACATCTCTTTTATCTCTCTAGCGCAAAATGTTGATTGCTTTGAAACTCATCACAGTATTTCCATTTGCATTTTACTGTTTATTTTCTCCAGAGCATATCCTAGGCTCAGTGTGCTATACATTTTTTCAACTCATATACCAGTCTCTTCAATGCAGCACACTGTTCTCTTTATTCTACATTATCTCTGAGTCTTCAAATAAGTGTTAGTGTGGATCCCACTACAGAGATGGAGTCCTTATTTGTGCATGTATTTCAATGGAAGCTTCTACAGTTTACAACAGAACAGTAGTCCCTTTGCCACAGAAGTTGCTCTAATTATATGGTCTTCCTAGATGCTCCAGGGCTTTGTCCTTACAGAAGTAAGATCATTCTTCCAGGACTTCCAAGCATTTTAAAACTCAGAATAAATATGCTGTAGACCCAGTAAAAACATGGGCAAGTGTGACTTTTTCACTACTTATTCTATTGGTGCATGTGCAAGAGCCAGACTCACTGGTATCAGAGCAGTCAATATTGGGACTGCCAGTGCCAAGAAAAGACCACACCGAAGCTGCTGAGACTATCAAAATACAAAAATGCTTGAAATCAAGCCTTCACCGGAACAAGTAAGACCATAACAGCAGCTTTCCCCAGCACTGAGGCAGACATCCTCTCTGATGATAAAGTCTTCCTTGCCTGATATTTGAAGGGTTTTGGGGAAGCACTGGGTAGTACTCATTTGTGTTGCCTTATCCTAGGCATGTCCATCTCCTCTGTATCCAAGTTGATCTGTATGGGATGGTGAAGTAGATGCAGACTGAAGGAAGCAGCCCTTTTGGCTCTTGAAAGGGAAGAATTTGTAGAGCAGAGCATCCTGCAGGCAGGAGCAGACCAGTCTGCTAAAAGCAGGATGAGTGGGAGGTCTGCCAACGAGGCATGCAGCTGGGCTTGGTCAGGGGATCCCTACCAGAAACTGTGAAATGCGTTAAAGGAGGAATGAAACATGCTTCTCTCTTGGTGCTACAGATAATAAGATAACAGAAGGTGGCTACAACCACCTTGGGTTTTATGCTATTTTTGGGGAATGCAGCAAAATGCCTGCATTGCAACTCAGACACTACTGTCCCAAAGTATCTGCTTTCTCATACAGACAAAGGCACATATGCATGTGCAGGTAGATTTCCACTGTCTTTTTCAGAAAGAAACACAAATTAGCATTGTTAATTATATTATCTGTTAACAGCTACAAAATGTGGTGTATTTATAAGGAAATGGCTGTCCTGTCTTCATATGAATGCATAACCAATAGTCTGTGCCTAGAAGAGCTTGCACATCAGTATACAAACAACAAAACAAACAGAAAAAAATAAACCAAAGGAGGAACATAGATTAACAATAAGACTGTGAAATTTGCTTAATCAGCATATAATTTATGTCATCATCTCATTCTGTGACTTACTACTGATGTTAAATCATACCTCTGCTTTTGAGACTGTAACTAGTGCCCCTTTAAGGGTTTAGAGAAATAAGTGAAACTACAAGGTTGTAACAAAAGGCAAAAAAAGCTGCCAAAAGCTAGAGAAAACAAGGCATTATTTTTAAACAATGCTCCTGACTCTTCAACTAATGGAAAACAAACAAAACCCAAAACACTGAGCATCTTTAAAGATGTCACCACTTGTATTCTAATTACACTGAAAGTCTAGCAAGCCAAGTCAAACATACTTCAGTGACCCCCTAATGGATTCCTTCAGTTACATTTCAGTAACATCCAAGGGGATTCCTTTAGTTACTTGGAAAAAAAAAAAGAAAGAAAATATTTTTGCTTTTTCAGAATATATTGCTTTTTCAGAAGATGAACAATTTTAGGATTGCTACTTAGTCTCAAAATAGCATCAATTACACTGAAAATTCTATTTACAAAGAAGAAATAGGATGTTAGGACGTTTTATCACTCCAAATTAGTGGCTACTGCTAAGATTTCCAAAAGCTTGCAAGACATCACGGAGTCCCCAGAAAGCTGTTTTAACCAAACTGAGCTATAATAACTTGTAACTTCAGTGCTTTGTTCTACACCCAAAAGCCTGAAACTCAGACAGATTTCACAAGGCAGGTTCCAGAACTGTGAGAAGGCTAAGGGAGACCTTACTGATGCCACCAAGAGCTTGGTGGGGAGGTACAGAAAGGACAGAACCAAGCCCTTCCCAGTGATGCACAGCAGCAGGATGGGAGCCCATGGACACAAGTCAAAATGAGGGAAAACCCAGACATCAGAAAAAATTGCCGCAAGGTTGGTGAGACACTGGGATAGGTTCCTCAGGGAGGAGGTCTCCATCCTTGGAGTGACCGGCAGAAAAATGGCCCTGCTCTGGGAGGGTGCTGGACTTGATGGTCTACAGCTGTGCTCTCCAACCTTAATAGTCTATGATTCTGTTCACAGCATGTCACATGAGGGAAGAGAAATTAAGAGAAATAAACAACTTACCAACCAGCTGGGCATTTTAAGGAAAATAAAGGGGCCCTTACCTGAAAAACATAACAGAAAGCAAAACCTTAATAATTCATCACAATCACCAGGCTAATGAATTGTAGTAACTCCTGGTACATAAATAACATACACAATTATGCATTCATGACACTGTAAACATTTCCTCCAATATGCTCGTACTCTGTAAAAGATAAGCTATAGCTATGCTGGAATGCATACCAGGGGTCTCTCAGTGTCTGCCTCTCCTGTAGCTTACACCCACAGCTCAGAGAAAAGAAGTTGGTCATCTCTAGGCTCTGGGACCTGAACATTTTTATACACACTTCCTTACTATTTCAATTTCATCGGACATGTGCCAACATTTCTTGTAGACAATTTCACCTTCAGTCCCTGCTGAGGATCCGTCCACTAATGACCATAATGAAACATGCTTTGTGTGAGAGCCTGTTCATTTATTTTCATTCCCGTGAGTGCCTTCAGAGACCAGTGTTGCAATCACGGCTACTTACTATTTAATTCCCAGCCAAATTTATGGCCAAATTGAAAAATGAATGCAGGCTGCCTGATGCAGGATGCTTTTGTCTGAAGTGTCCTCGTGGAATCATTATACTTGCATTAATCTTTAATCTGCAATTAAACAATCAGTTCTATGTAAAAGATAGCTGCAAACAGATCTCCTGAATGTGTACTAGACAATATATCTTAATGGGCGTATTCGTGGAGGGTCTGAGGGAAGAAAAGTCAGCAATTAGGACAGCATCCATCACTGGGCCCCAGGTCAGGGAAAGGTTACAGGAGAACCAAACCTCCCTGAGGTGCAGAGCATCCATCCGCTACCTGCCCTGCTTGAGGGCTGTGCCTGCCGGGGTGGGGAGCACAGGGAGAAAAGCCAGGTGGGGGTGGGAAAGGAAATACAATGGATTAAGGCATGGCTTCGCTGATAAATATGTCTTGGCAGAAAATGCAACCTGCTTTGAATCTGTTTCTTTCCAATTAAGAGCCCAGCTTCCAGCTCCGGCAGATGCTTAATTGGAGACTGAGGCTGCCAGGCAGGCACCAGTGCCACGATCATTAACAGGTAGTTTGAAGCCATTAAGGTGCTCCTGCTTGTCAATTCCCCTCTCATATACTACTGACATAAACAAATGCATCTTCTTCCTCATGGCAGCCAACTCACCTCACAGGGAGAGGTGCACACATGTGTGCTGAAAACTCACCTTAGGTTCCTGGGACTGGGAAGTTATTAAATTAGCACCCAAGGCATCTGACTCATTGGGGAATACAAAGGGCCTTCCTGCCTGGTGTCAGTGTAATATTAGAGCGGTACCAAATGGCTTCAACAATAGGTAAGCAGAAGAGCATCTGTTTCAGATTTGACTTAAATTGCATAATTAGATCTCGGTAAGAGATCCGTCTGCTCACGTGTGCTTTTATCAAATGCTCTTGCCTGATCCAAATAAGGAGCCAGTTCTCAGACCTCTCTGGACATCATTTTGGATGCAAATGTGGGTGCTACCTTAAGAAACTCTATACCTGTGTGGAGCTTTCTGTATGAATAGATGACTATGCCAATACACTGGATTTTTAATTACAAACATGGAGAAAAAAGACTACAATGATACCTGTGAACCCTGCCATATTACAAGACATTTTTCATATTCACTCAGTGGTTTAGCTGAAAAAAAAAAAAGTCACTGAATTGATGTCAAAGCAGTGAGATTAATTTTGTTTTCTCTTACGTGGGTATCCTGAAAAAATTCACAACTGTCCCATTTAATGATGTAAAGAATTCACTACCACGTACCATTTGTGGGTTACAAATCAGCAAATCTTGACAAACGTACACTAATTAAGGGCAAGGAAATAAAAGGCACTTATTGATTGCAAGGTCTGAAGCACCAGAAAACTGATTAAATATATGCTGTTAAGGAGTTAATAAATGATTTAACTCTGCTATGCCATGCTCTACGTACACCCAGAGCTATGGTAGCTAAATGGCAATTCAATGCTACAGTCTTCCATTATTTCCAGTGAACTAATAAGACAAGTAATTAGACTGTTGTTCTTCCCTTCCAACTGCAGCATTAATGTACTTAGTTGTGCAAATGAAGAAGTGATACCCAGCAGGTGGGGACAAAACTAACATATATAAAATATTTTGCAAAAAGACAACCCATTAATTTAAAACAGTTGCAATAGAAGTCTCAGTCGGCTGCTACATAAAACCAGTATTTTACAGCTGTACGGTGATCACAGGAACTTCATAGCTATGGTCCACCAGCAGGGAAAAGAGTTCCACATAAATGTGCAACCTTTTTAATGGATTCTATCCCTAACATAATACAGACCACTGACAGACAGGTTCCTTTTCTGACAAACCACCTCTTTCACAACATGCTGCTCATGGTTCGACAAGTAGGATCATCCTGACAAAGAAAACCTAGGGCTAGATACCCTTAGCCAAGTTTCAGACAGGAAATATACGGAGGTGTCTTCTGTAAGGTCACCTAGATGCTAACATGTGTTCCCTGCCCCACATGCCTCCTAGGCAAGCA
>JAOXNG010000001.1:32008053-32029052 GCA_028566535.1 Scolopax minor | reverse complement strand
CATAGCCACCACCACACTCGCAGCTTCCAAGCAAGCTTGGCCTTGAGAGACACCATGTCACTTTGCCTAGGCTTTCTTGCCAAAAAAAATCCCTCCAGCAGCAATAAAAAAAAAGGTGCCCCATGTGCTTCTTATTAACGTGCCACTGTGGTGCTACACTGACAGAAGGCGGAGGACAAACTGACAGTCCAGGTGCAACATTCATGAGATACGTGTACTCGCAATGGATAAACTACAAAATAAGGGGGATATATGGGTGATCAATTCATGTGTTGAAAAAGATAAGTCTGATTCACCACTTTGTAACTCCTCTGTTGCACCAGTAAGACCTACTGGAAATCTGCCTCAGACTGTTCTGCCTAAACTCCACTGCAATGCTGCAGTTTCACAGGTTATTAAATTAATGGTTGGTTTTGGTGAAAGATGAAGAAATAAGGACACAACGATCACATATCTGCTTCCACCTTTTGTGATATTTTCATCTTTTAGGTAAAATTGTCTAAGTCAAGCCAAAAGTGGATGAGATGTATAAAAACCCAGGAAAGGGAAGAGAGAAAATACTGTAATAGGGCAGGGGAAATCAGCACAGAACTACCAGTACTACTTCAGGATTAAGTCTTTAAAGGCACATAAATGCACAACTCAGGATATTCTACATTTATCCATGTCTAATAGTTTTAGAGTCCATCGTCCTCCTCAAGTCAAAAATGCCCAGGAGATTTCTCACCCTTCTACCTGCAGGATTGGTTGCAGCATTTTGTCTGTTCTTCACAATTTCCTCAAATAGATTTATAGCAGAATTCACTCCCTGACAGACATAAAAGTCTCTTCATTGAAAGTGACACTGAGTTTTACCAGGGAAAAAGTAACTGCCTCTTCTATGTCATACCTGGATATTCATTTAAGGGGTACACAGCCCATTTTTCTTGCTTTTGTCAAGAAGCTGAAAAAAGGAAAACTAATTATATGGTCCTCAACAAAAAGATCTCAAGCAGCTGGAACAATTCTTGAAACCCCCTCTCTCTCCTCTTAACACCAATCAGGTGTTAACACTCACTCCTAACATAGATCAGCCTCTATTTCCTTCTTTGAATGTCACACCATTGACAAAGAACTGACTCCAGAGTACTCGAACTACCCATTTGCCAGAGGAGAATAGGAAGTTCTTCTTGCTGAGAGCCAGGCCATCAGTTCCTGAGGATTAGATGCCCCCCATGACTCTCATGGCTGAGTAGACAACCTTCCCAACGTGAGCCTCTATTCACCACTGGATCTACAGCCAGGCAAGCGTGATACCTACGCTCCTCCTCATAACTTCTCAGAGAAGCAACAGAGAGGAGTTAACAAACCAGGGAACAGCAAAAGAATTGCTCTAATTTGGAGATATCAGCCTTGCTCAATAAAACAGCGCTCAGCAGGCACAGTTACTGGGGAAGGACGAATGATTTGGGGTATAACACCAGACTGTTTTTCCCCTCAGGGCAGCCATGTATTTGGAAAGCAAAATATTAGGACCATCTACGGTTGGAATGAGAAACTAATAACATTTTCCCCCACTCCTAGGAGCCAGGGTAGGGCTAACTGTCCCAAGTCTGCTAAAGTATACAAAATCTTTAGCTATGCAGAGGGTTCCACAAATGAAAATTTAGTAGAAAGCCCTTCACCCTTCTTATTCCTTGAAATGGAAACAAGCTATTCAGGCTTGGTCTTCCTTAGCAATTTTTTTTTTCCCAGCTCCAGTCATTAGAATCGGTATTTTCCTGTCGAGCATGTGTCTGGCAATTTTTTTTAAGCCTCAGGACTGTACAAATGCCTCTGGTGGCAATCTTCACAAGGTGAGTTATATCTACTATCTTTTCAGGAGATAAGTGGAGAGTCTCTCCTCCTCATGCGCAGTGCCATACAAAGAGGGTTTTACAATCAGATATTCTCAGGAGGAAGGAAAGTGTGAAAAATATAAATGGGTAATAGTTTTCCCCTCAGAGTTTTAAGTATAGAGTAAAAAAATGCTATGTATTTATAGGTAATAAAGCAATTGTGATCAAAATATCTATGGTTTTAGCCCATGCTATTTTTTTTTTTTTACACTTTGCCCTGATTGAAATGATAATCTTATTTTTACTGCAGATACTTTTTTAATATCAAATGAATCAATCTTCTACTCTTTCAATCTAAAATGGACTTGGTAATTGTTAATAGGATAATAGGAGATTCAAAGCAAACTGCAAGATGTCATTTGTCATTTCTCTTTTCAGCACCAAACAAGTGACTGGCAACTGAAAAAATGGATTATACAGAGTGCTGGCACTGGCTTCATTTACACTTCTGGCCTTTACACAATGCTTGCTTTCTGTTTACAGAATCATGGACTGCATAAAATGCCAACCACTATTTAATTTCTTCCTCCAAAACTACTTACCACCCACCACCTTTCCTTCTAATATTTTTTTAATTAAACAAGCCAGGGTCTGAAGATGTGTTAAAATTACGAATCATATTTTGCTAAGAAACACATGCCTAGAAGTTACCAATAACATTCCTACCCTGGCAAAAAGAAGACATACTGCCTACATTAAGCAAACTACTGACAGCAGACATTTTCACGACAATCAGATAGATATCACCCCCACCATGGCAAGTTTCTGTGGTCACAGAATCTTTCTTTCATGAGACTAATATTTAAGCTTCTATCTTTCTTTGTCTGCTATTTCTGCTCTGTCAAATGTAGTAATACACATTTTATTGCTAAAGTCTTATAAAAAGAAACAGGTTACCCAAAAAGGAAATATTATGGTCTATCCCATTGAACACAGTAAAACTTTAAATCTCCCATAAAAATAGGTCATCCAATTACATGGTAAAAGCGACATTTTTTCATTGTCCAGTACACAATATATTTACAGGAAAATTACCAGAAACCCCTCAGCTGTATCAGATCTGAACCTTATATTTAGATGCAGTCATATATTACTGCTGATAATGTGATGTCAGTGAATAGATTGGAATTTTTCACTGTCCTTTATCAAGATAAATTGTTCTGTCAATAGCAAATGGCTGGCAAGTATTAACACTCTGCACACTATATGACTTTTCATTCCAAGCAAAAATTGTATTTAATGCTTTTGCACAAAATCTATGGCCGTGACTATCCCTATTACCTATTTAACTACCTTTTAAAAGGAGGATTTATTTCTGCAAATTAGGACCTGGGTAACAAGACGGTATCATGCATCATAAACTTTAAGTCAATACAAGGCAGGACACTTGCAGTTCAAATGGGGAAATACCTTCCTCTCATCACTTGGTCATCCAATAGCATTACCAAGCTGTGGTGGGAGCAGCTGCTCAGAGCAGAACTTTATCTTGGCTTTCTTCCACCTACACCACCGCCGCGTCCCACAGTAGCAATTTGCTCATTGGCCTATTACTTTCAATAGGTATTCCAGTAATTGGCTATTTCACACTTGTAAGGCTTGAACTGGCAGAGTGCAAAGGGCAGGCAACCAGCCTGTCAGGGTCTTGCAAGCTGCTCGTCCATCAATTATCGTCAGCTTATACAAGAGCAAATGCTCCGAAACCTTGTTGGCTTGGATCAGCTTTGCCACGAGTGCAGTTTATCCCCAAACCATGTTAAGTTATGAACAAGTAGGTTGCTATGGAGCGAGTAGCATGTTTGTTGGCTGGCACGTGCTGGGGTGGGAGGCAGCAGGGGGGGACGCTGTTGATTATCTGGAGGATTGTAGCTTCTGCTGGGTTCTGCGGCCACCTGCTGTCCTACACCCGCTCCCTTTGCCAAGAAATACTCAAAGCAGACAAATATAGTTTGTTTTGTAAATGATGACTTCAAAGGAAAAAAGGTCCTGCCTACAGTAGCCTGGAAAGGCTGGGCACACCTGAGGCAAATAGTTCTACATCTGGACTTATGGCAGGGAGAAACACATCTGACAGAAAACCAGGGTTAAAGCATTCAGCTAGGTTAGAAAGTTATTGAGAGCATAATGCTAATCGCTTTTCTGCTTTAACTCAACAGTCTCAATCTGCAACATGGTCACATTTCCCACAGCATTTGACTCTTCATCCTTCCATGTCAGGCTTTTTCATTGCCATTATTTATAAAGCAAAGAGGCTCACAACATTTTTGCTGATCTTATATACTATTTGTTAGATGTCCCAATTCTTGGTGATACTATTTAGTATAAGGTGGCTGGGGCTTAGATCTACCAGCTTTTTGTACAAACAACCCAGACAAATCCTTCCTGATTTGATCTGTTGACCTGTTAATTGACAAAACGGTCTCTTATCTAGCAACTACCTGCCTCGAGCAGAGTAAACAAACCACAGATTCTAAAAAATAAACAAATTAATCTATTATATGTGCTAAGAAAATCCCGAGTACTTAAAGATGAGGGGAAAAAAATCACACACATTAAGAGCAAAGTGATTTAGAAAGCTGCTAAGGATGTTCAAAAATCAATTCCAAACTTCGAGAGGACATGACTAAGGCTCCTAATAAATCCACCTCCAAATGGATCTAGGAGTTACGCACCCTTACTAGTTGAATAAATGAAGTGACACTGAAGCATATCTAATTGTAATACATCACAAGATAATCTGTCAAGCCCCAAGTGTTGAGGTCCTGTCACCCTTCTTCATCCATTATTTATACACAACCTTCATTGCCAGTGAAATCCCTATGAAGTATAGCTTGGTGTCCAAATGCAGCTGTTTTAGCCACTCAGCAGATACAGTCAGGAATCAAACGCAAACAAACTCCCAAAATAGCCATTATTCTGATGGAGAGAGAGTTCAGAAAGGAACAAACACACAGAATCCACAACTCTTTTCTACTTTGCTTAATGTAGTGAAGAGCTACCCACACCTGTGTCTTTGCAGTGGACACTGTGGTTATGCCCTGCTGCCAAAGTTTGCTTTATATCCATTTCAAGATGCTATCTGCCCTCCCCCACTCCCCCCCGCCCCGGGCCTTTATTTCTTTATCCTATTTTAGATGGGAAGACTTGCCTAGAAACATATCTCAGTGCTCTTAACAGCATCTGCTGTGGTAATAGGCAAGAAAACTAATGGAGCAGTGCAATATTTTTTACTCCAAACTCGCCAAAGATGTGTGAAGGGCAAACAGTTGGACATATTTACATACATTCATGATCCAGAAAGTCTCAGTTCAGCAGCTGCTGCAGCAAGAGGCAATCCTTCCCTGTTAGCCTGCTCAGCGAGGTTACAGCTCTGCTCTGCATCCGTCTGAGAGCGATGGGAGGTTTGCAGGGGAAGCCTCCGGAGCAATAGCCAGCCTGGGGATTTTTTGCTGACTCTCATTTTAGTAACTGGAGCCACAAATTCTCAATCACCATGTTATTGCAGGAGAAACAGGAGTTTGTCCCCTTGTTCCTTTTCTTCCCCCAAGATACACGCAAACGCTTTATAAATGCAAGAATAAAGATGCACATTTCACACTACTTCACAGGTTTGGCCAGGACACTCTCGAGGCTGTGATAACTACCCTAATCTGCTTCATGCATGCAGCACTAGAAAATTAAAGGTACTGTAAATTACATGGCTATATTCCTCCCACAGCCCAATTAAAGGCTTTATTATTTGTCAATAAAGTACCAAATAAACAAGGTATCCTCCCGATAAGGCAGCTGTTGCCATTTGGCTCGCGTGAGCCTTTATTTATGTTCCATAAGTTTGCAGCATGAAAGTTGCTGATAGGCCATGTGCATTATTACCAGATGCCCCATGGAAACTGCTTGTGTCTCCAGGGCCAAGTCCTCAATAGCACCCGTCTTTTCCAGTAGGCAAGCGGCCTATTCACACGCGGCACGATTCGTGTTATTGCTTGCAGCCTTTGTAGCTCTCAGACAGTAGTCACTGTGCCCCCATTAACAAAGCATCCTCCAGCAGCCACAGACCTTGAGCCTGAGCTGGTACCTGCTCTGGCTGCCTCTCAGTATGATGGTTTGTATGTCCAGGGGTGGCCAGAGATATCAGTGAGTATATTTTCCTTGTATACTCAAAAGGAAACTGGACCAGGCCTCTGAGCAATACCTTAATTTTGCTGAGAGTTCCTATCACTTATTGCTAGGCTAAAAAGGTCAGCTGCTGTTGTCTCTGATGCTCATATTCCTTCCTGGCTGCTCAGCAATAACTGCACAGAGCTGAAGCCTCTCTCCTTTTCTTCATCACCCATTTGCATTGACTTAATTTTTTTTTTTTTTTTTCTCTTTTTCCTCGATGTAAGGAACAATGGCTTATGAGCTCTTACTACAGCTGTATGTTTTCATCTCTAGGAATGGTAAAAGCCCTCAGGAAGCAAGGCATTAAGACATCAACACAGCACTCCCATGGCTTGGTGTGCGCGATTCTCCCCCCTTCTCCAGCTTTTTAATTTCAGGCACTTCCTACTTCCTATTTGGGCTTCTGAGTGATACGAGTATGTAATTAGTCAAAGAAGACATTAACACCTACAAGGCACTCTTCAGACATCAGGAAAAAAAAAAAAAATCAAGCTATGCAGTTCTGTTCCCTGTTTCTTGTAATTACAACATTAATTTCTTACTTTTGGGGAAAAATAAACTTCCTGTATTTCACAGATGATGGCAGAGCTAAAAATTAATTTAAGATGATAATGTTACATGAAAATAAAAACCTCTTCTGATTGAATTTCAAGGACTCTTCTGTTTAACTAGCTTCAAGAGTCCTTTTTTTGATCATAATAAAATTATTTGCCATATGGTTCAGATGCTTGTGATCCTCTCTCAATGAGAGGATTATGCATGAGATATAATGCCTACTGTAGCTGCAGCCAAGCACACAGCTGGCTCTGATAATGCCAACAAATGGCTTCATCTATCTCAATGTCACGTAGGAGCTGGTGCGATGAGAATCAGCCCAGAGTACAATTAAAATCTACATCATCTGTGAGAAAGGTGATGGAGGTTCTGACATCAGAGCTGTGCCAGATTCATCCTCTTTCCATTGCAACAGAAGAAACATGTTGCCCCTTTCACCCTGTCACACTAATGATGTGCTTTGCACATCCCTTCCTGTGCACATTAAAGGTAGTAAATCAGGGAGACTCCTATTTAAAAGCTTCACCTTTATCTGACATTCAGTAACGAGAACAATTTCTAAATTTAAGTTAAGTGTATTCCTTGCTCCCCTCTCTGTGATGAGATAATGCCATTTGAAGTCTGCAAGTGAAATATGCATAGAGGAGTTTATGATCCATATGGCCCCAAACTGTGACAGTATGCAAAAATTTCCTTGTTTTAGTTCCACAATATTTAGTCACACTAATAAAACCAGGCTTGCACATCCATTTCTTACACCAAACCAAATTTTTTTGCAAAAATGGCCATAATTCACAACAAACAAGCCTGATATCAAGACACTGATGAACCTCCTCTTTTAGGTTTTTAAAGCTAGTGGGGGATTTGTGCAATGATTTTGTTTTATTGTTATATTCATTAAAGGCAAACCCCACAAATATGTTTTAATTAGCATTTTCAACGATTTAATGTAAACATAAGACATAATTACTTATGCCTGGCTCTCAAATTTTATTATGAACCAGGGTTCTTTTAAAATATTTTAAGCCTTTGGATGTCAGAAATGTAAAAGCTTGTCTGGTGAAACATGGAAAGATATTAGCTAATGCTGTGTTCTCTTTCTCTTCTCTGTCAATTTAGCTGTATCAGTTTGTGTGGCACATTGCAAATGGTTTTGCTAATCAATGCAATGTAGGCACTGGAAAATGAAGATATGCAGGTTTATACTCACTCTTGATCTTTACTGGGTTTGAAATGTAATCAAAGTCTATTTAAAAATCTTTAATCACACAATATAGACACAGACCATTTTCAACTATCTCCTGATTAGGACTTAAGTCAAACTCTTAGTTCCCTTAATAACATTGATAAATGTATTTTTAAATGCATATATTTTGTACCAAATAAGAAAAAATACATTGCATTTGACTCTCTACCATATTACTCTAGTTTAATGCTATTTGTCTCAATAATGTAACACTCTGATAAAACCAATGGTATGCAAGTTTAAAGTATTATGTTATGCACCAACATGAAAAAAATCTAAATCTCAGAAGATGACACTGAGCTTCTTTCCATATGAAAACGATCACCTTGTTGCTTCCTGTTACGCATTCAATGATAAGAGAAGGCTTTGCCTACTGGCCAACCAGCAACAACATTCCTCTATTAAGTTGATTAAGACAAAATGACAGCAACATCCTCTTCCACAAAAGCTTAGGTAGTACAAGCTTTGGGAAGCATCCAGGTGACATAAGAATCTACTGTCTAGTAGAGCAAAAACCACAATACTTAAATTTTAAAGAACTAAACCAACTCAGAAATTTCTAAAGAATACTTAGAAAAGCAGTTGTCTCTGATGGTCCTTAGCAATGCAATCCTTGCAGTTCATGTAAAATGTCATTGCCCCAAAAGTAAAATAAGAAAGAAGAAAATCCAAGGAAACTTTTTACTGCACTTGCTGTGTCTGTCCCTATCTAAACTTGTCGAGCTACAAATAAATCAAACAAAAAGCTGGGTGCCAAGTCTTCGTGCCTCATTGAATGAATGTTGCTTCTCTCACCTTTACTTTTGGGTTTTTTTACTCCCCAGATAATAACAGCTGGTAACCACCTAACAACGCACCTATTTATAATTTAGGTATGGGCTCTTCACAACTGCATAGCAAGGAAACTCTGCCTTTAAAGATAAGACACTTGCAATTATGTCCAAGTTCAGCTTCTCTCTTTTACTAGAGTCAAAGCTCATAAAAGCTGCCACTCTAAATGACTAATTGTCATTTTCTGTGCATGTTTTAATAACTCTGAAACAAATAACTCAAACCATAAAAAAAGGTAAAAATTGGAGAGCAAGAATTCACAATATCAAGAGTAAAGGTGACAGATACCCTCCAAAATGCAAAATTCTCTTCCCATGAGGTGAAAATGCCATTGGAAACTATGCACACACTCTCTGTCCCCTCCCAAAAATTGTACTACAGCTACTCCAACTCAGCTTGAGAGTGATCAAGTGATCACTTACACATACACTTTTCTGCAGAACTCCCACAAATCCAGGAGTGTAAGAAAATCTTACATATATTGAAATACAAAATCCTGATATACAATCTTGAAAAGTAAGTATTCAGGTGGTGTATTTTAAGATCCACTCTTGAAGTAACAGAAATAACTGTTTTAGAAAACAGTATTTGTGAGCTTTCGAACATCAGCAGAAAATCATTTTGGCTAAATGCGGTGCTTGAAAGAAGACACCGAAATTATAATGCAAGTAGAAGTCCAACAGAGACACAGAAAGACAGACCATCATCCTCCCATATTAAGAATTTGAAGATGAAAAAGCCACTGATTTAATGATCCTATTAGTTTATTAATGTTGATAACATATTAATTTGAAATCACATTGCACAATTTCTACAAGCAAGACTTCAAAAATTTCCTTGTCTCTGGTAAACTGTAAGTTCTTGATGGAGCATAAGTAATCAATATATTTTTAATATAAAAAATTTCATAGCACCCAATGGTATAATAATACTTCAAAGAAAATTAAGACAGACCTAATCACAGCATTAGCTACAGGAAAAGAGAAAAAGAAATTAAGAAAAAAAAGAAGATGTAACTGACTGAAGGAAGAAATGTTATGGTAATCTCATCCTTTAAGACTTGCCTGTGCTTTTACCTTGTTAATGTGCACAACAAAATTAAATACTGCAAGCTATCACACATACTGTTAGACTCCTCCTGAACTTCCATTGTTCAAGTAACCAGTCTCAGAAAAAGCCACATAAAAGTTGTTTGTTTCTGTCCAGAAACAAAGAGCAAAGATACCTTTGTTAAATCCTCCCAGCCCAAACACACACACACGTACAAAAGAAGAAAACCTAGCTTTAATTCTTGAATTGTTTGGTGAAAATAGCAGAAATTACAGTGAAAATTTATAAAGGCCCACAGACAAACCAATATCAGATGTGAAATAGTAAAAAAATCTATTCTTTGAGAGACAGATAGATATTAACGATTCAATGAGACCCTGTAGAATCCAAATTTAGAATGTGGCAAATTACCTTCAAGTTATAACAATCTAGACCACTAGTGAAACAATGAGACTAGAGAGGAGAATCACAAAAAGATATCACATATGATGTTCTTTCTACTTTTTTCATACTTGGCAGATCTGTCCACCTGTGATGTTCTCTGAACTTACTGTTCTAAGTAATTTAGAAGCAATAAATTGTACAGAGACTGTTTCTTGCCTTAGCATGCTGTGCAGTCCAATTTGGCTTTTGGTTAACTCACTTTCAAACATACTAAATTTTTGCAAGGTTTCAACAGTGCTTGCCACTGTTGATATAATCCACTTCTCCACACTGCTGAGGTCCTCACCACCAGCTGAGCACCCAGATGCAGACAGAAGCAAGAGCTACAACAATAAACTTTTATCCATTGAGCAAAATCTGATATTTATGGGGTTTTTGTTCATTAAGAAAAGAACAGAATTCTCTTCAAGATGTGAAATATTTTTTCACAGTTATTTAAATCAAAACATCCACAAGTCTCGTTCCTAAAAAGGTGCAAGAGGTTGTGATAGAAGAATGAGTTTACGTGTTTAGATTATTGCTCATCTCCCAACAGTATTGCCCCCTGTTTTAAGATCATATCAGAATCTCAAAGAGGATGAGAAAAGAGAGAAGATGGGGGAAAAGGAAGCTTATTTTTGAGCTAGCCCCAGTGCACCTTGGAGCTTTGATATTTTCTGTTCACCTTCTATTTCCATTTTTCATTTTCCTAGAACCAGCTGTCTATTCATAAAGCCAGAAAGATATTGCTTAATATAGTATCAGTATTCCTGTATAGCACCAACAGATTAGAAAAGGTTGTTGAAAAGCAAATGCATATATGCAAATGTTTTTTTATATTAAATGGAAAGATTCCAAAACCTCAAATGATCCATGTGAAATTTTAATTATAACTTAACAGCTGTTTGAGCTAATTGAAGGATATCAGAAAGGTGATTTCCTTCTCATTGTAATTAAAGAGTTAAGCCTAATTTACTGTTGTCAGAACAAGACTAAATACCAATCTGGTCTGCCTGATTACATAAAAAGGTAAACAGGAGAACTCCAAGACAGACACCAGAATGCTTCCTCCCACCTCCCACCCCCTCAACACACGCACTCCTCCAGTATAAGAAAAGTAAAACAGACAAGTTTGCAGTGATTGCTTTTGCCCTATATCTTCTCTTGCAAGAAGACGGGCAATGACCTTTAAAGCAAGTGATCAACTCTAATGCTGCTTTGCCACACTTTTATTAATTTTGCCTGGAAGCTATTTTCATTTCCATTTCCTTGGCTTCACAACCTTATTGTTTAATACTGCGGCTATGCATAAAGGTAAACATATGCTTTGCATTCACTAATGTTGTATTATCTAATTGCCACCGATGAAAGAATAATGTAATGCAGAAATAATACCAAAATACTTGTTGGTCTATGGCAATAATAGGGGTTTTTTCCTGTTTTTTGAAGGAAAATACAGAGAACAAAATATGGGTTTGATCCCTATCATAAACATACCTTATAATATGCATACTTTTAAAATAATGCATTAAATACAATGATCTTCAAAAGGTACCTGAACAAAAATTAAAAACTATTTCTGTAACATTGGAAGTTCAAATATTTTGTTTTCTAAGCCATCCACTGATTAATAGACACCTCCCTTGCAACACAACTGCCATTATTGAAAAGAAGCACAAAAGATTTATGAGAGACAGAACCTCTGGCTACAAGTGTCAATAATATTCAGTGTAAAGTAAATTGCTAAAGTATGACTTCTGTCAATATTTTAATATATAATAAATATATTAAAAAATTACTAAAGTACATTATCTCCACAGCGTTATACTAAACACCAAAGAATTCCAAAGTGATAAATTCAGGCATAGAGGCAGAAGTGGTGAGAGATGAGTGAAACCTGTGAATGATAAGCCCCTGAAAAAAATTGCATCTATATATTTAATTCACATTTGCATGACACCTGAAGCTCTGCATGGCTCATGTGCAATCAGCATCAGAAAATGAGCATCAGGATTCCAGGAGAATAAGAAGCAGCTCCACTGCATGGGATGTCAGCAACAGATCAGGAAGCCAACTGAAAAATGTGAAAATGTTTGTAGATGTTTGGACCGCATGGATCAGGGAAGTGCCAACATAATAAGAAAGACATTTCAGATGTCTTTAACAAAGGCCAGTGCTGGTGGGAATGAAGAAAGGCCAAGCAGTCTTAGATATGTGGAACACCTAGGCTAACAGTAAGGCATCAAGTACTGAATATGATCTGTGGCCAGACAGCTGTAGTTTTCAGTTCAGTACATTAAGGCTATTTTAAACAGACACAAGCAAAATGTAAAAGGAAAAACATATACTGAAAATATAAGAGGCAAGTTTGCAGGAAGCACACTTTTTGCATTTTGCTGCACAAGAATCCTTACCTCAACTCAAATCGCACTCTAAGCACTAAAATGCTTTTATGCTCAATTAATATGACTTAATCTAGCCATAAGCAGAATAATTCAGACAACTAGATTGTGCTGGGATTCCCCTGCCTCCTTGTGCTCTAGTAGTTTTCCTGACCTTGACAAATCTCTTGGTTATCCTCCATACAACATACTGTTTTTATACATCCTTCCTAAAGAGTCAAAAAGAAACAGCACAAATTTAATGAGTTATAAAAACACACTTGAAAACCATCTCTGACTAATTAACTTCAAAGCAGATAATAAAAAAAATAGTTTTATTCTCTACGTATTACAAATATAAATTGTACACACTCTATTTCAGCTGCCATGCCCTCTGTACAAAGCAGGGCTTAACTCCTAGGTCAGTAGGAACAGCTGAAGATCTTCCTCTACCTTCCTTCCACTGCTTTCTCGCTCATTCATTCGTGCTTCACCCTATGCCCAGATGTTGAGTAAAATCTTAATGCAGGTTTATCTCCGGAACATTTACAGAAATATTTACCTTTACAGGTATTATCCCGTTGGTTTACTTCCCGAGATAAGAGGCTACTAGAATCAAATTATTTTACTACTCATCTTTCTCTGTTCTGACAAAAGTACGTTTAATGCAATCTACATGATGAATGTGTCCTCATGAAAAGTGGGAGGGAAAATTAATTTGGGGGGTCTGACAATGAAAAGATCATTTGTCACTACTGTGCTGAGCTGTGCCAGGAAACTAGACTAGAGCCCTGCAATATATTGTTAGACCCCAGTGGCTGCTGCCCATTTTCTGCCCCTTCCTTTAGCAAACTCCTCCTTCCTAATGCTTCAGTTCGCTCCGAATGAAAGTTATTAGCAATACTAACCAGCCAGAGTGGTGAGCTTGGATGCAGGAGGGGTGGGATGTGAATTTGTGAGAACTAATTTGTCTAATGTTCAGTAACAAAGGCAAAGCGTCTGTGCTGTGAATTAATATAGCATCAATCACTGACTAACTGCTTCAGCACATGTAATGAGAATATTCTCTGGCCAACCCCATGGTCTGCACAGACAGCTGGGGAGATAATAACCCAAACGGAATTTTTATTTTAATGCAACTCTCATCTTCAAAGCAAGAAAGAACCTAGGGAGACTATCCTTGGGGGGTGTGAGTGTGTATATATATAAATATATATATATATGTGTGTGTATATATATATATATATACACATATTATAGTTTTTTACATATATGTAGATATATATACACACACACACACAGAGCCTTTCAGAAAGGGCTTAGAATAAAATTGTTTATTTTGAAAAGTACTATCCTGTACTTAGAAATATGTTCAGTTGACTGTAAGGTTCCTGGATGAATAGTCCTTTTCTTTTAATTCTGAGTTGCTTTACCGTCTCTCCAGTAGATGTTTTTAATGATTTGGTTAGCTCATCTTATTAAAATTCCACTTTGTATAAAAATAAAGAATGTTGAAAGCAGTTTAATATCCAGAAGAGGTGGGTTTTTTCCTCCCCTTCATTTGCTGATCACATTAAGGGCAGTCACAGAAACATTTCTTTTAACACTTTTACATTAAATGTAGTCGCAATTTGAAAAACATTTCCACTCACATTTCTTTAACAAGGACATTTAATTTTTGCATAGTAGCATTCTCCCATTGTTTTCAGAACAGAATAAAAAAGCACAAATATTTTGTTTGACATTAAAAATATTTAAAAATCATCACCAATGAAAAACTCATCAAGTCTAGGATCACCTGGAACAATTAGTGGGTGTACTAGCTACACTTCCACCTCTGGAAAGAATGAATTTTCTGTATAAAAATATTTATCAGAGAGAATTTTATCATGCCAGAGAAGCCCAAAGATGCAGCCCCCAAAATAACAGAGAATTAAGGAGAAGACAACACACCTTTATTACAAAGCTGAAAATGAATATGCCATTTACAATTAAAAGGTTCACTGAACTCTACATACTGATTACGTGCTCCAGCACAACACACCCAGAATACTTGATCTTCAGTGCTCCCAACTCCATCAGGCTACAGTGAAGCAATGAGGATACTTTGTCTGGTATTGATAACAAGGAGGAAGACAGCCCTTCTGGAGTCAGACATGCCAAAGAATGAGAAGCTGTTGCAGGTCATTACCAAAGCACTCTCATCACCCTCCCACCCCCACCCCCGTTAATTTATGTTATTATTCTGTTAAACATTTTGCTGCCTTCAGCAGGAGACATCCAGAACGCCTGCTAGATCAAGCCAAAGGCTTTCAAGGGTGAAGGGTACACTGCCATCCAGTCTAAACAACTTGATATTTCACCCATCTTGTACTGCATACATTGTTAGGCATAGGTTTCAAATAACACCCAAAAAAATAAGTCAAAAACTGTGAGTTCAAGCCAAGTTAAAGACCATACTATCCTCTTTGACAAACAAGCCCTGCAGTGCTGCAATCCTGTCTCTAAGCCCCTGTGACCCCAGGGAAACAAGAGGAGCCATTCCTGGAGACACTAGGATCAGGAAATATTATGATGTGACATTTTAGAAAACATATGTTACCATATAACACCGGGACATCGCAGAAAACAGAATTCTACCTGCCTTTGTCAAAACCACAGACGAGGTGAGAGCGAGCCACTGCTACCTAAAGTGGTCTACAAAGAAAACACCTCTTTTGTTTCTTTAGCAAAGAAAGCCACCCTCCCCCAAAAGGCTTCAGTGTAACTCCTGCAAAAGGCTGAGGTTTGTGCTCCCATGGGTGAGAAACACTGGGACTAATTGCAAGTGCAATTTCATTTAAACTCCTGTAGATCAAACGTGCATTTATCAGGACAAAAAAAAAATACTTATGTGCCTGTAGGAATAGCCACACATCATTCTGGCCAAGCAGGACACTACTGTACTGGTTAAATTAATCACTGGTTAATTTGAACACAGAGAAGGAAAAATAAAAGAAAATGGTATTATTTAGCTATGGAGCAATTACTTACTTGACAAGATGAATGGTGAACTATTAAACATGTACGTGAAATACCTGTTTAACGTTTGCATGTCACATAAAATCATTTTTGATAATTTCTATACATATGAAGTATTAAGCCCTATTAGATAATGTACATACGAAGTAATGAAGTAATCTACTACTATGAAGTATTAGATTGTGTACCTATGTACTATTTTTATTACTGGAGGAAGAAGGTCCTACAGCTCCAATCTAAATTAATGGAAAACATAAGCCTCTTTTTCTCAAGACATACAATAAACAGTCCATAGCTTCAGTCTAGGATGAGTCCTAGGAAGGAACTGTGATTCAAATACAGAATTCTTTCTACTACTGTGAGAGAGGAAGGAAGTAATTTACTGCAGCTAAATAGAGACTGCAGAGTGTTTCCCTTTTCTTCTAGTAGCTGGTAGGTTGAGGCAGGTCCAGGGAATAAAGGCTGCATATCACAACGCCCCTCTTCTTCTGCCCAGCTGGAAGGAGAGCTACATGCAGCCTCCCTCAGCCCACACTTCAATTCTCAAATCAAAGGACTGGGAAGATTCTCTCTCCTTGGTATTACAAAATAGTGTCCCTGGAGCTCTTTTGCAATTTGGCTCCTAATGAAAAAAAAAATAATTAAATAAATACCAATGACTTAGAGGGGAATCTCTGAATCACATACTGAAGGACTTCCTCTCCTTACATGTCCTACATTGTTTCAATCCTTTTATAGACAAAAAAATTCTAAGGGAATATTATTTATTATCTATTTAAAGGTATAAACAAGGAAAAGACCCCATTATTCACTTTAAGTGTATCTTTCATCAGTTAAACAACAACAATTCAAAAAATTATGCGGTGATCGAGTGGCAGCTATTATTGTCAGTGTAATTTTCCCTGTCAGTATCCTATAAAGCATGTTGTACTGGTGACACCACCTTCAGACTATCTCTACAGGTCCACTTTTGAAAAATTATAAACCATTAAATAGCATACACTACTGGCAGTGAATACATACATGTATTTTGTTAATTTATGGCATGTTTCATACATACCAAGGCATAAAGAATTATCACTGGACGTGCACACTGATTGTGGTTTGGTAGGCTATGTGGGAGAATTATAGATAAGATTACACTGTCATATTTTTTATGGGGAAATAGCATTTAGCAGCCTTAATCAAAAGTGGCTATGCTAATATTCTCTTTGATAACTGATGTGAAAGAGGAAGTTACACATTCAGCCATCCTAAATCAGCAATGATTTATCTTCTGCTCTTGTTGGATTTTTTGTTTTGTTTGGAAAGATTAGGTGGTTTGGGGGTCAACTGAGTGTGTGGAATTAAATCCGACTCCTAATCTGGTGAGTTATCTATGGTGTGCAAGGCATACACCATCCATTATGTAGCATCAGTGAGTGACAGTATGAATAGCAGCCTTTGCCAGTTAAAGCCATGATAAGACCTGGATTCTGAGAGAACTTCCTGCTTCAGAGCGATCTCTATTGTTCCAGCCATCAGTTTTGGCAGTAAGACTGATTCAAAGATAAGATATCAATGATGCTGGAGTCTTACGTAAAAAAAAAAAATCAGCAAATAAACAGTTCATCTGCATTTAGAACAACACCTATCAAGTTGATTTTAATTTTAATAAGACCCAGTGCCATGTATTAAAACTAATAACTTAAATATGCAGAATTTCTTTGAGTCAGATTCTGATCCAAGGCAGAATTATTCCATATTCAGCATTCATATCCCCACAACTAGTTCCATGAGTAACTGCCTGGTAACAGCCTCCATCTCAACCTCACCTCGTTTGCAATTTCATGGCTGCCGATGGGTATGTTCACTGAACTTCAAGTAGCTCTCTGCTCCTAACCCAACTTTCTGCCAGCCTGAATACTAAGAGTGAGTATTTCTGACCAGCAAGGCTGCGGGAAACGTTGACCCGGGCTGAAGAACGCTCGGCGGGATCGCAACCCCACGCAAGTTGACGAGACGGGCCGGTGCGCGCACGGGCGGAGCACGGCCGTTCAGCACCGCGGACAGCGCCGGGAGCCCCGCGGGGGCCGGGCCGGGGACAGCCCGGTGGCTCGGGCAGGACCACACGCTGGCCACCAGCCCAAGGTGCACAGCAGGTCTGACCCACACAAACCTGAGGTTAATATTTCTGGCTGACAGATAACCAGAGTTATTTTCAGAACGCCCTCAACAACAACAAAAAAGCACAGGCTTCTTGAGCTCTTTTTGAAAAGGTTGCGGAAATAGTAGGTTAAATCACCAAGGAACTTACTTTCCACAAGTTTTCAATAAGCTTTCCGTAAGTTACCTCCGTCACAGACTATTAATGAAAATAAATAACTGTGGGGCAAGGGACAAAGTCCTGGAATTGATTCAAAAATTGTTAAGTGATAGGAAACAATGAGTAATGGCAAATGCTTGTCCCTCAAAATGAAGAAAACGTAAGAGAGAGTGCTCCTGGGACTGCTATTGAGATGCACACTATTTATTAATGACTTGGAAATGGAACTGCGCAGCAAGTTAGGAACTGTCGCAGTGCAGGGTTTGTTTGTTTTAAGTAAATACTGGAAAGTTTTACAATTACTATCCTCAAATAGCTGAAGAACTACAATGATACTGCAAAGAGCAAAATGGAAGTTCGTCAGGAAAAACGAGGCTAACAAGGAAACATAGCTCATTGTACCCTGTGGGACTCTGAATTAGTTTTTTCAAAAAGAAAAATGAAGAGTGGGCAAGTTTTTTGCAGATATGCTATACAGCAAGCAGTATATTCCATTTGCCTCTGAATAAGCCAAGTATAGCAACTAGCCTTTTTTTCTTTTCTAGTAAATATGTAAGAGAAAGCATCTGTCATAATGACTGACTAAATTTAGCTCAAGCAGACACAAGGCAATGCAAATTAGAAATAAAGTCAACAAACAGTCTATATAATTCCAACAGTGTATCACTTACTGATTATCAGACACAAAGGATCTGTTGAAAAGACTGAAAGACCAATTTTGGTTATTTTAAATTTATAATTATTTTAGTCATTAACTTAGAAATAAAACTCTTCAGAAGACAGTCTACATATTATTTTTCTTTCACTAAATGTCTTTGCACCATGAAGAAAGACAACAAAAGAATTTTGGCTAGGAAAATAGAAGGATATACATTTAAAAATATAAGCCTCAGATGGTACACCAGATAAATTTTCACATCCATGAGTATGTCCAGTTAAAAAGCATAACAGGAAAAAAAGAAATCTAAGGCTGAACCAATGAATTCAACAGAATAAAAGAAATAAAATTCAGAACTTTATAGCACCCAAAATGATATGCAACTTAAAGGGACTTTCATACAGGTATTCATAAGTAGGCAGGATATATTAAAATCTGATCAGGCTCCTCTCTCTCCTCTATCACATAAAATAAAAGGAATTCTAAATGAAAGAACGGTAAATGCAGAAACAATATGAAGAAACATTTCTTTTACATAGTCAATGGAAGTAGCTGCCAGATCAGGTCATTGAGATAAAAACCATAGCTACGTTTCTAAAAAGAACTGAATAATTTTATGACTGCTAATAACATTTGTAGCTATGCAAGCTAAAATAATAAGGGTAATCAAATCTCATGCTTCAGGGTGTAAGACAATGAACTGCAACGTTTAGAAAGAAATGTGCAGTGTCACACAAATGGATAAGACACATTAGCAATTTGGGAAGAGGTTTACCTTCTTCTAAAATATCAAGAAATAGCCACTGCCAGAGGCATGGCACCAGACTACAGGGACCTGAGGTCTGATCTGCTGTGACAAATCCTTTGTTATGAGTTTGGCTTTGATAGACAATAGATTCTCCTGAGTTTTATGGAGCTGAATTCAAATTAAAAGCACATGCTCTATGAAAGCATAGCTTGGAGGAAGGATCTGAAGGACAGAACTGTTAGCCAGTAATTAAGAGTTCTGTAGTGTGCTTTCTGGCAGCAATTATTTTAACATAATTCTTAACAGAGTCTATTAAAGAGGAAATGCCAATTAGCAATAGCTTATTGCACAACAAAACAATGACTACTGACATAATTTACTACCATAAACTACACAGAGAATTGACTGCTGAAAACAAAATTGGATGTTTAATTAAAAATGGGGGAGAGGGAGGACAATCTACATGCACTCAACATACACAACTTCCTACACTGGAAGCTCAATTCAGAATCACATTAAACTATTCAGGCTATGCATATTATTTGAAGATGCCTTTCGAAATTAGAGTGAAATGATGAGGTTTTACATAAGTTTTTTTAGATTCCATGTTCATATTTCCCAACCAGGCAGTTACCCATTTGGAGAGAGAAATTTGTGGGCATGCTGTTAATCCCATGCTTCACATCAACATGAAGGAGGCCAAAAGAACAAAGGAGAAGGAGCCCTGATCTCAGTGAAACAAAGTGCAAATAATCTGGGTCTATATACAGAAGACAATTTGCTGTTCTAGGGTTCTCTAGCAATGCTGCAAGCAACTTCCCTGAGTTACTGTCCTTGCATTTCCAGTTCAGCTTGAGTCCTGATTTTTACCTCATCCAGTTGTTCCATCAAAATGGAATATGGATAACACGCAGCCAGTGTTGTGTAAAAAAAAAATAAATAAAAATCTACAGTCAGGAAGGCCTTCTTGTGAAACAAAAGCCTCTGAAAGAGTGAAATAGTGTGCTTTTATTTTAGTTTCTCCAAGTGAAATAAGAACTGCATGTTTAGCAAGCTAGGTGTTTCTCTGCTTTTTAGCTCTGACAAATAAGCAACAACTTCTGTTTATTCTCACCTTACAGAAAAGCATGGCAGCAGGAGGAGGATAATTACTTTAGGCTGGAGATTTAGAAGGCCTGCACTGTAATCTATCCCATTAAACTGATAAAACATACCATCACAAAAGCCTGGTATGCAATGGCATTGATGCACTCAAAAAGATAAGATAGATGAAAAGAGAAATGTGAGGTTCACAGTCATAAGAGCTGCACTGTTCTGCAGTCAAGATCTTCAGCTATGTGGAAACAAAGGCTGGCAGTATTATTGGCTGAAAGATTGCAGTTGCCCATCAGAAGACTGTTGAAGAAGAAAGGAAGAAAAACAAAAATGATGCTTCTGCTTTCTCCCTAGACGATGGAACAAAATTGCAATGAGTTTTGGTTTTGTTTTTGTTTCTTTTTAAACATTTTTTTGGTAACATGAAAGTTATAGACCATCTGCAGATGGACTTCTCTGTGAACTTTTGAGGCATAGAATTATTTGAACTGGAAGAGACCTGAAAGATCATCGAGTTTCAAACCCCTGCCATGGGCAGGGACATCTCCCACTAGACCGGGTTGCTCAAAGCCCCATCCAGCCTGGCCTTGAACACTTCCAGGGATGGGGCATCCACAGCTTCTCTGGACAACCTGTTCCAGTGCCTCACCA
>JAOXNG010000001.1:31990778-32007953 GCA_028566535.1 Scolopax minor | reverse complement strand
ATCCAGCCTGGCCTTGAACACTTCCAGGGATGGGGCATCCACAGCTTCTCTGGACAACCTGTTCCAGTGCCTCACCACCCTCACAGGAAAGAACTTCTTTCTGGTGTCTAATCTAAATCTCCTCTCTTCCAATTTAAAACCGTTGCCCCTTGACCTGTTACTACACTTCCTGACAAAGAGTCCCTCTCTGACTCTTCTGTCAGCTCCCTTCAGATATTGAAAGGCTGATATAAGGTCTCTCCGGAGCCTTCTCTTCTCCAGACTGAACAACCCAGCTCTCTCAGCCTGTCTTCACAGGAGAGGTGCTCCATCCCTCTGATCATCTTTGTGGTCCTCTGCTGGACCCATTCCAACAGGTCCATGTCCTTCCTGTATTAAGGACACAAAAGCTGGACGCAATACTCCAGGTGGGGTCTCACAAGTGCAGAGTAGAGCGTTTTTGAGTGTAAGTCTGATGACCCCAGAGTTCAGTTTTACTTTGTTATACACCCTCTTGCTTTCTCAACTTCTAGTTTTAAATTTACTTTGGAACAGAAACATGGAATCTAATTCATTGGCTATGTGTGATGAATGTAAGAATTAATTATCTCTCGCCTCAGTAAATCTTCGCTTTTAAAAAGAGAATATAACTCAACCATGCTTTGTCCGTCTATCTCAGAGTGAGCTCATGCTTCCCAAAGCCTCAGGTCACATGAAGCACTGCAGAAAATGGTATATATTTATTGATGAAGCACCTGACTGATCTATTTTCAATTTTAGATTGAGATTAGCCTTCCTCTGGAAAAAAACTGCCTTTTTTTTTCCCTTCTCCTTTAGACACATTGGATCTTTAGTATAGCTAACTGCCATAGATAGAAGTTGAAAAAATCATCAAACCTGAACTGAGCACTAAATAACGGTTATAAAGTATCTTATCTACCTGATTTGATTACTACAGAAGTCAAATAAATACATACTTGACCTCAGCTTCTCAGATGACATATTAATCCCTTTCTCATAAATTAAATGTAATATTTAATTAACCTAGTAGGTTAAATAACATATTAAAAAAAAAACCACATGTGAAAGATTCTTCAGATTTTTCACTTTTAAAATAGGACTAAAAACCTTTCTTACATTTCAAAGCAATTAGTGGGGTTACACTCTGGCAATATGTATAATAAGTGAAAGATATTTAGAATTTTGCAAAACTGTTCTTTCCAAAAGGGCTGTCTGACCCATCTTCTGGTTCAAAACCTACTATTTTTACTGGGAAGATGCATTTCTCGAATGTAATGTAATCAACATAACCTGTGTTCAGGAGACTTGTTCCAGAACTGTCTGTTAATCATATATATAAAGCTTTTACCACTTTTTGCTACTATTTGGTATTGAGCATGTAAGGTTTTATAAAAATAGAGATTAGACAACTATAGACTTACAACAAACATTCAGGATGCTACCAGTATATGCACAGTGTAACAACAGACAGCACAGACACCCTGTACACTGGTGTGAAAGCCATAGATTAAGAACACAGGTACAGACCTCACTGTTTTAAATTGAAGGGTTGCTCCTAATGAGCTCAAAATTGTACTGAAATTCAGACTATCACATAAACAACAGAGCAGCAAGCTTTCTCCTACAAAGATATGAAGCTTTAAACTAGGATTACCAATTTATTTTATTTATGATAGTTCTTCTATACTTTCTCCTGTATATCTGTCTAGACAAATGTTTTAAAATTTGAGTCAGCAAACTCTAACTTGGGAAATCCAGTTCTCCACAAGACAGACTAATGTAAATCAGATAGGGTTGGTTTTTTTTGCAGTTTAGTGTGAGTGCTGACAGAATGCATCTGAGTAAGCAATTAAAATAGCACTGGGCTACTCAGAAAAAGGGCATTCTGACCAGAGAGGTTCCAAGTCAAAAAAAAGCATCTCAAAAGAATTCTTGGAGATTTATGTGCTGTATTTAAGGAAATGCTTCTTTGGAGCTTTGGCTAACAAATATATCACTCTTAAGCACCAAACCTTTCACTCCTCCTGCATGAGACCATCCCTCTTAGAGTGAAAAAAAGCATCAGAAGACACTGTGTATTCAAAAGCCAGTTTCTGTCTCTAAAAGCCCATTGTATGCTTCCTTCTAAAAACAAGTCACTTCATTGCTTTGCTTTTAAATAGTAAGTATGTCCAGCATCTCTACAAAATAGTATTTGAAGTACTCTAGCTATAGGTACAGGCTGACAAAGCTCACTATTTTCTCAAGTGTCCTCTGTGCATTTTCTAATTACGCATCATGGTATTTGCTTGATAGCAGCAGAGAAGATGAAAGTATAGAGATGATCTATTGAATGTTTTCTGTTTCATTAAACTTGACCAACAAGTTGCTTTTTGTCTACAACAAACAACTTTCCAGGCTTATCACAGTGCAGAGGAACTCTCATGTCCCCTTCCTTCACTCAGACACTGGACTTCCAAAACATGAAGACCCCTGAAATTAGGAATTTCTTGGTGGGGGAAGCCTTCATTAGGTATTGTGTATTGGCTTGTTTACTTTGTCCAAGCCTGGCAGAGCAGGCAGCTTGAAAGAAGGTATAGAAATTAGATATTTTATGATATCCCCAATGAAAACAAAAGATTAAACTTATATTTATTATTATATTAGACTTATAATTTTCCTTAAAGTCAATTGAACATTACAAGATACATGCTCTCATTGAACTCTTACATGAAAAAAGCGTTTGTTGCTCTTACCTGGCAAATTTCCATGTTGTTTTATTTTTTTAAAATATCATATTTAATGCAGATATTATTACTGCCATACCTAGGGCAAAATATTTCTTTTAAAATATTTACTTATCCTGACCAGAAAGCTGTTGTCAAGGGTTGTTGTAATGCCAGACCACCACACCTTGCACTTCTACTTCCAAAATAGAAATTAGCAACACTAAATTTCACAGATTTGAGGCAGAAGTTCTGTTCAAGCTTCTATCTCTATCCTTGTATATATTATGACATCATAATGGCTACATCAGCTGTAATAAAAAATGAATTCCCTTGACATATATTACTCGTAAGTGCAGCATAGTAAATAAATGATTCATGCAAGTTCAATTACAAGGGTATGATATCTATAAATGCTAAGTACCTGCAAGACAGCAACAGTAAAGAAAATGAACCCATGCAGTGTTAAAAATGCCTACCAGCTAAAGTTTTTGACCACACCTTTCATCTCTTTTTATATGCTTTTTATATATGTTTAATAAAGCATATTCAGGGTAACAATCCACTAAAAGTTTACATACAGAGTAGGGTTTCTATCCTGACTATGGATAAATCTAAAAATAGAATGAGGTTGCTCTTTTGCTGCAGAGGCAGTAAGAAAATCTGTTTAAGAATTGAAAATTCCGTTGCATTTAGGACTCCATTCTGCCCTCCTGTGAGTTAAATTACCAAGTGTTCAAAAAAATATGATTAATTATATACATACAGTCTAAAAATAGTATATTATATGTTAATGTATTTTGGGTTTTAAGTGTAAATAAAATGACATGACAAACACAGTTCCTTATATTTTGCAACTATATATAGGAAACTTCGGCTTAGAGAAATACAAGTCTTCAGGTAGGTTAGTGGTCATACTCAATTCTAACTCATGTACAGCTAATAATCTTTAGCACGAGTTTTTAAGTCTATAAACATCCTACCTATCCAAAATGGTAGCAATTTTGTTATTAGCAAAACTAATTATTAGCAAAAACTAATTTCTGAGTCGATTTTGGGTAACACTGGTATTGTCTTATGCAGGTTTGCAGTTGCCCGTTCATCCACACACGAGATAAGGGCTGTCATGTGGAGAAAACTCATCATCCTCCTAAATTTGCTCCTCACCCCTACTAGGGAGCAGCACTAGATGTTTCAAAGAGATCTTCCAAGAGCATCACAGCATGGCTAGTACATAATTGCCACATCTGGTCTTATCCCAATATATGTTAGAAGTTGGATTAAAGAACATAGCACACATATGCACACATAGCACACAATAGACCTTCCACAAGCGTATATTGTGACAATTAGTAGCAACTTTGGATATTTTGGATGGTGACTTAAATAAGAAATGAACTGTGCAATTTTGTTAAACTCTCATTTTCCACATTTTCCTAAGAAACAGGTGCCAAAGCTAAAATACATACTGCATGAAAAAAAATTTTCCTATCTTCATCTTGAACTTCCTGCCTTCTGATGTTCCACTGCTTTTGTACTATGAGACAGAAAAACTAAAATTCCCTAGCCTACCTTCTCCAACTCATTCATTATTCTTTTCATCTGCCTGGGTTTTAACTCATGCAAAAATTCCTCAAAACAGTCACAGTACAGCCAAAGAGACTTTTGCACCATGGATAAAGGTGAATTTGTATTTCCTAGGATTCCACTTTGCAACGAATAGAATATTTCAATGTGTTCCACATTTCTGTGTATAATTGCATTTTCAATGCAATTTTCAATGCAATTAGAAAAACTGACAATGAATTGTAAAATTTCCTGTCTTCTAGACAGGGCACGAAAACCTCTATGTTTCATTGAAAGAGTCTTGCAAGTTTATTTTTTATGACAGATTCTTGAAATGTATTTGACCCAACCCAAATGCAGATGCCTGCGGGGTGGCTCAAAGCTCTCTAATGCAGCAAATAAGAAATGCAAATGTCAGTTTGCTTATTGTGCTGTTATGGCCATGGAAGTAGAAAAAATAATTTCTGTAAGTTTTCTAGCAGAGGATTCTCTCATTGTGATAAAATACATGTGTGAGAACAAGGAAAAAGAGAGTTGAAAATGACACTCTACCAGGAAATAACATTTATTTACATTCAGAGCATTTGAGTTCACAAGAGTGGAGACTGACATTCCTAGGACATTTTTACCATAAGCAATAATGAGGGAAAAACACCTCTTCTAGGTTTGAGGCTTATTTTGTATTAAAACACTATGAGACAGCTGCTGAACATGAACAGAAAGTTGCAGCACATTTTGTTCACTTCTTTACCATATGGCTGTAAACTATTAGAACTTATAGCATCTGCTACCAAATAAAAAAAAAATTAAAAAAAAAATCTTACAACAAATCTTTAAGCCATTACAAGTGGAGGCTGCTAAACCTCTTTAAAAATAAAATGCTTGATTATGCAATTCCCCTATACTGTACTGAAAATTTACAGGGAAGGATTATTCATAAAATATCAATGCACCATTATTTATTAATGAATTTAAAAGTGACACCATCCCCTTCAAACCCTCTTTCCACACACACAGATCTTGATTCTTACCAAAGACACAAATAAAATATAGAGGACGCAAATGATCTGAATTCTTCCTTATTTTACAAGCCCTTCATATATAACAGCCAAATTATTTGAACTGCATGGTAGTGAACTGTTTCTATACAAGAAACACGCATCAGGATCTCTGCCAAATTTTATGTAGTAGTAATAACAATGTTGTCTGATACACGCATTTCTCCCCAACTCTGAAATGAATTTAAAGGTTGATCTTTATACTTACCTCCCCTGAAAATTGCACCATATTGCAGCATTTATTTTTACAGATTCCAGCAGCGATTTTTAATTTCAGGGTCTTTTTTTTTTGTTTCTTTTTAAGGAAGTAAACACTACTGTAGAACTGTACTAAAAATAGATATACACAATTAACTTAGACCACATGTATAAACAAAAGCTACCACCATCAATACTGCACACGGATGTTTTGCTGAGGTTTTTTAAATGATGAAAAAAAAAAAAGTAGTAAATTTCATACAGGCTTTTAGTTTAGTAATGTGATTATTTTGGTATTTGCATAGGAATATGAAGCCTCTAAATATCCTTGCAAGGATAGCTGTAGAGATAACACAACTGGCTTTTATTAATTCAGTGTTCTCCATGCAAGTTTCAGCATATGCCACCAGATCCACTGGCTGAGATAATAAATGCACAGATACAGATGTCATCCACTCCAAAAAGCACATTTACTACACACACACACACTCATGCTCTTCACAAATCTGCTTTTGGACTATGGGAAAGTAGCTCAAGACTCAGAATTACCCCGGCTTCTCCAGGAACTTCTTCACACGAGACATGTATATGGTGATATACCATACCCTCAACTTCTCCGTGTGCCACAGCCATACCTCCAAGAATACAAGAACAAGGTCAAAAGAAGGTTATGTGTAGTCAGAGAAGGAAACATAGAACTGTTCATACACCTCTGTCTTGATGAAAATGCACAAGACCTCTCAAAACTGTCTTCTCACTATCAGTTGTGGCAATATTGCAGTTCTGAATCTAAAGTCTGAATACAGTCCTGTTCCAAGGTCCACACTCAAATGCCATAGAAACATAGTAAAACCAGGTACATCCCCAAAGAACCTATTCTCATTCTAGGGAACAGAACACACTCTATGAATAACCATCATTTCTGAAATGGCAAATACAGCTTCCTTTTCACTCAGATGCAAATGACAACAAGCACTTACCGCTCTAATGAAGAGGCAATATGCCTCAGCAATTTTGGTTTTAGAGGATGTGCCTCCTGGGTGTCCCTAAAAAGTCAATGAGAATGAGATAAACTTAGGCAGGTGGTCTGATGCATCTTCTGGAAGAGTTGCTCTCTATCTATGTATTGTAGAAAGAAATTATGATGAGCAATCTGATTTGGCAAATATGTAACATAAATATGTGATATGAATATATACTAGGTATATCGGTTGTTTGGACAGACCATGGAATGAGTTGGCTCAAACTACCTTAGTAGGTCAGGGCCACAGAAATCTTGATCTCCTGTAACCCCTTGTTCCTTAAGTGGTCTGCTAGCAAGTGTAGCTCAGGCTTTCCCAGAAGAGCGTATCTAACCAAATAAAATGTTAACATTACCTTAAAGATGTTCTATCAGTGGAATAGCCAATATTCTAAATAATATCCCTCCAAGATCTTCCTTTGTCCATTATTTTATTTCCTGATTCCTTCTATTCATACTTGGCTAGATCTTTCAGTCTACATTGTACTTGTATAGATGGAATTAAGGCAGCAAAGCTATGTCTAATATATTTTTGATGCCTTAAGACTCACAGGTATTTCTAATGCCTTAAGACTAAATGATCAAGTTCTTTATAAAAGAATACTTTAAAATTTCTATTACAAACTCCTAAAATTAAGATTTACTGCACAGATTGGAAAACTGAGTTTCCAAACAGCAAATGTCTGGCAATATTAATACCAGAAATACTTCAGGGGAAATAAAATGGCTCTAGACTGGATTTTTCACATGTTGGCATTAGTGTTTGAATTGCCCAGCAATTCAACTAATCTTTTTAATGACACCTTGCAACAGGCAATTGTAAAGGTGATCTGGCTGTTGCTGTAATAGGCAATCTAACTCCTGTCTGATATGGTGGCTATTTTCTGAACCATCATTATATCCATAAGGGTATCAGTTTTGAAACTAGCAGTTTATTGCTACAGATGACCTGTTTCAAATGTGATAGATATCATTCTCTCATGCCTATCAGATTTGCATCTCTATTTTCTTCTTATCCATTTTTCTTTCACGTTTCGAAGTGACCTTGTACATTAGCGCTATTCAGTATGGCAAAGCTTCACATTAAAACATCAATATTGTACGTGTGGATTTGCCATGCAGTTCCATCTGTGAATAAAATATGCAGTATTTTACTAAAATAAGTTCCACCACTGGAAATAAACACCAAAAGCAATACTTTTCCATACAGCATTCCTTTTATTTTTCAGAACCTGACTTCTTAAGAAAGACCAGCAATTGACTGATTACTTAGCAACCTCACTGAGTCTGATAGAGTCACACTGTGATAATGGAACTATCAATGCAGTTATAATGTACTTACACTCTGTAGACAGCTGTTTCAAATGCAGCAACATTCCCTTCCAGCCCAATGCTTCTCTGCAAGGCTGGAAGGCCTGGTAAAGATTGAATACACACCTTTAAAAAGCTCAAGTTACAAAGAGGTTTCACTGGCCACTAATCTTTTGTGCTACGTTAAATATTGTCAATGCCACTTTTTTTTTTTTCATTTTCTTTATTCTCATTTAAAACTATTTTAAAATTATTTTCCGTGGAGAAAAATAATAAGTTTATAAATAATAAGCACCTTAAATGTATTTGCCTTTTTTGTATTATTTTGCAGTAACAATATAGCTAGTAATTAGTAAATGACCACATTCCATGCTGTTAGCACATTACACAGGTCAAGATTTTTGAACAGGGATGTTTCACACAGTAGGGCAGCCAGGCTGTATCACAAGGATATAATTTATATCACAAAGGTACTTATTTAATTATACAACCCTGTGACAAAGGGCAGCATTTACAGAAATTCATGAACACAAGAGAGATCTAGGATTCAACCTCACAGGCTATATCTGAAACACACTCAAAAAAACCCCAACAAAACCAAACAAACAACAAACTAAAACCACACAAACCTCCCCCAACAACAACAAGAAAAGTCTCCACACAGAACCTAACTGAAACAACAACCACAACTAGACCCACTTCTCCTCCTTAGTGCAAGGGGCACAGACGGCTCAGCTCAGATCGAAACAACCATGTGCTCTTTTCATCCCCAAAGTAGTGTCTCCATTCATCGTGCCTACTTGGAGCAAGCCCTGTTTCACCAGTGAGATGGTCTGTGAGAGCACTAGCTGGCACAGGCCAAAACTGTGCTGTGTAACAGTGAAGTAGCAGTCAACAAATAAACAGCATACACAATCATGGCACGGAGCTCAGGCCACAGCCGTGCTTGCTTTACTAATAGAGTCATAGCGGGGCTCACGGAAATCTAACAAACAGAGCCTTAAAGTTCTTTGGCACATAAAGAAACAAACAGGCATTGCAGATGCATCTGTCTGCATCTCTCAGTACCAAAGTGTCATTAAATGCCTTGTCCTGAACACCTCCATTCCTCCAGTCTAACCTTTATCATTTAGATACCTAAATAAGCAATATACTCGCCCAGACTTCACAGCTAGTCTGTGCGGAGTGACAGCTGTCTCTGGAGGTTACTGCGTGTTTACCTCAACTACAGTGCTTTAGCAGGGATGGCTGTTGCCTTAGAGACTTTACAGGGAGCCTAGTTCAAACACATTTCAAAACAAGAATGCCTCTATTCAGCTTGTGAAGCCACGCAAAAGGAACCATGGCTCCACAGAACTCAAAATTGTTTGAAATCTTGATTTACAGTCAATTTTATTTTTATCTCAGTAGCAAGTCACAGTGCATCCAAATAAAGCATCTTCAGCATAACTGTTCTAACAGATCATAATACAATCTCTTTGTAAAACACACACACACCTTCAAAACAGGAAGTAGATCACTGTTACAAAAGAAAAAAAAACCAAAACTAAAACCTGTACAGATTTTGTATTGCTGTGGAAAAAAACCCAAAAACCAAAAAACACAAAAAGCCACACAACAACCCCCTCACCACCACCCCCAAAACAGTCAAAGAATGTGTAAGGTAGACGTTCTCAGGTTGTCCAGGCTTGGTGGTGGCCACTGTACAGTATATAACGATCTAACTGAAATTCATTAAGCATTTACAGAGAATTAAGAACTTTAAGACAGGACAGCAAACACAACACCTGTCCTTACAAGTGGAAAAAGCAATCAGAAAGGAGTGAAAAGCAATCACTCTAGTTCCAATAACTGGAAAGATACTGAAACAAATTATTAAACAATCAATTTCTAAACACCTTAAGGATAATAATGTGATAAGGAACAGACAACATGGATTTTCCAAGGAGAAATCACTCAGGCCAATCTCATTTCCTTCTCTGACAGAACAACTGGTCTAGCGGATAAGGGACAGGCAGTAGATGCGATATAGCCTGACTTCACTAAACCCGTTGATGCTGTCACACGTGACATTCCCAGAAGCAGAAGAGGGAAATATGGCCAAGATTGAATTGCGCACAATTTAAAGGACTGTTATCAGTTGTTCTCCATCAATCTGAGAAAAGATATCAAGGAGATCTAGGAGGATTTGTCTCAGGTCCTGGAAAGTCTACCGTTTCCATGAGTGGCTTGGACAACAGAACAGTTTGTATGTGTATAAAATTTGCAGATGTTGCTGACTTGCCAAAATTGTATGCAATTTTAAGAACAACTTTAAAAATCAGAACTGGACAAGTGCACACACACACAAATATATTGTGAAAAAGCAGCCAGGACACCAATACTACCAAAAGTGTGCAATATGTTAAATCTGCAATTTGTAAGGGGGGGGGGGGGGAGGGGCGGAAACAACACCCACACAAAACCAAACCATAAAGCCATCGTTATAACAACTCTTTCTAATGCTTTTTTGTCTGGCAAGATTAGGAAAAATCTCATCACAGGAGGTTTTCCAGATCAGTTAGTATCTGACAAGGATGGTGATGTGTCTCATCCTACCTTGGAAGAGAGGGACCTGAATGAGACAGACCATTGCAGGCTGTTATGGGTTTTCATATCCTAACATCTCACAAGAGTAAAAACAGTATCATGCATCTATAGCTATTCTTAGACTGGGCTTTCATTTATGTTGGATGTGTGTCATCATCATCTTAATTTCCTTCTTTCTTTCTCCCCAGCCCAAGCCAGTGAAAAACAAGCAAGATAACAGAAGTCATGTTTGTATGTGCATCTTTGAATTATGGCTAATTCAGTGTTCCATTTTAGCTGCAAAGGGTCACTGTCTAGGCAAAAAAACCACAACAGAAAGCACAGTGGCAACCTGTTAAATCTAGCTGGACCATAAAGTGCGTTGTGGGTTTGGTCTGCATTAAGAATTAGACTTGACTGCAGGATCAAAAGAAAATATACAGAAATCCTTTAACAGTGAATAAGTATAAAGTCAGCAAGGAAATTAAATGAAGCTTGCAGCATTTCTCTATTCACTTTACACTTAAGCAAAAGGCTTTCATTTTATGAGAATCAAGACCGGAGCTTCTCGAAGGAACTCTTCCGTAAAATTTATGTGAAAGCTTATAGCAAAATGCTCATGCATTGCACAATTTATATTTTTTTTTTCAGATGAAAATATCTATATTAAATTCCTGTATTTAGATAATAAATATGTTGGTAGAGAAATATTAGGGTGTTTATCTGATAAAAACATACTCTGAACAAACAACTCAGAAGACTGACCTTGTGCTAACCACACGAGAAGAGGATCAGCCTACCTGCCAGAGGAAAATTCTTCTTTATAGGGAAAGAGGGAAAGGGATTTTCCCCTATCAGGGTAGTTCTAAAATGGAGTATTGATACATTCGGAAGAATGAGGAACTGAGAGAAAGGACTTCATGCATTTATGACAGCTGCCACACTATCCCACTATTTTCCAACTTAGTTGAAATTGGACAATATATCAATAAAGCTCTAGTTGATTGTTACCTTCAGTGAAAAATGATGAAACATAATTTAAAAGGTGATTTTTAAGGGCAATTCTCTGAAGCTTTTACGATACACATTTGAGGTTTATTTTCTTTTTCCCTGTGAAAAATGTTTCAAATCTCTGTGTAAAATTGGGAGAGTTTTCATCCAAACAACCTGCTTCAGTCCCTCTCTTCAGCTGCTTCTGTTTTCAGTCATATCAATAGTATTTTGGGGCACTGTTTTCAGATTTGAATTCATAGCGACTTTCATTAGAGATACGATAGCACAGAAAGTAATGCCATTCGTACATGCAGCTCAGCTATCATGTTGGGTGCAGCCTTCCACATGTGTTTTATAAGCAAATCTCTGCATCTAACATGCTTCATCCATCAAACCAGACACTTTGTATTCTGAAACTGAGGTCAGGAGCAAAAAACTCTGACCTTCTTTCCTACAGAAGTAAGAAAATACACTGTATTTTAGAAGTACAGTTCATTCTCTTTCAATGTTTTAAGTGGTTTTGTCATATAATTTCAGGGCCGGCTGCTGGAGAGCTGATTGGGTTAAAATTTTAACTATGACTACTTAAAGTGAGCCTATGCAGTTCTGCTGTCCCATTATCTCCTTTTGTGATATAAGCAGATAGGTAAATTTTAGGTTTACATTTGATATGTGTCCCATAGTATTCCAGAATTAGATTCCAAGCTCTTTATCAAGTAACATTATCTTTATAAAGAGTTAGATGTAGCTTAAAAATGAGAATACAGGTTAGACAGACAGAGAGTTCAGGTACTTGAAAATCCATCTGAGTATTCTGCTATACTCACATATAGGTATGTGCATTTACAGTGTAATTCTGTCTACACTTTATTTTTCTGTTAAACTTTGAATATGATTTCACCTGACCCAATAGTGTCGCATACTTGACACTCACAAAAGATAATCTAGATCTAGTAAGGATTTATGATTTTGCTTTGTATACAGTTACAGATGACCTTTCAGTCCCATACGTTCTCAAGAATACAGTTTGAATTATCAAGCAATCTCTAGACTGACTTGATTAAATAATTAGCAGAGTATCAGCTAAGGTATATAAGCTAGATATTAGTTGGATTAATTCAAGCTTCTGTTGTTTTAACCAGCACACAGTTCAAAAGCTTCAATTCAAGGTGATAGTTGAGAGCAGAAGTAGAGACCTGACAAAAACAACAATCAGAAGTCTGCTGTCTGAGTAGAGCATATTAAGACAATAGAAGAGTGGCAAATAATATTAATGATTTAGAAAGTCAACTCTGATTAACAAATGAAGGTTTTCCTATAAGTGTATTGACAAGTGTGGTGCAGGTAATTAATTAACTGTAAGATATGAAGAAATAATTATATGGATATTTTTGGATCATTCTCTGCAAGGTACCATGGCTTTATAATATTGTAAATCCCACACATACACCACTAAAGCCAAACTCTTAAAAATTAATCCCAGCCTAAAAAGAGAACAAATTTTCTATTAAGCCACCAATCTGAATTTACAATAATTTACAGCCACGTTCCAGAGAAAGGGTGGTCAACATTTCCATGGACACGAATAACTTCTAAATTCCAGATTAAACAGCAAGTACAACTGAAGAAATGCAGACAGCATATACAAGTGAAATGACATACAAAACAATGTCAAACAAGCTGACGATCTTCAGCAGGCTGCTCTGATCCTGAGACAATTTGCTTCACACACCCAACACTCACTGGCCGCCTTTGTTCTAGGTTATCAGACAGAATTTGCAGAGTAAAGACATGGATCAGTCCACAAGGTCAGATTTAATTTGTGAAAAAATTCACAGGAGAGGATAATTGAACTTTTCTTCTGCATTCTCTTCACACTTACCATCATGATTGCTTTAATGTTTTATGAAGAAATTGTAAGAGGGCATTAACATTCTTCTGTATGTAACAGTAAACCAATTTACCAAAAGGCGTGACTTAACCGATTGTCAAATTTTAGAACAGTTTAGAGTTAAGGGCAAGATTTGGAGGTTTTCATATTTTAGTTTAAAACAAGACAATATATACTATTTCATACATGACAGGAGTTTTACTACTGCAACAGTTCTAATACTAATAAAGATCTCCTGTAAGCGCAGAAATACATTTAAAGATCAGAACATAAGAACAGAAGCTGCATCATCTTTCATTATATAATAGTAAGTTTGGCCCCAGAGCAGCCAGTAAGTTGCAAAGAGATCTTACTTTTTACAAAACCACAAGCAACCTCCCTTCAGTTAGTTGTGAATTTCTTGGTGCAAAAATTTGTATTGTACACAAAAGTGAAAGCGTCCATCTAGCACCAGCATGCAAGGGGAAAAAAGAAAACATCAGCTTTATCTGCTTAACATCAACATCTGTGAAACTGGAAGTATAAACTGAAGGCACATGTCACATAATGATTTCTCAACGCACCCAAGGAACAATTTTTAAATTCACTATGGCTGCCTTTTGGATCTTGGAGCATTATTTTGTCAGTAGTTTTGACAGTCAGTTGGTGGACAGTTTTCCCCACTTTGCTCAAAACCTCCTGTAGAAGTGGGTCTGTATGAGGTACCCAACAAGGGTGGTCAAACACTGGAACATGTTGCCCAGAAAAGTGGTAGGTGCCCCTTTGGCCCCTTGAATGGAAACATTCAAGGTCAGGCTGGCCAGGGCTCTGAGCAACTTGATCTAGTTGAAGATGTCCCTGCTTACTGCAGGGGAATTAGACTACGTGACCTTTAAAGGTCCAACCCAAACTATTCTATGATGTGAAAGAATGATTTAATCCCAAAGAAATCTGAATAGTAACAATCTTGGCTGTAGCACCACCTCTCCCTTGTGTGTATGGCTTTGTCATCACACTGCCTGATCTACAGAAATACTGATACTGAAGCAGCAGGACATGAATGCACAAGGCACATCTTCTTTTACAAGGGATCTTAATACAGATGGGAGTGCTTTTCTCTCCTAGCTTTAACAGCAGGCTTCAGAACAGAAAATGTCACAACAGCCTTTTCCTTCTGAATTTCCGTTTCCATCAGAAATAGGAAGGGAAGAAACATGTTTTCAAGATTCATCTACTTCATGACCAAGCAGGAAGCCACCATTTAAATGCACAAAATAACACCAAATAAACCTCAGACCTTCTGGCACTTAAATGTATGAAAAACTAGTTTGCACCAAATCTTCCCTCTGAGTACAAAGTAAAGCAGCATAACTCATCTCTCCACTGTGAATGTCTTGTCTGGAGAAGCTATTTCCTTTCTTAAGGCTTTCTAAGAATGGTTTAGAAGATTAATCTTGTGGAAGATTAGCAAGAAACAATGGTTCAAAATGGCATCAGTCTGGACAACATCAAGTCGATACGACTACTTAAGTGGATGGCGAGACTTTGACAGTATCTGAGAGAACACATTCAATAGAAACTCTTTAATGGCCACTAGCGGAGAAATTAAATAGACATTTCTGAAAATATCTTCTTAAATTAAGGTATGGGCTTATGGAGATTCTTCACAGGTTCTAGAGGGGTTTTGTTATTTCTTCCCCAATATTCTTATTATGGCAGCTGCCTAAAGAAAACTTTCTATGGTGGTCATTTTCAAAGAAATCATAATGATCACTGTGAAAACTGGAAACCTATTGGTGTTTTCCCCAAGGCAAATGCTTCCTATAACAAGGAGTGTATAACAGATTTCTACTTTAATTAGATGTTCTCTAGAGCTCCTGATACAGTTACAGAACTATTTCCATCATAAAACATCACTAGAAACTGACTGCTGTTTTTGGAAATTAGTGAAACAGGTCAAGTCACAATTCATTGATTTGCCTGGCATGGACACTGCCTACATGAGGCATAATTATCTAGGAGAAGCATTAGGCCAGATAACTGTATGTATATGAAAAGGAAATTGTTCTTAAAGAGGTCAGCAGTGGGTCACAACAAACAGCTCAACGATTACAGGAAGATACACATCCAGCCATTACACTTACTAACACAGTATCAACCCATTGTTCTGCACAGCTTCCCCATTCAGTACATCATTAGAAACCAATACTATCTATTACATTGTGTTATTACTATCTGGAGATGGAAAATATAAATTATGCAGGATATCAATAAATAAGAGCTCCTAAATGGTCTTTAACAATAAAAACTGCTGACCTTCCGCATGGTTGAGTTGCAAATTCAACAGAACAACAAATAATCAGATAAATACTGCTAATAGGTATAGTTTAAAAAAAGAAAGAAACAAAACAAAAAAATGCCAAATACAATGAACTTCAAGATTATGCATTCTTTTTATTCACCTACATTCCCAGAAGCCATCTAGGTGGTTATGTGGTTTAGTCCTTGGGAGCTAAAACTTGGGCGTGCAGTTTCTCCTCCCAAGACCTTCCAGTGGAAAGAATATGGCTCTATCTCTGCACAGCTGAGGTAGCTCTGGCTACCTTGTAGAATTGAACCGCTTGAATTGAACCAGTTGTGCTGGACCAGGTTAAACAGAAATGTCCACATTGGTCATGTGAGCATGCTGAGCACTGTTTAAAGAGACTCATTTTTGTTACAGAATTGGTTCTCCAAGTTTGAACTCCTGCCATTATGAGTCCAACTTCAACAGCTGTTGGCTGTTGCCTGGCACAGCTGTTGCCAGGCTGTGGCCTGGCAGACACTGAAATGTCATGAAGGCACAAATGAGCTCCTAACAGGAGAATGGGTTAGATAATAGGACAATAGGGAAGTTTAAACAGAAAAGCCAGTTGAACCCTTTCAGCAGCCTACATCTACATTGGCACTATGATCAGATAGGACCAAATGATTTAGAACAAATGGTTCTTGCACATACAGTAAGTGTCACAGTATAAAGTCTTTTTTTTCACATGAAAACATAAAACGTATTAAAGTCTTAAGTGAAAAGGTGCTTCACAGAACAGTGCATTTACTTAATATAAGCAGTAGTTAAGTGACAGATCGTGTTTGGATAGGGACACGAAATGAAAACAAGTCCCATCCATACTTGTCACATGTCTAAAATGGAAAATTGTCCTTTTTTGTAACAATGTTTTTTGCCCTTCTTTGCTTCCAAATCTCTACATTGTGTAAACTACAAAGAACAAATCCTTTGGGCACAGAGTTGCTTAAACATACTAGCACAGAAATTTAGGTCAAAATACTCCTTTTAGACAAAGAAATTTCTATTATCAAAGCACAAAATATACTTAAACAATAACGCTCCACCATTAAGGTCATCACATTGAGAAAACGTGAAGAAACTTTTAAGAAATCCCTGTTAGCCCCTATTTACACACAATACTAGCCACGACTCGGATCACTACACAAAGGCAGTGGTCTAGGAATTTGGAGAATTCAGAGCAAGAGAATACAGAGAAATCAGAGCTAGGGGAAAAAAGGAACAAAACAACTGGCTGCAGAAATTAATTACAAAGCTACGGGGCAAGCTTTTTTTGGTGATACATTTATACGTCTTGAAATAATTCTGAAGACTTTAAAAGTGGGTTTACCAAAAGAAATGGAAGAACAGAGGTATTTGAAACGAGGACTGGAGGCAATTAATGACTCTTTACAAGAACTGTTAAGCAACACATGAAGAAGGAATTGTAGTAGAGAGCATATAAAAATACTTTTTTTTTTTTTTCCCCAGAAAGCTCCTTCTGCAGGGGAATCCAGAAAATTCAAAGCCATAATTCACTTTAATGTTTTTCCCTGCAGGTT
>JAOXNG010000001.1:31970941-31982484 GCA_028566535.1 Scolopax minor | reverse complement strand
GGCTGTAAACAGAAGGAAACAAAAGGGATACAAAAAAGGACACATGGAGCACATCCATGCAGGTGATGCAGGACGGGGCCAGGGAGAAGCAAGGATGACATAGTGGCAGGACTGAAAGCGCTACACCCTGGCATCCAGCCTGTGAGAGACGTGGCCAAGAAAGGCTGTATTTCTAAGGAGGGCATCGATCCAGGAGATGATGTGTAGCAACAGCGAAGCTGCTGACAGCAGGCCAGGGCATCTGAATTGTGCTGGGACTCCTGATTCTCAGGGTAAGATGCACCACAGTGTGAGATCTAGATATACCATAGAAGATAATGCTGGGGATGCTGAGATACAGCTGTGATGGCTGACGTTAACAACCTTGAGTAGAGAGGAGCTCAATCAGAGCCCTGAGCTGCATGCAGAGGAGAGGGCAACGCTCCCACAGTACCATACCCAGCAACCTGGTTGCTACAGCAAAAGATATCTCTGGAAGAAATATTAATGCCAAGGAAGGAAAAGCTTGGATTATGGAGAGGATTTGGAAGAGCTGGAGCCCAGATCAGTCTCAGAAAGGAACGGGGTTAGGCCTCCAGAACAGACTGGGGAAAGTTTACACAATGCTCTCCTAAACTGCAGATGTGGTTTCTACAGTGGACTCCCAAGTGGAGCAGAAAACCAAAATCTGACGAGGCAAGGAGGCGAGGAGGTGATGTTACCTTGCAGAAAGACAGAAAGCAGAAGTCATAAGCAGAGGGATGGATTGGGGTGAGACAAAGCCCAGAGGAGGGAAGAGATCCTTGAAATAATGTGTCTGATCTACCCAGACAGTGAAGGGATACAGGAGAAGACCCAAGTCCCAACTCTGCAGGTCTATGTGGATTTTGTTTGCCTGCTATGAATGGGTCATGGAGTTTATTCTAATAATATCAACACTGTGATTCCTGCATCAGCACATTAATTCCTGCAAAACTGAGTTTGTTAGTTATTTACATAATAAAAAAAGAATTTAATACATCAGTGATCTAGAAAGATTTGGCAATGAACTGTCACTTCATAATTTTCAATAGTTTCATTATTTTTTGAATCTTATTCCAAGTGCTTTGGTATTTTGCGGGGTTAGGGGGCGGGTTTTGTTTTAGTTAAAGCCCCAGCTGCTGAATTCAGGAGATTTCACAAGCATCTGAGCCTTTTAATTCTTGGCAAGCAAATTTCCAGCAAACAAGTTTGAGAAAACTTTACACAAAAGGAGGGGAAACAAAAGCAAGCAGCTCAGAAACAAAACTAGGAAATACCCTTACTTCTTTGAAGACAGTAAATTTGTATCACCTGTATTGTCAGGAGAGAGGCAACTCCACTACAGCTACCTCACTCCATACCAGCCGGGTTCCAAAATCTCTAGCACCACTGTAATAACCTCAAATAGGTTAGTTTCTATCTAGCTCGTGACCCTCCAAAGCCAACAGAGACAGCAAAGGGCCACTGCAGTATATACCAACCAGATGCTCAGCAGAGGTGCGCAGTCCCGGATGGCTGAGGCATTCATCCAGCACTGCACATCTGCAAGCCAACTCACAGTAGATGCTTCCAGGCTGCTCTGAAGATAGCTATAAAACTTTTAGCTGGCAAGATAACACACATGCCACCTTAAGATAACCTGATGGAGGAAGCTCTGGGCTATCTATGGGTGCTACAGCACTGTGGTGGCTGCAGTGGGGTGGTTAGATCTCCACCTCTGTGTAAACGAGCCCACCTTGCTGCATTGAGAGGTGCTGAGGATGAGAAGCAAGGTGGATCACCCAGAGAGGAAGCAGCACACCAATATACAAAATACTTGACCAAGAGTATTTTTCAATCAGGAAGTTGGCTGGGTGAGGCAGAGAGGGGCACAAAGCTAAACGTGAGTGGTTTTATTAACAAACTCTTGCTAAAACTGCAATATGGAGGGAAAAAAAAAAGCAGTATCTGTGCATGCACATCTGTTAAAAACTGTTGGCTTAGCATTCTCATTTAAAAAAAAAAAAAGTCTAAAGTAAAAAAACAAACAAAAAACCCACAAAAAACCAAACTTTCCCCCATTGCAGTAGCAACAGTACAACGTATAACCAATGAAAAATTCAACACGTCATTTAAAGAATAAATGACATCACAGTACTCAGTTGATTGACAGAGCATACACAGGTTCTTTATAACCTAGTAAAAATCTCTAGAAGGCACATAAGTCTTTCTAGCAATGTCAGCGAAGGCTTGATGTCACACTAGTTCTGTTATTTCTAATACTTCCTGAAACACTAGAGACTATTCAGCAAAACGCACCATTAAATACTATTGGCCATGCCTGTAAATATGCACACTCCTACCTAATCCTACAAAAGGAAGTGATATGAAGACACATAATACATTACAAATAACCTGACACGAGAAATCCCAGCTACTTAAAAAATCTGCTATAAACACATTTATTCATAGTGATTACTTCATATCCCCTCAGAAAGGCTGCCAACTAAAGGAAAAAAAAAAAAAAAAGTTACTCCCCACCGCAGCTAAACATAACAGAAGTTTAAAAGGCAAAGCAGACTCAAAATATTGGAGCCAGTGGAAATAAGCAGCTGGAATCTGGGCAGGACACGGGGGATGACACCTCTGGTCCAAAGAAAGCTGCTGATCTAATTGCCACTGGAGTCCCCTGTTCCGTTTTACATTTAATGTGAGAAGTGACACATCTAACCGTAGAGTGCCTCCCTTTCTCTTGCTGGCTTAAGGGAAACTGCTGAAACGCCAAGCTTAAACATTACACAAAATGTTTAAGTGCAAGACAGCAGTTTAAGCATATTTCAAAAGGAATATGCTGAAGTTGTGCAAGTCCCAAGCTCCTGCGTTTGTGTCAGCATTAACTCAAACTGCACTTCAAAGTACCACCAGCAAGTAGGCAATGACAAAAAAAAAAAAAAAAAAAAGAAAAAAGAAAAAAGGCATCTACACAAAAATAGATCACAGGGAAAAAAGAGCAACCTTACAGATAAAGCTCAAAGTGATGAAGAAATGCAGTCTGCAAATATGTTCAGTATAAAAAAAGTCCAGGAAATAATTGTAACTTTGCTCACTTGGGTGGCCCACGCCACTCAAGACAAACTGATCACATTCATTCCTGAAACTTAAAAAAAAAAAAGAGAGTATCACACTTCCACTGAGTGACTGATGTTAAATTATTGGATTTCCTGCCCTTTGAACTGCAAACAGGACCTTTTATGACAAGTCAGAAATAATCAAAACAAGAACCACTGTGCACAACATATTTCCCACAGAGGCTTTTTAATACATCAGACACACATGAGCCTCCAGCGTACAACAGGATTAATCCACAGGGTTAACCGGCTGTAAGAGTATCTCTCCAGGGGTATTGCCTGCTCCACTTCTGCCTGTGCCCTGAGGGCACCAGGGGGTCTGACCAGGCCTAACCCCCATTCCTGGCCATACCCCAGGACCCCATTTCAGCCCAGCACAGGATGTCAGTCCCTGCCCACCCTGTGCTTCAGAAGACCCCAAATTCATTCATCTTCCCAGCGGCACAGTTACTGAATGAGCAATGCATCCTTGCAGAAACAATGATGTAAATAATATTTTAGTACACTAGAAGAAATGTGATTTGTAGAAACACCTCATCTGAGATTAATGTAAAAAAGGAACTTTTTTTGGATCAAATTAATTTGGATATTGGAAGTGATGGAATAAGTATTTCCAAGAGGATAGTGCCAGAACCCAGTGATAATTGCCTGGCTTAATGACAGACATATGCTTTCTTCTACACTTGTTCTCATTCCGTGTGTTATACCAGTTCCTTTATATGTTTACAGATGTGCATATATGTGATAAGGAGATGCATAGATTTTTGTAAGCTGTCTGCTTTAAAAGGCTTTTAGAGCAGGGACCTTAAAGCAATTTCAAATAGTTACCAAGATTTAACACTTCTTTTGCTAGACAAATAGCCTATTATTGGCAAGTTGGTTATTCTTCTAGTACATCAATCAGGTCAGGCTTAAAATCAATACACGGCATTTGTGTTTCATGTGTCCTCAGTGTGATTATATTCATTAAGAAAGAACAGACCACTAATAGCATTCATTGTAAATCAGGTTATAGTGTCAGGAAGCAAAAAATCTTACTGCAAAATAATGAGCTTAAATTCTTAGCTAGAAGAGCCACACAGACAAAGCTCAGCTGTAAAAATCATAATGCATGTAGTCTTTAGTCTAAGACAACCTCCAGCCTACAAAAACCTTGGAACAATGTTGCCAAAAGTATTCCATCAATCCATGTTTAATATCAGTCACAAGAGGAAAAATAAACCCAGTAGAGCCCTTCTTAAAAAGAAATCAGATTACATCTCATATCCTATGGTTTTGTCCCACCATTATAGACATTAACATTGGAACCAAACTCATTTTACCTTCAACCTTCCACAGTCCCCAGCAAAAATGGAAAAACAGCTGATCAAGTTCATAAAACTAACCTTTCAAACATACTTCTGTTTCTTCTTAGCAATAGAAACTGTTGAACATTAGTGCTTCACATACGCTCATCTGATGTGTTACACTGCAAGAAATGGCTCAAAGTATGTACTTTATCTCCATTTGTTTCCAATTAAATTAGAGAGGAGACTGCAAAGCCTACCCTTCTACACCTTAAGACACAACCTGCAACTATGAGTATGTCACCCCTGATTTATGCTCGTTAGTCACAATCACAAATGCAGGTGAGCATAGATATAGGTTCCAGGCTACAAACTGTAAACAGGATCAATCACAGCTGATTGGCATTTGGAGTCAAATTAGGAGAATGTGTAAAAAACAGATGCTAGTTTGGAAGGAGAAAAAGGAAGCAAGGAGCCAAAAGGGTAGGACTCTAATTGGCAAAGCATATATAAATAAAAATAAATAAATAAAAAAAAAGGTTGAAAAAGCCTTACTTTTTTGAGAGGGGAGAAACCAATTATATAGAAACGCAGTGAAGTCACTTAGAGTGCACTGGCTTTTTTAGTGGTGGCTGTACCCAGGAGCCAATTAAGTAAATGTTACTGCAGCATTGCCAGAGTTCCCATTTTTTCAATTAAATTATTATTGAATTGTAACCACTGGCTGGAGTGAAGGCTTAAAAGACTCAGTATAGTTTCTATTTGTTACCATGGAAGCAGGAAAGAATTACATACATCAAATTTCAGGAAAAAAAAAAGTCTTTAATGCTATTCATTAATCATAATTATTAACTTCTAAAGATTTGCATATCAGAACATTCTCTTTGGCTCTGAAAGATATTAAATACATGACGAAACAGGATAATAAAAAGTACTTTTGAGAAAAAGGCTGACCACTCATGTATTTATTCAACTGAAAAAACTAAAACACAAGACAGTGTAAAATGCCTAGAAGCTTGGCAATTTTCCTACCACCACTGAGAAAGGATCAGTTATATATTACCATCTTATTCATATACTCTGCCCTCCACTGGATTTATCTGTTTAAATATTGTTCACTTTTCTCTGCAGTACCTAGAGGATAGGATGACCGAGAATTTCATTGAAAATGGCAAAGTAATGTTAGGTAACCTCCATCAGTACTGCTGCATTGCTCTTAATAATGCAGTTAATAGCTTGTGTCAACACAGACTATAATACATGTTCGGAATCCTTCGCTTTAATCTGCATCTTGCCATCCTTTAGATATGCGGATGCAAATGATACAGGAATTATCATTTGTTGTGTATGCACATACACTATTGCTGTATGCAGCTGAATGCTACCATTAATTATTTATTTATAAGAAAAGATAAACTTGAAACAGTAAGAAGTCAATTTTAAATAAGTCTTATGTGATTACATTCTTACCAAGCAAATTTCCTGAAACACAAGCAGACTTCTCAAAAAAAAAAATAAATAGAAGCTCCGATCAGTGAAACAACTGGAAACTTAAAATGGCCTTGTAAGCCATTCAAGGAAAAAAAAAAGGTAAAAGGACACAAATCTCTTCTAGAATTGTGGTATCTAGACAGATATTTGAACATTTTTAAGTATTTTTCTCTCTACCCTGCTTACTGTTCACCAGCAGTACACAACAATCACTGAGGAACTGGTTGTTTTTTTTTAAAAAAGAAAAAAAGAAGATGCCTGATGATGATGATGAGTTTTACTCATTCCACTGGCACACCTGTCCAGATATAAAAAGGTAGGGGCAATGCAGATCTACAGAAACAAGAAAGAAAAACCTGAATTGAGTAGGTTTCAAAACAAGAAAGAGACATTCAAGTGATCCCCCTTCTTCCTTCAGCTGGCAAAGATACAGATCGTTCTAGAAACAAAGGTTTTATGATGTGCATTGCCTAGGTCTCATGGGAGGAGACTACGTGCACTACACAGCCCAGTATATCATATATGCCCATCCAGCAGGACACGCAGAAGAAAAAGCACATTCAGGAGCACAGACTGAGCTGTCTCCAAACTGCAACTGCCACCAACCTCTGCTACAGGTCCTTGAAGAAACCCTTCGAGTGGCACTTCTCCCAAGAAGCCGCTCTCAAAAGGCAGAGTACTTTTTTTTTCTTTCAATTCCACTGGAAAAGCTAATAAAACCTATTTAACCTAGACAAAGACCACATGGACTGCATTAACATTATTACGTTATGTAGTGCTTGAATTGTACACTTTTCAGATGATCTCCAAGAGTTCGACCTCTTGATCTTGGAACTGCAATCTGTCGTGGAGAAGGAAGCATTCATAGCAAATAATCACAGCTTCCCTTCACTGTTGTAGGTGGTGAGCATGAAACAGCTCTGCTTCAAACATCAATGGATTGGTTGTAACTATTTTAAAATTTAAATTAAGTAGCCACCTTGCCAATGTGACCAGGCAGGTAAGTTTTCACGTCAACCAATTACCCAAGGGGTCTAATCATTAACTAGTTAGGAGGCTAAAAACATCACCCCAAGTCAATTTAATTACTTTGAATCATCAGAAAGAAGGAAAAAAAATCACCCCTATGAAATTGGTGTCTCTGTAGGAGCGTAGTTTCTTCTGCCTCTTACTTTATCGACAAAACCTCTACAGTAGACTGTCATAGGTATTGACTAATCTTTTAGCTAGATCATCGCCATTTGTTGCGCACTCAATTTGTTTTACTGTAGATCAGGAACCTGAACAACTGTAGCCCTTTCCTTGCATTTTCCAATTTTGGCATCAGTGGAGACCTCCAAGCAAAGCAAAGGTAAACAGGAAACTCTTTATAGAAACTGCTCAACTGTCAAAATTTGCATTTTCCCACTCCATAACCCCCAGGAGAGGGGAGGGGGTGGAAAATCAGGCTTGCTAAACTTAGCAAGCATGAGAGCATTTCGCAAGAATTGCCTCCCCTCTCAGCTATTTCGAGGAAGAAGGGTGGGGAAGAAGCGAATAGTTGAATGACAAGAAAAATTCTGCTACATATATTACCTTTTTTTTTCACTTCAAATAATAAGCTGTAGGTGTTCTCCTGTGAGAATTTGGCTGTTTCCTCTATGATGCAGCTTTGATTTTATATTTTACAATTATTTTTTTCCACAACTTGTAGGCAACAATTACTACCACAGCTATCTAAAACAATTAAACATGATAACCATCTATGCCGGTACAATCAATCCAGTTGGCGCCCAAACCAGTCATTCACCCACAGATTTCCCCTCCCCACCTCTAGTTCCTCATCAGCTGGGAAAGTCACTTTTTCATAAGACCATTCCCAGGGGTGGCCCCAGTAGCATGCCAAGGAGGCCACCCACTTTGAATTATTTCAGATCAGAACATATGGCACAGGTAATGAGATACGCAATGATATCTCTTGATATCTCACAATATCATCACTCTCACAGAGCAATCACTGACTACTGAATTACAGTGAAATAGCTGAGAAAACTCCAGTTCCTGGGTTCTGAGTTCATTCTACTTGTGCTTCCTATTTGTATTAGAAGAAAATTCTGGAGACTCACTCAAGGCAGGCAGCGGAGGGATCAGCCTTGTGCTCTGTCAAGTTTAATGTCACCAGCAGCCTTTAAATATTGCTCACAATTAAATATTACCTGGGCTCATGAAAATGGGTCATAAAAAAACCCCCAACTGATATGTTTTACGAAGTAGACTTTTAACTTTCAGTTATTTAAACACGGCTCATCAATCCCACTAGAAAATCCTGACAGCTGGCCAACAACAGCATTTTCCACTGAAAAGCTAAGTAGGTTATTAATGTTGTTTATCTTGTCTATTTATCTTATCTATGAGATTGTGTGCATCACTGAAAAAACAGCTCATCATACTCTGTAAAAAGACTCTAGATAAATAAAAATATGGCAAAATTCTGTTATGTGAATCATTTGTGAGCAATCGAGTGCTCACCACAGATTATTTTTTTTCCTGTGCTCCATCTATTAAAAAAAAAAAAAGCTGCACAGTACATCCCCCGCAAAGTCTGCAGAGCACCCTGCTCTGCTCTCTCACGTGTGCTCTGAACTCCCAAGGGACCAGTCCCTCTCCCAAACCTCTGCGAAGCAAAGGTGCACAACATACTTGAACACAGCAAGTCTATCTGCAATTTAGAGCAGTTTGACTTTGTCAGCTTCCCAATGGACAGCAAAGTCTAGCAAAGAAAATACTCCTGTGTTTTCTTTCAGTTTTTCAGTCCTGCAAAGGTGGTGGTGGTGGGGAGGGTTAAGAAAACGCACCTTTTACATTTAGATGTGATATTTGCCATATTTACAAGGCAACATTAGAGTTGCATGTTCCTCTCCAGAGTGTGTAGACCCTCTGAGAAACACATGCAAACATTTTCATAATGGAACCAGCACTAACCAGAGGCCACTGATAAAAATAGCACAGATGAGAGAAGTTAATAGCTTTAGGACTATTTATACATGCTGGCTCTGAGCAGCACTGGAAAAAAAAAAAAGAAAAAAAAAAGACCCTAAAGAAGAAAAAGAAAAAAAAAAAAAAGGAAAGCCAGAGTTTTTCATTTTTTCATCTGTGTACAATTAATAAAAGACTGGATCATTCAAGCATCGGTTTTGGATGGATGCCCTACCTCCATTTCAGTACTTCAGAGCAAAATAAAGCAGCTCTGCAGTCTCACTCCACAGGGAATAAGCACTGCTTGTTGCAGAAATGAACATATTATACTGCATTTCATCTTAGAGTAACATTAATCATTACTACCAGCTTGTTTCATATTTGCAAAGAAAAATTTAATAATAAATTATTTTTTTAAAAAAGGTTGAAATATGTAGGCATAGTTAGATTATTTTTGCTGAATTTCAAAATGAGAAACAATGCATTTAAACATAACACATAAATTGACTATCTCTGGTAATATCTAATATAAAATATTTTCTTGAAATATGAAATGATACAATTATCATTGATTGGTAGACCCCTGCGAGTGCCATACTTTCTCCGTGGCTTGTTCCATCATAATGAATGCCTTGCAAATCACTTTAAATATTCATATTCACACTTAGGAAATTTATCAACCTAAAATTTCACCAGAGCTGCCTTTGAAGTCTGGTAATCACATCTGCACTTTTGAACTCTGTATAGGAACCTTCCCAATCCACTGACTTCAATTAAGTAAATCACTTTCCTATTTGCCAAGGAACAAAAATATAGGTCCATAATAACATACAAAATATAAAGTTTGGCTGCCTATCTCAGCATAAGAGGCATGGTATCATGTCAACCCAAAAGCTGAGCCAAGTCAGTGTTCTCTTTTCAGCAGTGGTTGCTAACACATTCTTAAGAAATAGAGAAAATACAGAGCAGTGTTTTTTCTGGCACATCTTCTCACGCTTCAAGCGGATATCAGGAGATTACAGAAAGATCAAGAAGTAGGAAGTTTAAAAACCACTTCCTTCCACAGTGCAGGTAGTGACACTACAACTATAGCAGTATGTTTATGGGATGATATTTTTGATGTTTCCAATTTTAACATTTTTCTGAGGTATTAAAATTTACTACCTTTCTAAAATCTAACAGAATCAAGGTATTAAGTGTCTGAATTCTTAAAAACATATTAAGCACTCTGATTTCAATAGAATTTTTGCCTTATTTTAGGAGAACTGACATACTGAGCTTTTCCTCAAGAAGGTTACAAAATTCTTGCCTGAGCAATTCAGCCATACCCAGGTGGTAAGTAAACTTTAGAAGGAGGAGATGGAATTTGCTTTTCCAAATCCTTTTGCCACTTCTGTAAACCAGGCAAATTTAAGGAGCTTCTACTACAATACGTTCATCCATTTTATTTACTCAAATGTCATAACAAGAACAAATAATTTTTTCCTTGTTCTGCTGCTAACAGACATTCTTCAATTAGAACAGATTAATTTCAAATAGAAAAGTAAGTTCAACCTTATCAAACTGTGTATTCACTGCTCTGTCTCCTCCTCGATGACTTCTTTCAGAACAGAGCAATATTAGATTGCCCTCTAATGGATTACTTGCACAATTGCACAATCGTGCTCTTGCTGTTTTAAAGTGTTCAAGAAGTAAACAAGGTCTCACTAGAAATGTAAAACTTAATGCTGTTTTATTTCTGCTCTTGGCAAATGATCATTTTAGATTTGAATTAACCTTTGCAAAATTTAATTATCAACCTATTCATTTTACTGTATTGAGTTGCAAAATGAAGTAATGCATGCTGCATGCTCAAGTTTTAAAATAGCCTCACACTGCAAATTGAGTTTAAAATTTAGAGGGAGAAAGCTGCTTACAAAAATACTAAAGTAGAAGCTGAGCCAGCAAAGGATTTCTCAAGCAAATTTCATCAAGATACTCCAATCCAACTTTTGCACTCAATTACCTACACAGAACCAGATGCTAAACTTGCCAACTCCACCACTGTCTTCCTTTGTCAGCTAGATGACGGCCAGCACGAGTGCCTGCTTTTCTGCCCTTTTATTTTTTCTCCCCTGAATTGAAAGCACTTATCTCTTCCAGATGGGAAACAACTACATTTTCCTAAAAAGACGACTGCAGAAGAGATCTAAAACATGACATCCAAAGTAAACAAAGGACATAGGGATTTACACTACATAGCCGTTTGAAGTTACTTTATAAACCTCAAGAATAGAGTAACTTTACTGAAGATTTCCAGCCTACAGCTTAAAATACTATAGCATGGCTCAAATAAAAAAAAATAAATCTTAATGCATTTTAATAAAGAAATGCACACATGCTCCCCTAAGCCCAAGTGCAGCCTTACTGGATAGAAGCAAGAAGGAACTTACCACCTTGGAGGCATCCCCTCCTACAGAGCAGCAAGAGGCTTGTGTCACATAAATAGAAACCAAAGACTTCCTTGACGAAGCACTTTCCTCACTCCACATTATCCACAGAGCCTACGGTGGATGTGGATGGGGCAGCTGACCTGATGGTAGAGGAGCAGCAGAGACCCTCAGGCAGTTCAGTAAGTGAAGACAAGCAATCTCTGTCCCTGGAATTTGGCTGGTCCACATCTGTGCTGAGGACTGATTTCGTACCTTCAGAGATACATCCCACC
>JAOXNG010000001.1:31920590-31936781 GCA_028566535.1 Scolopax minor | reverse complement strand
GAGCAGAACTTCCAATTCATTTTGCTCCCACCTTGTCCCCCTCTGCTCCCAGGCCCCATCACCTTCCCCTTAGTTGCTGAGGCTAGTGGGGTGTTTCACTGTCCAGAGCTTACCCCAGATCTCTGCTGGAATAAGAGGCAAAAAGAGAGCCAGACATGGCCTCAAATAAATAGATATAATTCTAAGGGCAGAAAAAATTTGTATCCTGAAAAATACAATAGTCTTGATACCGTTTGGCGTGGCAAAGATGCAGCATACTGAAACAACATGATTTCTATCTGGTTTACAAGTGCTATGCCATTATGTAGAGTAATGATTATTGGTCTGTCATGGAAGGCAATATATTTTGACACTTAACTATTTGGAAAGATTATTATATTTGGAAAATAAAAATCACTCATCTAAACTGAATTTATTAGATAAAAACCACTAAAATCAGTAGGACACAAATATTGCTTTTTTGCTTTATTTTCTAAAACATTTTGGGCAATAAGACGTGAGCTTTTAATTTACCAGAATTCTATAAACCAGTTTAAACTGCTCACAGCTTCTTGAGGTGCTGCTGGAAGAAGGAATAAGTAGGTGCATGCAAGTCTTTCTTTCTTCCACACCCCCTACCCCCATTCCTTAAAAGTATCTCTCTGAATTGCATTACACTGGAGGAAGGAAAAAGCAGTCATCGTTCACTTTCTTCCCCTTGATGAATGATCTTTCTTACTGCAAACACACTTTATAGTGCCTTGGTTGGAGACTGCAAGCTGTATTGTAGTATTCATAGAAACAACTTGCATTTGAAAAAAATATTCCCTCTGAAGTGATTACAGTTTCAGACCATGAGAAAAGAGACTCTAGTCTGTTACTCACAGCAGATTCTATAGCTTAATCACTTCCAAATCCTCACATGTAAAGCAGTAGTTTGAGAAACTATGGTAGTTGCCTTCTGAACACAGGAAGGCACAGCTCACAAATTATAAAAAGAAATTTTAAGTCTCATCCCAAAAGCTCAGCTTTATGGTCATATAATAGCTGAAGTTGGAAAGCTGTTGCAAGGGAAATTTAAATGATATCCAGAATGCATAGTTCAAAAACCACGTCTGAAGAAAGCCCCAGACTGGAAAAATCTGTTTAATAGATAAAACTTCAGATGTTCCTTTTATACTATCCCTTTGCGCCTTACATCCTTGTCCATTAATATCTTCACTATATCAAATAAAATGTTACAAACCTTTCCACTAAGGAGTATTTTAAGAAATCCAGGATTTAAAAGGCTTTTGAAAACTGCCATACTTAACATTTAATTTTTCTCATTTTATTTTACTCTGACTCATTTATTTAGATTGTTACTTCATGAGGCAAGGATTATACTGTAGACCGGTATTTATGCCTCTGCTGTAATAGTGTTCCCATTTCCTCTGTAGCCTCTCAATGCCAGTTCACTACTATTAGCAAGAATAACCAATTCACTTCAGTCCTACCTAGCAGGGACACAGGACCATTCTATTCCCCTTTTTAAAAATTCTGTATTTATATTTTCTTATGCAGACTATATATATATATATATATACACACACACACATATAGCGTACTTGGACAGGAGTGAGGTTCTTAGGTTGTGGTTTGTTTTGGTGGGGATTTTTTTTGCTTGGATTTCCGGTGGTTTGGTTTTTTGAGGGTTTTTTTGATTGGTTGATTTGTTTTTTGTTTTTGACAGAAACACTTTTCTACACTGATCTAATGTAGGAAACAAATACAACAGCTTTCCAAAAGCTAGACAACTACTTATACACAAAACTTTAGAAAAAGTCCCCCATTAGCATTTAATCAACACCCCATCTCCCAAATTTCACCAAATTCAGAACGATCCACAAGTGTGCCATAGACCAATGAACATAAACAGACTGGAAAAACAAATCTTTAAAAAAAGAAATCCAACAAAATATATACCACAAACAAAAGCCCAAGACCTTTCAAGGTATTTCTACAGCCAACATTTCCTTCCAACTGTAGCTTTCGGTGCCTCCCCACAGGGGTATCCTCAGAATCAGCGCATCTCACGCGTGCGTTCTGAAGCCTGATATGCTTTATGCAGATATGCTTGTTGAAGTTGAGTGGAAACACCAACGATAAAGCATCAGAATAAACTCAAACAATGAAGATGACTAAGAACAGAGGAAAAAAAAAAAAAAAACACAATTTTGTAGGAAATTACTTCCACATATTTTAATTTCTCAGTCCTGTTTTCAAAAAAATCCTAAACCAAGCAAACCCGAAAACTTAAAGATATATATAATAAATCCTTCTATGCTTTCTGTGAAAGCACCTTTGCCCAGCTTTTACAACTGTCTTAGTTGTCTGATAAAAGACTCCCTTCCTTTTCTTGTGTACCTTAAATTTCCATACAAAACACTAAACTCCAAAGCAACAAAAGTGCAGATTAAAATTTCTTTGAACAATGATATAGTTCATATAGTTCTCTTGCCAAAGGAACATCACCAGTCTCTCAATCTTTGTACAGTCTATTTCTCTGAACAAACTCCATTTCTCTGAAGACTGCCGAAAGATGAAGCATCACCCCGCTGCTTGGATGGCTGGCGCTCTGTACCATTTCAAACACACATCTGCATCTTCCCTTGCTAAAACCCATCACTGAGGTTCCAAGAACAGCTACTCAGATTCCTGCCGAAATTGCCAAAAATCAGAGTTCACCGACTTCTAAAAAGGCCCAGAGCACAGTCAAAACTGAGATCTAGGAAGTGCTCCCAGCTGACACAGCTGTTCACAGCATTCCTTCCACTACAGCAGAGTCAGCTAAACCAGTGGTACACTGACCATCCTCTTGGGGCACACAGATTGCCTCCTGACACTTGGGTTTACCTTATTCCAAGCCCAAAAATATAGAGATTAATGAGACTGAATACAACGTAAACCATATGTTAAACAATTTCAAAGCTAGTCACCAAACAGTTATTTTGAGTTGCATCTTTTCTCATGGTAATTCCTGCCAGATTTTGAGTAACATTGTTAAAAATTTAGCAATCAAAATATCTGCGGAACATGGAATAAATCTTGGTCTTGTTGTATGCCTATGTTGTTTTATTTAATGAAAAATATAACATTGAGAGTCATTGAGACTATGGAGTTGGAGCAGAGTCAGCAGGCCTCAAATAGTAGTTCCACAAAGCACAAGGTGAATGGATTCCAAGCCCAGTTTTGTACCTGAATTTGTTTTCTTACTTAAGATGGCATTTTACATATTATAAGCATGGAAAGTGATTTCTTGTACATTCGAGCTCCCATTTAAATGAGTGAAATAAGTAATTCCAGAAGAATATAGTATCAGACTTAAGTGAATCATAAGGTAGGAAGGTAAGTGAAAGAAGTTACATTCTTTCCTCTTAAACTTTATTCATTCTTGGATGCCACAAGATTCAGTAAGCTTTGCTTAGGCTTTACAGTACTAATGTGCACACACAGTTCTACATCTTATACTGGAATTCCCCAAAGTTCTTGTTAATGACATCAGCAGAATGGCTGTAATGGACTGCAGGACTAAGAAGTTGAAGCAATCAGCTTAAAACTTTGTTGTTAAATTGCTCTGCTAAGAAATTAGTAGCATTTTCTGAATTGTGTCCTGAAATGTGATCTTTAATCTTAATAATATTGTCCATGGTTTGTGTTAATTAAAAGATAAAACATCTGGATTAAGTGATAAATACTGATTATTTAGATTTCCATTACAGGGAGAAGAGCAAAATACAAAAACCCCATATTACTACAAGGGTACAGTACTTATGTGACTCAGAAAAGGCGGATGAAAATTGATCTACATTTATTTAATGCTAAATTCTAGCAATAATAAGAGTTCTTTACAAAAAAAAAATATGAATCTTTTTTGTTTCTTACAGGTTTTTTTTATACTGAAGAATTAGAAGCATTCTTCCCAGTCCTTTACACTCTGCCAACTCCTTTTTAAGATAAAAATTAAACAGAGAAATAATTAAAAATATGAGACACATTAAAAAAAATTATTTTGAATATTTGAAAACAAGGAACAATCCTTATATTTTTAGGAAATATACTTATTCTCAGAAGGAAAGTTTGCGCTCACAACTCAAAAAAAATAAACTAAAAGATACACTAGCAACTGCACGATAACTTCAACACCATTCTTTTGGTACTAGAAGGTAAGTTTCTGTTCAAAGACTTCTCAAAGCAATCAGTTTTCCATTTAACCACACATCTAGAACATGCTAGAAAACCATCATGCTGTGCATTTAGAGATTTCATGGAAACACTAAGAAAGCAGGACGCAAGGGACACAACGTGCAAGTCAGAAAGAGCTGCTACACATCTGGCTCTAGCACAAGGTGCCCAATTTGATTTGGGGCTCTTAGCGCTGCAGGGAAGTAAGGGATTCGGTTTTTCTGCTCCAGACTGCTGGATGTTGTAACACTCAAAAATGCCATTAATCCATTCAAGAAGAAGGGCATAACAGCCTGAATGCTCCTGGTACATTTATCTTCCAGGCCGCAGTAGCAGCTACCATTCAGAGAGGGCTGGGGGTAGGCAAAGGTATGTGCTGAAAAGGCTTGGTGACAGCACAAAGACCATACGGCTCCCTGCTTGTCACGTGCCAAAGACTAGCCCAGCTCCATCAAACTGTAAGAGAGAAGCGTAAGGGTCCAGATGTTTTAATTCATGCAAGACAGCAAATCCCTTCCGTTTAAAATAGCATGCTTGCTTTCTTCCTGCGAGCTGCTGGAAGGACTTCAGATACTAACCCACTTGATCAGCATGCTTAAGGAAACATGCAAGATTGAAAGATTGTACTTGGAAACAAATGGGCAAGCTCTGACCCACTGGGTCCTTTAAAGTTCAATGCTCCAAATGATCAGAAAAAGACAGATGAAGGGAAAAAAAACCTTCGTGTTATGTATCAACCTATTTTGGACCTCCTCCTACTTTAGGTGACCACTTCTAGACATGCAGATTCATGATTTATGCAATTTTAAAGAAGTTAAACTACTAGGTGTGTGGAATATAGTCATGCTCAAATGTGTTTTTCATACTTAAAAACTAAGTAGAAAACAGCAGGGTGGCAACAGCTATGAATTAAATTTTTCCATAGTTTCCCCTTTCCCCCTTGTTCTGACTCTATTTGCCAGTCTTGCTACTTGAAAAGAAAAACAAATTCCTCAAAGAAAATATTATGTAAATCATATCCTGTAAATAACATATGTAAACTTACTATGTAAATAAACATAGCAGCCATGACTTATTTTGTCAACAGTATTTCATAACAAAAATGCCTTCCAAAATTATTTGAATGAAGAAACAGCGTTGAGTCATTCTGCACTCCTTTCCTGTAGCAGTAGTCATTCGATCAAGCTGGGTCTACATGCAAAGTTGTAAAATAACATTAGATTTGCAATTCCAAACAAGACATATATTTACTAAAATGTCTGTGTATTAGTAACAAATGTACTTAGCTTAGTCTATTTAATTTTACTTTGCATAGCTTTTTATGGTGGTTTGAAGAGACCACATTTTCTCTTGCCAATTTGAGAATTAGTTTTTCCATTACTGTATGGTTTTAAATGCTACAGAATTTTGTATTTTGGAGACAAGTTTCCACACAATGTTTTTTACATTATCACTTCAATTGTCAAAGCATTTCTAAAGCACAATGCTATACACACTTCTGACTACTCCTATTCACAAGTTTTAAGGAGGAGTTTTCTCCTGTTCAACACACTGTGCATTTCACAGCTCCTTAAAAATTAGGTTATTAATTTTTTAAGTGAAGCTATGAATAATGACTTCATTTTGAGCAGACACTAATGGCTTTTTTCAGTCAGCCTCCAATTATAGAGAACAGTGATTAGCTACTCCTTACAAATATAATTAGCTGATTAAAAATAAAAGGGCAGAAGAGATCAAAGCTTTTGGAGCATATACCCTTGGATTGCAACAATCAATTCAGTGACTTAAGAGGATAAAGCACTGCATTCACACAACATATGTAAGCTGTCATCTCCTCTAACTGTGAAGTTGTCTCAACCACAATAAAGAACAACCTTCATGAAAGGCTGAAAAAGGCTCTTTTCACTTTCTGAAAATGCCAAGAGCTTCTGGGGTGCCAGCAGCATGTGCTGTGGGAGGCACGACTTCCTCACACATCCGTCAGTTCTAAGCAACAAACTCAGCATGGTCTCAGACTTTATCACAGCTTTTCATAGCTAGTTTTTCAACCATCAATTAATCCCACTAGTCTTCTGCATATAAGTCTTAAAGGGTTAACACCTTTTGATCCATCCTGAAGCTCTCTGAAGCTTCTGACTTTTTCCTATTCAGAGTTGACAAAGTTAAGGACAGTTTCCTCTTCTCAAAACTTCCAGAGTTCACCAGGCTAGGGTACTTCAGCTCCACACCAACAATCAAGTTGACCATATCTATGACAGACTTGTTCCAAGACGAAGGCAACAATCCACAATCACACCTACAGCCCAGCTGTCATGAAGATTTGTCTTATCAATAGAAGAGGAAGCTTTCTTCAGGTCTGACCCAAGATCATGCCCAAAGCAGAGACCAAAGAACAAGGGTCTTCACAAAACACCTTGCCACCTTCAGCAACACACAAAGATACATTTCTACAACCTTGTCTTACCTAATATAAACAGACACCAACATGTAAATATGCATGTATGTAATTATTTTTAAAATTCCTAAACAAAACACTCCTATGCACATGCTCTTCTCTTCCTGGGAAGGGGATGAAAGCAGAGGCATTTGACAGACATTAGTCAAGTTGTTTAATGAATTCCTGAAAGTGCTTGTGAACACCTCTAAAACTTCATATAAACAAAAATTTCCTCCAAGCCTACTGCCTTGACTGCATAAAATTGCATTGCTCCTGCTGCTGGGTGAGATGGAAGTGTGTAAAGTTCCATTGTTTTGCAATGTTTCTTCCCTTAAAGCTTAAAAAAAAAAAAATCATGGGAAGGAAGAGGAAGATGACATGCAGCAAAGACAAGCTCAAACAGGGCATCCAGAAAGATGCTGAGTCTCAACTTGCCAAGTTTCTGACATGTTATCCCTCAGGGGTGAGATTAGACACTTTATGAGAGAGATGGGTGTGATCAGGCCTTCACACGGTGCCTAGGGATCTAAGGTGCATGGTAGCAACACTGTTTATGGGATCTTGCAGGTTCTTACGTTAGTCAGCTCTTCCACAACCAGAATCCTTCCTACCTAACAGCACAACTGACTTGCCTATTTGGCTACTGCCCCACTCTGCAGACGCAGTACAGTTATCATGTTTCTGGCTCCAGTTCTGTTCCAGCTTATTCCCCTATCAGAGTTCATGTCAGTCTGTATAGATGGTCCCATTCCACAACTCAGTTACCCCTATTCCTCCATCCCCTCCATTTCTCCCACATTGCCATACACATTTATGGGCAAGCACTAGAAAACACTCCTGTGGAAAAGTAATGTTGGTAAGGAGAGTACTTTGTACTCTCTAATTGTAAAGCTCAATTTCCCATTTTTCTTCTTCACTGCATACTCTCCTTCATCCTTCTCCTTCTAAACTTTTGGTGATCCAGCTGCTGTAGAAATCCACCAGTCAGAGCAAAACAGAAACATCTCATTGGAGAGAGAGAGGGTTATGCACACACGCATGCAAGATCCCATAGCCTCTTCTATCATTCCTAATTCAGACAGAGGCCCAATGTGGTAGGAGTAGCATAAAAATCCTGGTTTAAGAGATCATTTTCATTGTGTCCTCTTAGCTTGCTCTCTTGATTCCAGTATGCAGTTCAAGTCACATTTTGGAAATACTCCCACGCTGATGCTTTTGTCGCATCTGCCACCCTAGTATCTCCTCCACTTCCTGGCAGCCCCTTGCAGAGAAGCATCCAGGCACACACAGCGGTGCAGCACACCAGCTTACCGCATCTCTGAAGCACTATGACTCACAAGCCGTAGAGACGTGATGAAAAGGATGATATGCCTTATCTCTTGAATATACCCATTCTGCAAATAAACTAGTTGGAGAGTTCATCTGGTGGTCATATTCAACCACATGTCTGGCATTTCAACTTTTTTTAGATAAAAGCACTGCGAGCACACATTTCCACAAAAACAACGTAGCTAATGCTACGCGCATTACTTACGCACATGCCTGGTTTGTCTGAGAGAACAAGCCCAAACAAACATAGCTCCTACAGATCTGCACCTCTCTAAATCTGGGTCTACAGCAAATTCTCAGTAGGTAGAAACTTGTAACATTATACCTCAGATTAATAAATAATCTCTTAAAATCCAAGGCATTTTAGGATTTTTTACGATGTTGCTTTACAGAAGTATCAAAATGATACTTTGCTTTTTTAGGAATATAAGACTCCATTTAATCACCTACGGGATCAAATACTATATTTCTGATCACAAAACCTTCAGTCATTTTTCACTATTACCTTATTAATGCCGATTTCTCCACTTCTTAAATATTGCTTTGCTTTATTTCTCCCTTTTCTCTAGGATAGAAAATACTTTGTGAAGTCTTGTAAAGACTTACAAGAAAACACTATTTATGGAAGTGTATTTGTTTCAGTAGTCCATTCTCTAACATATTTCATCACCAAAAATATAGAAGTTCTAGGCCGCATATAAACAAAAGCCTCATGGGTTTTTTAGAACACAGACAGTAATTTGCTGGAATTTAAAGTGCATTTTAGCAAGAACATAAAACATGCTGTTTTCCTAAACACAGCATTGGCATTTTAGTTCAGTGAATAAGAGGTACTTGCGTTCCTCTCTAAGACGTACTCTGAGTCCAGTCAAATTTATACTACTAATATTTGGCAACTCTGGCAAAGTAAAAAACTCAGAAATTCAAGAATCATATCACATAAGACACAAAACTGTACAAGAAAGAAGGAAACTCATGTATTGGCACAAGCACTTAGCTAGAAAAAAGCAGGACCAGGATTGCAGATACAGCTCCCTGGAACCAGCACCTATTTCACAGCAGATTGTCACTGGATGATCCTGACTCTCAAATGCTTGCTGATACCTAGCTCCATTTGAAGATAATGCGTGGAGGCTGGTCTCACACAGGGTAGCCCCTGCCCTGGTAAGGAGGGCAATTACCAGAGTAGGTAAACTCAATCCTTTGCAGGCAGAGTACAGACCCCAACAGACCTCTCACTTCTTGAAGAAGCTTTCTGCTAAGTAAAAGAAAGTTGGTGGGGACAGCATTCTATTCAAATGAAGTTACATACAGACCTGGTCACACAGGACTTTTAAAAAGCTTCTTCAGACATTTGAAAGAATTGAGTGTCCAAAAACCTGCATCTCAATAAGTGAGGGAGAAGTGAAAAGAGGCCACACACATTTCTCATTTATTATGCCAGGGATCTTTCAGATTAATTATAAGTTATCTAATGAATGCAGATGCCAGACCTGGTTACCTGCAACATAACATTCTGAATTTGTTGAGGATTTAAAAGAACATAATACATCTGAGGCTACTTTGGGTACGTTTAGATACACTGAAATCCAAGCCACTCAGATTAGCTATGTAAAAGGCTCCTCATCTACCACCCAGATCTTGCTGGCCACATCATGTACAGCTTTGGTTCAAAGCCATACCAAATCCACTAGCTCTGATCCCAGCAAGACAGATTTTAAGATCGCTACTTCTACAGATATAATATGACAGTGGAGATTCTTAGCCAAATAAACATAACTAGTATCAAAGATTTTGCTCGAGCAACATAGTGAGTGTACTGACAGAAACATTCAGAAGATAAAACATCACAAGGCTGACACATAGCACAGTCAGCAGTCTGGCAATAGTTAAAAAAGTTTCTGTGTAGGCGCTTTGCAGATGTAAGTTACTTCTGCCAGGATAAGCCTCAAGACTTCATCTTTATTGAAACTGGCTTTGCTGACATGTGCTTGAAAGCCATTGTGAGTGTACTCTCAAAAAAAGTGAAAAGAACAAAGAAGAACATGGAATAAGGGATGAAGCTTTATTTATTATATACTTACAGAACTCAGGCTGCATAAACAAAATACGGTCTTGACACATATGCATCCACCTCATTGGTCAGAAAGACTTAAAGATCCAAGACTAAAAATGTTTTTCTTTCCCCATCTTCTCCATCATGCCTGCTTCTTAGCCACTAAATTAATGAGAATCAACTGACTAAAATGCAAAAGGGCCAATATTGTCATTTCACTTGAAAGTAAAAGAACAGAAGCCTTTGTCTTGCAGTGTGAGGAACAGAAAAACATTTGAGCCTTCCAGACAATGATGTGATTACAGTTCCTCATCTGAATATTTTGGTCTTCAGCTTAAGTCCACTTTTCTTGCACACAAGGTTTTTCACTGCTGTTTTGATATTTGGCAAGCCTACTACAGAAGGTCTAGCCCTGACTATAGGACTTCATCTCCTAGTCAGTTAATTCACTACTACTGTGAATTAACAGTAGTTCTTTTTCCTCAAATTAATTAAATACTGCTTTTTTAAACAAAAAATAAAAATCAGGAATTCCATTTGGATTGCAAATTCTGTCCTGGTCATGTATTTTATGTGCAGCACTGAATTGAAAAGATAAAATCAGCATATTCTACTTCAGTAATACAATGTATTTTGCAAGACACTGTGACTTACAAAATGAAAGAGGACTTGAGAAAAATCAGTCACTGGTTTTTTTTCAAAGTTGAGCTCAAAATCAGAGGAGATCGCGTACAATTTTATGTAAAATTTAATGTTATACAAAGAAAAAAAATCAACCCGAAATAAGTATAAAGAACTAGTTTTGAATGGTTTGTTAACTAGGCACTAACTAGTACACCTGGAGCTCTGGCCAACATGGTATCATTCTTATGTGAAGTTGAATTGACTGCAAACAGTAAAATTTTTCCTCCATACAGAGCAAGCTACTTAAAGTATTACTGCTCAGAACTATAAATATGTATAAAAAAAGCAGCAGGTAAAACACTTCTGTGTTTCAGCAACATTGCCAAGAATCATAGGTGGTTTATACTGCCTTGAGGAGGATATTAGCATTAGCAAAGAAGAGCAGTAAAATTATTCAGTAGGAAAGATTTGCATGAAGTGAGGGGCAAATTAAATGATGCATAGTTGTGTAACTATGATCCATTCTAAACATACTTTGTATTTTCTCCCAGCAGCAAGCAGAATTCTTTGAACAAGCACAGACTAACAGTCCTGTGCATGGCTTGCTGTTTCTCCCCTCCTCTCTGGTTTCCCAGGCAGGATGGAAAGGAAGAAGACAGAGATCCAAAATTTAGAGGTCTGGTGGCTTTATATTACTGCTCATATCCAAGGCTTTCATGTTGGGAGCTGCAGCTATCAATGCAGCATCCAGTCTTATGAGATTATTTCTACAGCATGTGATCAAGGAATGATTAGTCCCGGCAGACATGCTGCACAATGTTAACTTAAAGAGATAAATTTTTGGATAAAAACTTTTGAAAGCAGAAGACTGTGACATCTGGAGGAACCTGCTACATAGAAGTAATTAATGAGGAAGAGGTTCCCCTTGATGAAAATATAATTATCATTTTTGGCTGGTAATAAGATTCCTCAAAATATACATCACCAAAGTGATGCTTGTGCACATCACTGTCTCAGGCCAGCTTTACACTGCATAAAAAAAGTCTTTTCTCACAGAGGAGTTAACCTTGAATAATGAGGGTAAGTCTATGCCTGAAATCTTCTGTTCCTCAGCAGAACAGCAAAAAGGATTGGTAAGGGTCCTGTGACTATACCCCATGAAGAGCTAAGCCCCTTGACACAGAGTGTCTGGGACCATCACTCTTCACCTCTCCCTGTCACCCTTGCCCACCAGCACCCTGCCAGCCCACAGCCATCTGCTCCAGTTTTTAGGTCCTCAGGCACAAAACACACTTGCCTAAGCGTAAAGCCCACATAAACACCAGCGTTTTTCAGATGAAGACGCTCTTTTTCAAAGAGGCCCTATTGCCCATATTCCGGGAACAATGATCTCAAAAACCTCTGAGAACTTGTCATTTGTGTGGTTGGCATTTTTACACCTAGAATAAATACCTTAATAAAGAAATCTGATTTCTCCCCTTGGCACCCTTTCAAATACCATAATAATTAATTGTCAAAGTTGCTGCCATAGATAATGACGTATGTGAAGTAAAAGGCAGCAATACTTATGTCTGCCAGCCCTGGCTCACAGTTCCAGATGCCAATGCCATAGGACTGTGAAATCCATTCGCCACACTAGGTTACCCACAAGACAATCATCTGAAATGTGCACAACTCGCTGTCATCAACCACGTGCACTTAACATTTGTTAAACATCTGATAAAGCACTGAAACAAATTACCTTCTTTATTTAGCAACATGCCTTGAGAACAGATTTTCTCCTGATTTAATGGGATAGTTCTGTCCATTATCCCATTAGCTACGCATTGCTAGAAACACCCCGGGCATCCCATTGCCAAACAACTGACTGAAGCTATTAAGGGCTCTTCAAACAACATCAGTTCCTTCTGCTCTTGATTATTGAAAAATGGTCTCATGAAGTATCACCCATTAGATCAGATCACCAAATGGGCAAAAAGCAAGCCATAATAAGTAGTCCCACTTCCTATCAACTTTTCACCAAAGCTCACAGTCTGTGTATCTGCCAACATTTTTGGTAGTTACACCACCCGAGTTATTTCCTCACAGCAAAAGCTTTCATACTCCTCCCTCACAACAAACCACAGCATTGCTGGCAGGGCATCCTGGCGCAAGAACACACCGATAGCTATGTGGCAAAGAAAAAATTCAACTTTTTGACTCCAGCTGCTTCCTAAGTCTAGCATGGAGGAATAATTACTTATTTGCATTTCATTTAAAAAGTGTTAACATTACCATTTCCCTTCCTCATTTTAATCTAAAAAGATATTCTGAAATACTGAAACATTTAGTAGAATATTTGACCTAACCCTGAGCATTTATAAATACTTGTCTCAATAGAAAAAAATATATATACAGTGTTGTGTATATATATATGGTGAAAATGATGCTAAATTCAGAGACATATTAATATTTATGCTAGATTGGATCTATAGTTTCACATAGAACTGAAATCTCTATGTTCTCAGTAGCAATTTAAATACAAGTATGACTTTATACAGTTAGAATTCTTCAACAAATAAAAATCAAGCATCAATTACAGTGGCACTTTTAATAAATGCTGGTTTGTGACTATTCTTCCTTCTTCCAAAACCATTCCATTTTGTGTTAAAAATCAAGCTACTACAAAAGAACAATAAAGTACGAAGTGTTGAATAATAGCATAACACTACATAGCTGGCCAGTCTGTGGAAAATAATATGTGGTAAGTGAAATGGTAATGTCAGAAGAAAATAGGTGGGGTTTTTTAGCGTAGGCCTTCTGTTACAAAAAAAAAAAAAAAAAAAGGTATGTGAAAGCTTTTTTAAGTATCTTAGGGAGAGTTACATTGCAAGTCAGTTCTGCTCAGCCAACTTGGTTTCTACTAGAGATGCATGTATCTGCCAGCTGAGAGCAGGAGATTTCTTTTTCCAAGAAAATACAGTAATTCAGTTGTGCGTGCTGCTCTAGGCTCCCAACATTAAGAGCAATGCCAGCACTCAAATGCTCTTGGCTTATGTTTCTAGCCCTTAAAACAGCGAAATAATACAAGAAGCCAGCAGCAGCACTCTGCATCTGCCTCCCAATCCACTTGTTTCACGTGCCTTTGTTCGTAATGCCGTCCAACTGGCAAGTTCACACAATGATGCTAAGCCTCCTCTAAACCCAAGGCTGGAGAGATGAATCCTAAACAAGGATACCTACTGGTACGTGCTGTCATTCAGAGAGTGGTCTCAGAGCTGCAATGTGAGTGCCATTTTGACAGCACCCTAAGAACTCCATTTCAGTGACACTCAAACTAGTCTTCTGGTGCCTCTTAGAGCACTAATTACAGTTACACATCTGGGTTAGGCATCACTCTATTCTTCAGACTGAGTTTTTTTTTTTTAAACTACAGTTACTTTATAGAAAAAAAAACAACCCACAAAACCAAAACCACCACATACAATGCAGGAATAAGCTTCAAAATTTCCATGCTAGCATATTACATGACTGGGAAAGAGCTGTACTGGTCCTACTGAGAAAAACAGAAGATCTACTGATCATATAGCAGAAAGTACTTTCTCTCATTGCTTAAGAAGTTTCACAGCGCTGCTTACCAGCACAGCTTCTCTGCAGTGTCCCAGAGTCACAATAGTAGTGCCTCCTACACAGGGCAAAAACAATCTCACTAAACCTGTGGATTTCCATACAGTCATTTGCCTTCTTTCTCAAGTTAAGAAATAAAAAATGCCATTCTTGTTTGCTACTTCAGTGTCTACACCTTTGCCTTGCTTACATCAGTTTAGTCCCAAGATCAATACATTTATTAGTTGTTGGAAAAAATCCATCATGTGTCTTTGCATCTCAGAAATGTTCAAGCAGCTCCGTGTACAAGAATCATGTTTAGACACAGCAAAAGAGGAAAATTACAACTTTGTGCAAAAACCATCAAATCCTTGATTAATCTGATAATATAAAAGACTAATCTAATCCACTGGTGGGTCTTCATTTAGTGTTTTTTTCTTACCTCAATAATCTTGTCATGAATTTGCAGGCCTTCTGCTTTGTCTGCAGGTCCATTTTCCAAAATCTTTGACACATAAATTCCCTCAGCAGATTCCTCCTGATTGTTCTGTACCAGACAATAGGGAAGTTGCAAGAAGGGCCACATTAGTACAAGAAATTAGACAGTACTAAAAATCAGCAGAAAGGAAAAATGCAAATCCACCTGAAATATGCAGCTCGTTTTCTAGCTAAGAATTAAACTTCTTAGGATTTTTTAACTTGCTTAATGCAAACTAGTCATTAATCAAAAGGACAGAATTAATTAAATATTCCAGCATTTTTTATAAGACTACCCATTTACTTCTGGTTATTTTAGTCTAAATGAGAGACAGGGTGCAATGGTAATCAGAACCCAGCTAAAATATTTAAAGCAGACCTCAAACTTCACAGCAGACAGGGACTAGTACATAAATGCACAGAGGAAGACACTCATAAAAATGGATGCACAACTGTTTTTCTCAGGGGAGAAAAAGGATCCTGCAGCACTGCTGCTTGCAAACTATTTTTTTCTGCATTTGAAAATAAAGCTCCAAGGAACAAAGTGACATTAGTTAGCTGGCATGTAACAGCAATAGGATTTGGTTGGAATTGGTTAACCTCATAAATCCAATTCACATGGGAGATTGAGAACTTACTCAACTGTGAAATCCATACAGATCAGCTGTGGACAAAAAAAGAGAACCCACCTCCAGTTGATCTGTATTGCTAAGTACAATGCATATGAAGGTCAAATTTAAAGCAGGTAAGTTATCTATCACAGGTAGAATGATATAACTGAAGATGTTGCACATGCTAAAATTATTTCATTTCACTGCATAATAGTTTTAAATAGTTAAAATAGTTTTAAGTCATTATTAATAAAGAAATAATGCCAAGCAGACACTGCTTACTTAAAGTACTTTGAAGCATTCACACAAATAATAACCTACATAGCAATAAATGAAGGAATCTTTTCCCAGATGATTTATGCTTATTCCTTTTGTGACTGGTTAATCCCTAACCAACAGCATGATTCATATCTGCATAGGTTTCCAGGTTGAGATTCTATACACTCATGGAGAAAATGTTTTATAATTTCTTCTATTAAGAAAACGATAAAGGCATAACAAAAACACTGTAAAGCATGCATTACAGTATGTGGCAACTGTCCTATGGAGACTCAACCCAGGTAGATTTCAGGTTAACAAATATTTCTTCAACATGATGTTCATCAGACTATAATTTCATAAACTCACCATTTCCTTTTCTTTCCTTAAGAAAACAAAAGGCTAGATTTCAATACCTTCACCTACATCAAATGGCTTTTTTTTTTTTCCCCCCACAAGTAATTTCACTGGCTTTTTGAAGAGTAGCATATGGCTTGGTAAAAAAAGGATGTTTCAGCCTGGCTTGTGGTCCCCAATGATAACACGTGCTGGTATCCACCAGTCCTGACACAAGAAAGTGGGCGACTGCATGAGCCCTGAGCCCACACCTC
>JAOXNG010000001.1:31823107-31855509 GCA_028566535.1 Scolopax minor | reverse complement strand
ATTGGGGTTTACTTTGCAGTGTGGAGCTGTCTTGGACACCCTCTGCAGGGCTGGGTTAGAGCTAGTGCAAAGTAAAAGCTGACACGAGCACAAAGCGTGGAGCTGTATCCTCATGCTGCTGAAGAGACCAAGTAAAAGAGAAACTTTTCTTATCAGGACAGGTATTTTATATAATTCATAACAGATTTAAGCTTGTAATATAAGCTTTGTAACTTACTAAGAATTGAGTCTGCCTTTGTGCCTGTTTTGCAAAATGGATTTGTTTTTTTCTGAAAGAATGGCCAAACTCTTACCCATTTTCCTGTAAATAAAATTCTCCTTTTGGTCGAGGACCCAAGAACCATCTTCCTTCAGGGAAGAAGATTTTTATATTTCTGTTTTTATATTTCTCCTATTTATTTTAAGAAAGGTAAATGCAAAGCTTTCTCATATTCTGAGTTTCTAATTGAGCTCATCCAATTCTCTGGGAAAAAATCAAGCCGCCTGAAGAAAAAAGGGATTTTTGCCTGCTCTGTTTGTTATTTTCTTTAGCATCTATTGGGCTTCATAAATATTTGTTCTCTGAGTGTTTTCATATTTATCCATGTAGAACAGAAAAGCAGGAAGGGAAGAAATGTAATTTCTTCAGATTAAACTTAGTTGCATAAATGAAGTGAATGGCTTTGTAGTTCTGTCAACTGGCTTTTGAAAAGGAATTCCACTTGCTCCAGCTGGAAATACTGTCTTCATAAAAGACTACTGCAAAAGAAGTAGGTAGCATCAGCTGATATGACTTAAATTATGCTGTGCCTATTCATGGTAAATGGAAAATAACTGAACTAATTAGAATATGCTTATCTTGCATCATTGGCATCATTCTGAAATCACGGGTCCAACTTTCCCTTGTCTAGGAATACCTTTGTTTGGGCACGAGGAAATTTTCCTCTTGTCTGTGCCATAAAACTTTCAAGAAGGGTGCTATGGAGTAATTCACAGCTCTGTGAATTACTGTTTTATGGCAGAGTAGATGTAAAGGATGGAAATAATGTTGTCTGTGTTCTGCCCATGCTTTGTGCTATGTGTAGATTTGCCATGCATCTGCAGAACAGCTTTAAAACTATTGTAAGAAAAAGAGAGAGAACATTAAAAAGCCAGTTGAAGGACTGCTGATGGTCTGGGTGGTTTGTCCACCTGATTGTGTTAGTCTGTCTTCCCTTCCTTGAAAATCCATATGCCAGAGCCAAGTAAATATTTTGGTTTGTTCTGGCAATGGCACCTGGCATGTTGGCAGTGTTGGCAAGCAGCTGCAGGGGCTTCTTTGTCATTGACTCTGGCTCTGCTAGTGACATGGGCTGCCAAAATGAAAAGATGCCTTGGACTCTGAGGAAAATGAGATAATTTTCATCCGTGGGCTACTACTTAGCTACCAATAAATGTAAATTATTTCTTAGCTACATCTTCACATATATTAACGTTCATTACATATTCTTTTGCATGGAGAGTTAAGACCACAGGTAATATTTTTAAAATATTTTTTAAAGTGCTACACAACAAATACTAGCTAGAACAATCTAGGGTCCTTCTGTGACCCAGGCAACAGTTGTAGTTATTTCATGTGCATTTGGTGAGTTTCAGGATCGCTTAGATGACCCAAGAGCTTGTCAAAGGTATCAGCATCTGCCCTGTCTCTCCAGTTGTCAGCGACCACTCCAGACAAACTGGCTCACCAGCAGCAGCAGAAGTACTGCCAGGGCAAGCCAGCCTGGATCATGTACTCAGCTTGGAAGAGTTCACTGCTGGGATCTGCCTGCCCAAGCAGCAGGAGGAGCTTGGAGCAAGTTTCAGCAGCTTGTCCCAGTAGAAAAGCTTATCTGTGATTATGTGGATTGTCTGGTGTGGCAAAACACTTGACTGTGAATATTCCCACATAAATTTATTCTGCATTGCCTCAGAAATTATTGTTGATAGTCATTCGGAGGAATTTGAGGATCCTCTGAGAGGATAATTGATAGGTTTTTTTATCAAAAAAGGCTAATTTTTCATGAAAAAAATGAGAGGCCAGAAGAAAAAGTTTCATTATAAACCTGAAAAGAAGAAAAGGGACAGATTTTCTTTGGCCAGCTGGCATGTCTGGGGATCTCTGAGTGAGATGTGAAAAATATTTTTTGCACATAAATTCACCCCACCTATACACCAGATTTGTCACTCCTTTTCACTTGCAAATAACATTTAAACATTTAAACATTTTAACAACCATTTAAACAACCACAAGGTAAAATGGGTGAACAGTAGAAACTCTTCAGGTGCAAAAAGTTGGTGAATTAATGGGAAAAATACTATAGTTTTAGAATATTTGTGTTCTTGGGAACAAATGTGGCACATATAAAGGGCATAAGTTGGAACACAGCAGGTTCCACTCAAATATGAGAAAAAACTGCTTCACAGTGAGGGTGAGTGAGCCTTAGAACAGGCTGCCCAGGGAGATCGTGGAATCCCCTTCTTTGGAGATTTTCAAGACCCTCCTGGATGCAGTCCTGACATGCTCTAGCTATGGGCAATCCTGCTTCGACGGGGAGTTGGACTAGATGATCTCTACGGTCTCTTCCAACTCTAAAAATTCAGTGAAATTCAGTGAAATACTGAGGTACATTGAAAGCCTGTATTAAAAAACTTCATCTTTCAGCCTGGAAGCCTGGCTCATACATCAGAAGATGAAGAAGGATGCCCTCAGCTTCTACATGAGCAGAAGCACCCAGTCTCAATGGGCTGGATGACAGTGCTTCCTTCAGGGCAGGGAGAGGCCACCGTCCCTTGCCCAGAATGTACAGGACAGTGAGGGGCTCATGCTCACGAAATTGTCCATGTGCCATACAGTGTCAATCTGCAGGTAAGTCCCACCACCGTGCAGCCCTTGAGAAACAGGGAGGTGAAGTGGAAGGCAGGCAGTGAGGCAAAACACAGCCTCCCTCCCTTCTGCTCCCAGAACACAGCAAGCAAGGAACAACGGGAGCAGGAATTGCCCGGGGGCTGGGCACCAACCTGGCAAATATGCAGCAGAATCAACTAGTGGACTGAAAAGCAGCAAAGAAAATAAGTTAGTGCAACAGGCCAGTTCAGCTTAAATTTGGCCTTGCTACTTAGCAAGGCAGAAAATATCTTAAATTGTGCATGAAAGTTATTGCAGAAAGAAAGAAAGCCAACAGCTGGCCTAGCACGTGCCTGCCTAGAGCTAAAAAATGCACTTTTTACTAATAAGAATATACTTTGAAAAATTGGGTACTGTTAAACCAGAAAGGTCAATACAATTTTCCCAGGTAGCTGGGTATTGGGATCTCTGGTAAAGAAGACAGACAGGAATAGGCAGGAAAAAGCATGTCAGAGGGCTGCATAGGCTGCTTAAACCAGAGGAAAAGTACACTGGCTAATACAAAACCTTTACTGGGAATGCTCCAATTTGCCAAGTTCCAAACTAAGGTAAAATAAAAGGAGAAAAAAGATGAAGGTAGAAACTAGCAAGAACACACAAAAACCCAAGAGCAGGGGGTCACTGTAGAAATTGTTCCCAGTTTGATACACTCATTGGCAACTCCATTTGGCTTTTTAACCAAGTAATTTTCGGATTGTGAAGACTTTGTAGGTATATGCGGAAAAGGCTGTGATTTGTACTACATTCCCCTCCAGCTGAGCACATAATTTTACATTTTAATGTCCTTATACAAAAGTACTACAGCCCTTGCAACCAAGTGCAAATGCTTCCTTTAAAGCCAAATAAAGCTTTTTACCTCCATACTGTGTTATGTCAGACAAAGATTTGAAACAACCCATCACTGGCTTCTATTATTACAGAAAATAATAACTTAGAAATTCATGAAATATTGGTTTTAGGGAGAGAGAAAAAATCGTCTCATGTGGAGATGAGGGAAACATTTTTTTTTTACAGATAATATCTAAATGAGCCAGCAGTGCCTAAAACCAGCTTTAAACAGCTCCTCATCTGTTCAGATGAGTGACTTACGCTGGCACATTAAATTCTACATTTCACTTATTTCTGCTCTACAGTATTAGAAAACAATACTGATTTATAGAATTTAAGCACAGAAAGGATTGTTATATCTTTTAAAGTATATCCTATGTCATCTAAATATTGCCTCACATACAACACAGTTAAGTAGCCTTTTACTTTCTCCTGTACTGAGTCCGGGAAGATGGGCTTTTCTAAAACACACCTTTTAAAACAGCTCACAGCCTTGATTTAAGAAGCAAAAAATAAAAAAGATTTTCCGGAGAAGAAATTTTCAAATTGATCTTCTGTTAGAATTTCTCTCCTGATAAAGTTCTTAATTCAGTCACTCTACAGATAGAGCCACAAGCACCAAATTTGATACTCTGAAACATTCACATGAACTTCAATGAAGGATCCTTCTGACATTTCTTAATTTGACAGAAGTAATATCCCTACTTCCCACCCTGCTGGCTTAATATAATTGTGTTGAACAACCACAGAAGACAGACCAGGTAGCATTCTTCCAGTGCCTGCTGCTAAGAACTCTGTTGTCAACTCTCCATCTATTGCTTCCATGAACAGGCTTTAGAAGTATGGTGAAAGTAAAATATATGGCATTAATCTCTAAAGGCAAGAACATGTTGTCATGTACATCTTTGTAATATGATGTACTATTTAATATATCTATGTAAAGGAGGCAAAAATACACACAAGTATTTCCTGTATCGTCACTGGTACTTAAAAGATATGTTTGAGTTAGCAAATATGTGATTTTATCTGCTCTTTATATCTGTAGTAACAAATAAATCTATTTATATATGAATACAAAGTTGCCAAATAATCACAGCACAAACTGTACTTCTAATGAAACATTTATCATTTAATGTACTGTCAGTAGATCTTAAGTTTGAAGTTATATGGTTCCCAGGAGCACAAAATGCCTGTTGTACCTGGTTGTACCTCTGGGGCTTCCTAGTCTGACCTCCCACGCATATCAAGACTGTCACCAGCACTGGATATTCTCAGCTGCAGCTGAGTCACAGAACTCTCTCAAAGATGAAAACTGCAGCCTCTCTGGGTAACCTGCTCCAGTGCTGCACGACCCTCTGGAGTTTTTCCTAGTGCCCAGCTTGAACCTCCTAAATTCCAATTTCTGTCCACTTCCCTATAACGTATAATTGGCCTATACCAAGACTTTGGATTCATCACCTTTGTAACTGCTCCTTATACAGTTCTGAACTTTCTGTACAGTTATACAGTTATATATATATACTTTCTATACAGTTTCTGTACTCTCCATCACGCCAAACCTTGGTGTTTAAAACGAGACTGTGCAATAGTTCCTTAATACCAAAGAGCAGAGCTGTGCACCTTCCTTACTATCAAAGAGTGTTTCTGAGCTCCCCTGGACTTGGCCACTGAAGCAACTGGAAAACTACCACTGATGCCTTTGTCAGAGAATCACTGAGTTTGTTCTCTTAAGAGAGGGGTTTCATCAAAATGTGTTACAGCAGATGTCTAACCTAGGTCTCCTCGCTGAGAAGACAAGGAGTCTGGCTAGGTGAGCTGCATAAAACTGAGAGGTATGAGTACACCACCACTCCAAGGCACTCATAAAAACTAAGACAGATAGTTAACCGCTGAACTGAAAAATACCACAAGGATTTGAATAAGGCAGTTCCACATTGTGCTACTGAAAATTAAAACATGTAAGAATTGTCATGACTAGAAAGTATTCCCTTCTTCATTTCTCCACCCCTGTGATCATGTCTGCAATCCTGTCTAGATTATTAAGGGGAAAAAATTAATGAGATGAGCCTTCCAAAGATTATTTTAAGTCACTCTAAGCACTACTTTGATTTCTCAAAGCAATTAAAAATACTGTATAAATATAGCTCAATAGTTAAATGTCCTACCAAGAGGTGAAAGCAGTATATTCACTTGTATGAAATTAAATCATTATGCATCAAAGGGATTACACTATTAAAGCAAAATACTAATCTTGGCATTCACTCTATGAGCTATGTGATTCTTTCTGTGATACTCTTTTTTGCTATGTTGCTACATTTAAGTGTAAGAGAGTTAAATAATGATCTTTTGGATTTTTTCCATAGTCTTCTAATGGTAGAGTACAATGAATATAAAATGCAAAGCATTTTGTTTCATAAAAGGGAAGGAGTATAGTGTTCCTGTATTGGTGTAACAAAGATCTGTAAGTAGCTATATGATAAATTGGATAAATTAATGGAGAAGAATAGTTCAGCCAAACTGAATTTGAATGTCACTTTAGTTCAATGATGAACTGATGGTCCTACTGTAACAGAGGCAATCAAAAGCTTGCTTAATTTTTTTTACAAAGCATTTCTAACTACATAGTGAACCAAAATTGAACCAAAATTTATTTTTCTTCTTGTTCTTCAATCATTGTTTGGTGCGTAACATCTAAACTGCTGCTAGCAATAAAGAAAGTATTTAAGGGTTTCAGAAGAAGAACTAATCCTTTGTCCATCCACTAGATATTATTCAGGCATTTTGGAGTACACTTTCCTGAAGATGGGAGTGTGGGGTCAGCTTTAATGAGTCTGACGAAAGGCCTATGTAGTTCAGGGCACTGAGTCCAACAGTGGTCTGGAACAGATCCAGCAGAAAGGGAAAAAAAAAAAATCACGGCATACAGAATAGGACTTCCCTCTTCTATTCTTTCCCACTTGCATCAAAGTAGCTCCTGAGCTATTTTGTGGCTTAACTCCTGAGTCAAAGTCTGAATATAGGACATAGTTTTAAATAAGGGCTGTTAGACCAAGTCTCTTTAACTTTGTCCTGCACAACAACCTGTCACAGAAGTTCCACAACTTAATTTTGTGCCATGCAACACAGTATTACTTTGATATTTTTCAATCTGCTGCCTCCTAATTTTCCTCAGTACCTTCATTCATACCTTCATAATGTGAAGAAAAGTGAATAATCTTTTCCTACTTACCTCTTCCTATTGTTCATGACTACCTTACTAGCCATCCTCGCTCCAGCTGAAAGCTGCTTGCCTCTCACATTCCTCATGCAGAATTCACTCCACAGCTGCTGTACCCTCAATGACTTTCCCTATACTTTTATAGTATTTTTCTTTAGTATCTTTCAGTATATTCCATATCTTTACTTTCTGAGATCCAACAAGAACATATGTTTTCCTTGACAATCACACCTTCCTATAGCATTCTTGCAAGCTTGGGGATAGCCAGCAAAATCTCCAAACATAACAAGTTAAAACACGTAACAAGGTGGAAAAGGTTGCCATAGATTTCTTCGCTAACATTTAAAGGCACTGCAGAGCTCTCGTGCTTTCATGTCACCGTGCAAGAGCTGTCAGTGGGGCTTTGCAGGCAGTTCCCAAGCTCACACAGACAGGCACGGGGCAACTCAGACTGACGATGAAAGCAGGAGGAAATGATGTGCTCCTTTTCAGGCCTGTGGCCACTTCTTTCTGTTTTCTGATGTACAACAACTGCGGATCCTGGCTTGTCAGTGTTCTCTGATAATGAGTAACCTATCCGGCTCTTGTTCTGTGTGATACTGGTCTCTTAAACCTTTGCTGTGTTCTAAATCCATGTACACAGATATTCAATTTCTAGCTATAAAGCCTGTCAAACACCACTGCAGAGCTTACTTATGAGCTTTATGGCTAAAAAAATGAAATTTTGTCGTATTCACATTTCGTGTGTATCCAGACGTTTCCATACAAATAAACATAAATAACAGAATAAACAGCATTGGGATTACCCATGGGTAATACAGACTAAGAAAATGGAACTAGATATTAAAACATTTCGTTTTTCCTACTGTTGACTTCAAACAAAAGAAAAAGAGAAGAAATTGAAATTAAGAAGATGTTTTTTCAAGAAAATGCTTGTTCTAGCCCTGAATATTCTGTAATGAAGTAATTGCCCAACCTTAGTTGTGAAGGTTGGAAGGAGGCAGTACTAATAAATTAGAACTATGATGAAATTAAATGTGATGATGAAGGAAAATCAAGAGAAACACCAGAGAACTGAACATGTTATTTCAGGCAAATTTATGTACCAGGTTAGAGGGTATTCTAAGTATTTTCTAATTTATTTTTGTGCCATGAGAAAACAGCCAAAATTACAGTTCTTATAGAAGAGAGCTCTTTTGGAAATAATTTAGTAGAAGCATTTTGCTACATTCCTGTCACAGATGCATAATAAGTTCCAAGATCAGTAGCAGAGGACTGTCATGCCATTTAGAGCATTCCTTATGATTTTTACCTGTGATCTCTTTTATTATTACTACAACCATCTTTGCAATAGATGGACATTTTCAAATTATGATCAAAAGATTTTGATTATACCACATGAAAAGTGAAAGATCACATGGTACTAATATGTGCAATAAATATTAATGTCCCTTTTAAATAATGATTAAAAAACCCAATTAAAATAATTAAAATGTTTGTATGAGTTAGTACTGGCAATAACTTTGCATTTTCTTTGGAAAAAGCTATGCTTCAAAGTAAATACTTTTTCAGGATCCTAAAACGTGCCTCTGGCAGATGGAATTCATATGTGTATATTTGTGTGCAGTGACCAGAGAGAAGCTATAATTTTGTTCTCTTGCTATAAGCATATACAGTACATAAATTATTTTTTGTCCTTTTCAGTATTTAAATTGAGACATTAACCTGATTTCGTATTTGAAGGGGAAAGTACATGGTATCTTCATTTTTTCACAATATTTTCCCAAATCAGAAATTACCCTCCCCTCTCTCCCACCCTGGATGAAATTTTAAAATTTGAGAGCTTGATTCTATTTTCCCATCCTCTGGCATAAACTGATTGCACTGAGGCCACAAGTGAAGTGAGAAGCACCATATGGTTTTAGTTCCTAAGATTGCTTTGATTACATTAATATTAGCATTATGACAAAGCACTGCAATTCAAAAAGCATGCAAGAGACAAAAGAAAAATCTCAGATATAATATATTTCAAAGAAAATGGATAAGCTTATTATTAGGCACTGAAACCGACTCCTTCGGTTAAGCAAGTAGTTCCAACCTTCAACTGGTTGTGGTATCTCAGGAATGAATTTTAAATGGTGTAGCTCATTAATTTAATACAATTGACTTAAAAAATATCCCCAATCCCCTAACTGTACAGCAGGCAGCGATTAATAAAATACAACAGTTCATGACTGTATTTTATGCTGATTGTGGCAATATGCTGAAATGCAGCTCACTATGTATACAGGGAGTGATTTTATGATCAGCGCTTATATTTCAAGATATTCACTAAAAAGAAATTCATGGGAGAAGGCTGTGTTTGATAAACTTCCTTTATATAATTCTCAGTTAAAATACTGTATCCTGCAGGAAGCTGACTGCTTACATGAGAGCAGAGCTGTTGCAGGACATTTAACTCCCTTCTTGTGCCTAGGTTTTATGTGAGAAGGACGAGGCTAAGGAAAACATAAAAGATATTTTCTCTCTTAGATAAGGGGTTGAGCTAGAAATAGCATCTATTTCTAGTTTCTTTTACATTTGACTTTCAAACATAACTTTTGTTAGTTAAAAAGTGCTGTATTTTTAATGCCTAAATTAAGACCTCAGGGCCAGTTAGGGTTCCTGAACTAGATGTTCTTGTACATAAATTTAATTCAGACCTAATTCAGCAAGTGCTAAGAATTGCTCAGACTCCATCTACAACAGGCTGACAAGACAGTAGCCTAGCACAGCAACACCAGCCACACAAATCAAAGAAATGCTGTCGGTTTGCAAAAGGGTGCAATTCCTATGTATGAAATACAGGCCAAAAGGTGTCTCCTGGTGTCCTGTCTGGCTTCCAGCTGCTGATCCAGGAGATCTCAGGCCCCTTGTAGATCATGTCATGCCTGCCAGCATTGTGTGGATGTCCCTGTTAATCTGGGACATCTCAAATGCTACAGACTCTCTCTAAGCTTTGGAATTACACCCTAGATGACAGCTGATTATAATAGGTGCTTAGTCACCTAACTCAGGTGATTTATGTAGGCTACTTTGGATTTGAAACCCAATCAACAACAGAAAAACACCAGTCTGGAAGACACACAGATTTTCCAGACATTCCACTCTCTCTGGTGCAGCCTTCCAGTTTGCTTAAGATTTGGTTGTTCCTGGTCAGCATCCAGGCTATCTTGAATCCATGCCCTAGTTGCTTAATTCTCACCACTTACTTATGCAGAAAATTAATTTGGTTTGCAAACCCTGGAATCAGATGCTTAAAGGTCAAGTAAGGCAATGGTCCTCTCTGGATTTCATAAAATGGCTTATGTTTTGCCTTAGCTATTGTTCACATCTCTCTGTAAGTTCCTTTTTGGCCACTCAAGCACCAGAATACAAATTCCTATCAAACTAGACAGTCTCTGCAAGTCCCTGAGAGAAGTCATCATTACCTAAAAGCCTCTCACTCTATCACCCTTTTAAGGCAATTATTCTAAACCATGTCGCATTACTGGAAAATTTCCTTAAGAATAAAAATAAGCTGACATAATTTCCCATGTGTAGGTGTTAAAACTACACTTTATTCTGCTCTTTGGAAATACATAGTTTGAGCCCAGAAATAGCCTGAAATGCTTGCACAGATCTCTGTATACTGTGTATTCCAAAGAGATTACCCTGCCTTTTGTCTCTTTTTTGATCTCTTTTTGTAAACTGAGTCCAGGGAATGCTGCCTTTATCTAGGCTACCAGAGGCACGGTCCCTCTCTTTCTAGTTGGGGTATGGAATTGTGGCTGAAAACTTGTCTGCTGTGTGGAAATACAAGCAATACAAAGCTTTACACAGAAATGCTGACTCTCCCAGATGTGCTAATTCTGCATGGGCAGGTTTGGGGCAGCTCTTACTGGTGAGACTGATCAGCTTGGGCTCAATACTGTACTGATGATGGTCCTGCTTCCAGTCTGGGAAGTAATCTACCTGCTGCTACCTAAAGGGTCTTTGCACCACACTGATGACAGATGTTAATATATGTAGGATACAAAGATGACTTAAGACATGTCCTAAATACAGCAGTCGCTTCATCAGCTTTGCAACTCATGAAATATGTTAAAAGTGATTCCCCCAGTGTATGATAATATAATGCACCAACTTTTTTAAAGTGGTTGACATGCTATCCCATGTCATTCTCATAGAAAATGGTACACACAATTAATAGAGTGTATGCTAAATAGATTAAGAATTCAATCCCTGACAGATTTCAATAAACCCCAATTCTCAGTGCAGTCACTGCTGAAGAACTGCCTCTCAAATTTCAGATGGGAGAGGTGTGCCCATCTCTGGATAGTGTACAAGAGGAAAATATTTAGTCCAATATTTCCAAGGAGTGTGGGAAAAAAGAAAGGAAGCCATCTGCTCACCTGAAATTTTTATTTGAGCTACTTCTCCATCTCCTCCTTCACTGTGTGCTCGGACCTCAACAACATATTCACCGTCACTGGGGACTGGGACCTCTATTGTGTGCTTTCCAGTTGAAAACAACTTGCCTTCATGTTGTCCATCTGGTCTATACAGTACCTAGGAAAGTCATAGTAAGTATAGTTATTGAAATGCTACATTTCCATGAAAGCAGTTCCACATGTAGAGTGTATCAAGAAAAACATTACTTTTTTATTTTTGTATGAAGCCTATATATCAAAACTTAGTGCTTGATACTACTTTTCCCATTTTTATGTAGAGTGAATCTGGACAGGATGTTTCCTTATTATTTTCCCTGTGATAAAGTTATGCCATTTGAAACATAATTTCAGCCCTTACATTCAAAATAAGTAATTAAATAATTAGGATAATAATGCAGAGTGGCAAAGAACATCAAATTAAAATCTCAGAACTCAGCTGGGTCTTTGACATAAAATTTATTAATATTTTCATAAATTAAACAATTATAAATATTATTTATTATCTCTCAGTGCTTTTAAACTATTGCAAATTCGATGGTATATGTCTTGTGGGACCTTCAGAAAAGAGCTCCACTCTTTCTGGAGTCATCTCTGTGAAACATTGTCAGCAATTCCCAGGAAGCAGTCCAACTCCTCAAGTAAAATTTGTACATGTAGAACATGACACTAATTTTCTTGCTGCCAAGCAAGCAGCAAAGTTAGACAGGAATTAATTTTTGAAGCTTTCTATACACCCTGTTGTTAGTATATACATTTGCTCTAGTAATTGCATTTAACGAGGTTAAGTCTCCCTTCCTTTCCTCTATCTTCCCAGACTTTAAAGAACTCTTGTTCCAGGAACTGCAGCTCATCTCATGGAGATGAGAAAGGAATCTGGAACAATGCATTTTGGTACAAGGAAAATCTATTAAAGTGTTCAATTTTTAAATGTTATTTTTAGGCAACAGAAAATAAATGTAACCATATGGGAGGTCAGGTCACTGATCTAAACTTTCCTATACTATGGTTTACCACCTAAATAATTTTCAGTGCCCCAATGCTTTCTCATTATATTGACTAAGGCCACTGGCTTTGCCCTAAGCTTGATGGATGTCTGTGATCTCTGAGCACAACACCTTAATCTCTAGCATGCAACTAGGTTTGAGTCTGATTAGGTACCAAAATCCAACACTGCCTATAAAATACACCTCATATAGCATACATAAAGATAAAAGATATTCTCATAGCTCATACTTTGTATCCTTCGACTGCAGACTCATTTGACATTGCCTTTACGTGATCCCAGGTGATGATGTACCTTGAACCAGATCTTACAGAACTGATAATCCTTGGACGTTGGCTCGGAGCTGAAAAGCAACATATGTATAATGTGCACATAAATGAGATTTCATAAATGTTCAGTGACATTTTTATTAAGACATGAAAAAATGTAAAAAGGGAAATTAGGCTGATCTTTATGTGATTAAAGGATAGTCTCCTTGCTGAAATCTACTGCTACAGCTCCAGCAAGGCAATTTTGGATGGCTTGTGCAGCGGCTGCTTTGTGGCTTTGCCTTTCTGTGTTGCCAGAATGGAAGTGGCCAACATTACCCTTCACTATGTTGCTGACCATGTGAGTTTGCTGGGATGCAACTATGTTCAGAACCTCCCAGAAATGTGGCTTAAGTCAGATTTATTCATTGAGATTAAATATTTAATTAACCATTTAAAGGCATTTTTACAGCATTTAACTCAGTAGAAATTGGAGTACCCCACTGCAGACACCATTGATTATAATTCACACAATAAGCTTATAAAATGGAATTGTCTTATTCAACACAAATGAATCCTGTAGGTGCAAGTTGTACAATACGCTATTTGCTGACAGAAATCCTCAAATTGTACATATTTTTAGCCCATATAAGTGTGTTTTAAAGACACAAGATGTGTTTCTTACTTGAACGTTGCTCATCATTTGTAAGTATCATCATTAGGATAGGAGCTATCTCCAGAAACCTATTATGGTATGTAAATTAAAGGGTGTGATTCAGATCACGGATCCTGGCTACCTCTACTAATGAAAATGGCAATTTGTCACATTTTAATCATCACACTACGATCTTTTTTGCTATTGACTAAACAGAAAGACAGGGTATAGCTACCTAAGTAATAGCTAGTCTGAACTGTTCATCATTTGGAATATCACATCCAGCTCATGGCCCCCCAGTACTAGAAAGACACTGGTAATCTTTAGCGAGTTCAGCAGAGGGACACTAACCTGGTGGGGAGCTAGAGCACTTGCCTTGTGAAGGGACTGTGACACAGTCAGGCTTGTGCACCCTGGAGAAAAGACTGCTTTGGAGAGGGCCAAAGAGCTACCAGTCTGTTTTTACAGGGAGGCTATCAAGAACATGGATCCAATTTCTTCAAATTGGTATGGCAGGAGAATGAGTGACAAAGGGCACAAATTTGATTAAAAGAGGCTCAGACTAGTTGCTCAGAAAAAGTCACACAGTGGAACAGGTTTCCCAGAGGGGCTGTGCAGTCTCTATCCTTGGAGGTTATGATCCAACCAGATAAAGCCCTAAGCAGCCTGGTCTGACCTTATGGCTGAACCTCCTATGAGCCTATAATCTTAGTCTCTTCACTATCTTTTGTAAAATATCCACATGGCACATGGCAACAAAAGAGAGGAAGGAGATCCTTAGTAGAAATTTTCAGACAAAGAACCAATACCACATAAAGGGAGAATATTGGGCAGAACATTGGGCATATGCATTAGAAGCCAAGTTCGAAAACCTGATGGACACGATGCAATAATGAAGCACATGACATTACACTTAACTTAATGCTCCATTTACTTACGTGCTTTCCTGGTAATAATATCGATGGTTGTACTGGGAGGCCCATAGCCTGCACTATTGAAGGCAGAAACATCTACATGGTAGCGAGTATTAGGCTTCAGGTTTTCTAGTTTTGTTGAATATTCTTGATTGCTCACTTGTACCCGCTGTGCAGCTGCTTCTTTATCATGAGCAGCCCAGTAACGAATCTATAAGCAAGAAAATTGAAGGATTAAATTTAACATACATAGTCATAAAGAAAGTTTATATAAAATCATGTATGCTGGGTAGAGTACATGCTCTAAATAATAAGCAAGCTGAAAGAAATCTAACAGCAATAGCATGGAATTCCTTCAACAAGCTGTGATTTCAACCAAGTTACACAGAGGCATAAATAAATAAAAATAAATTCAGATTTTATTATGAAGCCTTTTCTCAGAATGGTTTAACTTGTTTTCAGCTATGTCATTGTAACTCTGGGATGGATAATGCCTTCAGAAAATAAGTATTTTCTTCTTGCTGTTTTGTTTGAGTATTTTACTCTGAACTTTAATGTTGTTTTGCTACACTCCACTGTAGTCTAAACTCTGCTAATGTTTTCACATATTTTTTTAAAAATGTCTTATAAATTTAATCCTTTGTACTTCTATCCAAGGAATGAGTATTTACTCACGTTATCTATATGTGCAGGTCTAGATATGTATACTTAGCCATTTTCTAAATTTCTTTGGCTAAATTCAATCAGATTTTGTAACACAATATGACTTTTGTCAAAGTAGATAAGAACCTGAAAATGTTTGAACTATGGGAAAAGCATCAATGTAAGCTTGTAACATCTTAAAATTCAATTCAATTAACTCTACATAGAAATTCTGTGAGGCTGTTTTTCCCAAGAAACTGTTCCGTTCTACTTCAATTCATTATGCATTACAAAGCACCAGTTTAAAAGAGAGTAATTCCTATGGAGTGATGCCGTTCCAGAGTCTGTCACATAGATGGGTCCCATTCTGCATGGCCTTGTGAGATGCAAATGAGAGTAAAACACTGTCAGTCTCCGGGTTTTGTCCAGTTTATAATCATTTGCACAAGACTAAATTACTGCACTAACCTGAAAAAGTGGAAAGCCAGGCCCATTACATTGTGTTTCTGCTCAGCTTCTGGTTGCCTTCATAATGACTTTTGGGTATGCAACATTAGGATGTTTTAATTCTTTTTAGGAAGAGATTAATGTTGGTAATTTCAGGCTCTAGGAAAAATCTTGCACTGTAAGATTTGACTGGTGACATCAGGTATCCTGTTATTTTATCTTTTAAATAGCAACCACTTTAATCTTCTGTTCTGCTGACATTAGTTTTCCTTGGAAACTTCATTTAAGAAATAGGTTAGAAGAGCAGTTTGTCAAAGTGTTAATATCACAGTTCTCCTCATTACAACCCTTGCTTGTCAGCTTGGCAAGGCCTTATTTTCTCCTGTTCACATTTATATTAAAATGCTTAATAAGAGCATTTGTTTTTCCTGAGAGCATATACTGTGGCTGACTGAGAAGTGCAGCAGAGCATTTCTCTTCACCTACTTCAAATGCCTTTGGACATGGTAACAGTCAATATCACTACACAGAGGTTACTCTGATTTAAAATACTAAATTAATTAATTACTAAATTAAATATTAAATACTAAAGTCTTTCAGCTGTTGCCTCGGTCTTGCTCACCAGTGTTAGAGGTTATTCATGTTCTGGTTATTATAAATGTGACAATATCGTAGGGACTTTTTTCACTTTTTCCTGGTGTAGGGAGAATCATATTGTATCTGCAGGCTAAACAGGCTCCCATTTTTAAATACCTGCCCTTCAGCAGGGTAAGATTTAGTTATATTAATATATGTCCTGCACAGTGTTTTGGAAGTTAAATCCACTAGCATCCTAAACATCAATTTACTGTAATTTCGGCACTCTCACTCATGAAATTCCCACTTATCAAGGTGGCTATTTTACTGAGTCAATAGCCTTTGCCCCAAATGAGCGAGAAATGTGCACCCAATCCATCCCACAGGCTTCTCTCCAGCAGGGTGGTAACCTCCACTTGATGAATGGTTTCAAAGTGGTGTGGATCTGAATCTGTCACAGCCATTTCAGCTGAAGGTCTGACTATGATCTTCAAGTCATGTTTTTTTTTTATATGATGATTATAATTAACAAACTGTTGTAGATGAGCTGCTGTGGTTGAGTGCAACCAGATGCATACCATAAGCTTTTGACTCTATGTGGCTGACTCAAGTGTGAGAGGGCGTGTGCATCAGGAGCTACAAGACGTCATGTCTATCTCTGTCCCTCAGTTCAAACAAGTCTCTAGCCTGCAGCAAAGGGATGTCTGTGAAGTTCTAGGTGGCCAAAAGTTTATTAGCTACGACAGGACCAATGGTAGCTTTGTTCTTGCTATTAACTGGCCACTGAAGACTAATTAATTCTCTTTCAGTATGTTCTATTATGTTAATTAAGTACCTGCTTTACATAAAAGTTGGCAAACACACTTCATGGGAAGATTTTGTTAATCATGGAGCATATGCTGGAAGCCTTTGAATGCCTCTGACTTGCAAAACTTTATACAATCCTACTGTTCATTTGCACTACACTGATGCTAAGGGCATAATATAACAAGTAATATACAGCACCAAACAAGAGAAGTGAGAACAATGTATGAAAATGTAAATTACTTCACTGAGAGCATATTACATTTCAGGCAGAAGTAATATAATGTAAAAATTAAAATAAATTTAAATCTCAAATATTATTGTTCTTGGCTGCAATGTTGTGGAATTAACTACTACTACACTGTTTGAGCTGTGTGTCATACATTCAGAATGTTCTTCTTTACCTCTTCAATTAATATAAAGTCATATCTATCATTTGGATCATTGTAACTAGTCTTGGAAAAGATGTAGATGAAATTAGATGACTCCCTTGACAGATAAGAAACAGTACGGTCTTCTTTATACTATTCCTATATTTCTTTTCTCACTTATTATTTAAACACTTTAAAAGTCTCCTGCAATAACTTGGAAATTTCTTTCACTCTCTTGCCTCTGGAAGTGATACATAGAATTAAATGCCCCATTGCCTCAAGAAATCACATTTTATAACTTTGCTCTGTAGCCACTCTGTCTTTTTATTAGAGAGCTTAGACAATAATTCTGGACCAAGTGTAATCTGTGGAAAGGGAATGCCTTTGCCATCATGAATTAGTGCAGCCCTCCATGCTGAAATCAGGGAAAAACACTCTCTTTCACAGTTCTCTCCTCTATTCAAATTGTAATATGCTGAAATACACCAGGAGTTGTTGCTGTGTCATGAAACAACAGCTGTCATATTCATGAAAGTTTTACATAGGAGAAACATAAAAGTGATACTTTACTCATACTAAGACATAATGCTAATAGCATATTTCAGTAAACAAAGGACAATGGTGGTGAGTAGTGATAAATTTGTTTAATAAAATACATATGTATGTATTGCATAGAAGCAACAAGAAATAAAGATAGCGTCTTTGGCATTGCATGTACTGAAGACCTGTGGCTTTCTAGCAGGCTATCACAAGGACACATAAATTTTAAATTCTCTATATGAATGAAGATAGCTTTTGTACTTTATCTCTTCTTTAAGTGTGAGCTGAGGATACTCGTCTGTAATAGCAAGATGTATCAGCTCACACTCATCACCATGAGGGCAGTCATCCTGACAGTATGCATTAGTGTCGAGAAAATCTGACTCCTCCAGGTGTGAAAAGCATTATGTCACAGGTGAAATACCTTCAGCTACTTTGCTCAGGGGACTCCCACCTCTTAAACTCTAGCATTTAAAAGGTCAATTATGCAATTTTCAGGTAATAATAAAGACCAAAACGAAATTGAGAAGGTGTTGTGGTGAATGAGAGGTTTTGCTAATTTGTGTTACAGCTGAGTAGTAATTAAAAAATAAATATTGGACTATTTCTTGATGTCTATAGAGACCAAGCCTTTCAGATGTATTCACTGGAATTTTATGATGTAGTTTGAGTGCTTCTTCTCCAACAACTTGTACTGTAACTTCACAAAAGCTATCTACAGCTTTGACCTTCCAGAAGAGCCCTCTCTGTTTTTCCCCTGTCCTACGGCTCCTTCAGGACTGATGGGAGATCTGATCTTCGGGAGCACAAGATTTACTTTTCGCCCTCAGTGTAGAAGCACAGGCTTGCCCTTTGCTGCTTTCCCCACTACTAGAATAAAGCTGGTGGTTGCTCTAGAGAAAAAGACCTCAGAATTAACACCTTACTGAGCTCCATGGGGCAGTAATTCATGCCTATCAATCTGTTTATTGTGTGGCCAGATGGGAGCTTTTTTCCCACAGTCCTTATAACTAGAAGGTTACTTCAGAAAAAGAGAGAAGAAAAAGAAGAAATTAATTCTAATGCCACTGCTCACTTTATATATTCAAACCACCCAGTTAATACTGGATTTGTGGAAGTATAGTACTTCTCTAGAAATGAGCTGATGAACTTACACTCCAGCTGTCAAAATAAAGCCACAGCCAACATCTCTATATTCTGTCTAAGAGAATTCTCCGTCCATTCCCAGGGTACCCCATCTTTCTTCAGAACAGCAGTTATTCTCTTTTGAGTCCAAAGATCCTCCACACTTCTTTCCATTTTTTTTTCTTTTTTTCTACTGACTGTCCCATGCATCCCCTTTTGAATCCTCTCCCCTCCCTGCTTTCTCTGATTTCCCCTGACAGCAGTTCAGATGGCTTTACGTAAAATAAAGTAAAATTTAAAAAAAACAGCAAAAAATGGGTTGCCTATGGGAATATTTTCCCACCACGTTCTTTCCCTATTCATCCTCATCCCTCCAGCCTTCCTACTGCATTCCCCACCACAACTCTCAACATCCATCGCCATGTCCTATGGCTACTGCAATCTCCTGCTCTCCAGTGCTCTCCTGCTCCCTCCACAAGCCCCCCAGTGTGTTTGCTTGCCGAGTGTCTGTTCTGGCCATTCAGGGTGAGCAGGGATTCCTGCATGGTTTCTGTGCTGACTGTCCAGCTCGGGAGTGCAACACTCCTTCGTGGCTGGATGGCTCGAGCTCACAGATCCAGGCACTCCACCCAGCTCTCAGTTACAACCATGAATTTGTCTGTTCTGTTCTATTTGCACAATCCCTATGAAACACCAGACCAGTGGGCTGCTTTAGTAAATTAGGAGTTACTCTTGATGTCAGTGTCTTAATTTAGAGCCCCAATGTCCTCTGCTTATAATTTTAATACTTTATGTGTGTAGTGTGTAGAATCAAGTTTTATATGGGATACTATGCTAGTTCCTATAGAGATCTGCGCTACGATTGTGTTACAGTATCCCAAAAGTATCACCTAAATCTCATGGAGCCAGAAACAGAGATCAGGAAATACAGAAACAAGTGCTACTAATTAAAAGAACATTTATTCATCTACTTCAGTCATCAAAATACATTCTCCACATCCCTACATGCTCCTTTTGGAACACAAGAGGCTACCATCAAGCAGCCAGCAACTTAAATCACAAAGCAAGTCACTAACAAACTAAGATCCCAGTCCCTATCGTGGCATGCAGCCAAAGTACCCTGCAGAGTTTGTCAGATTCCACTCTGCAGGGATGATGTTAGGACTTCCCTGCTGGAGTACCATGTGGCAATTTCTGGTTGCACCCTCCACCCTGTGACTGTTGTCATCTTTGTACAAGATAAAAACCAATTTTTACCAGCAGTAACACTTAGTCTTGGAGCAGATGAACATTACTTCCAGCTCTTTTTCATGTGAAAAACAGAAATCATGAACAAAACATTGTTCTTTCACAATAGCACTGTCTCTGTCACTTACTATATAGATTTGTGAGTGAATTATATTAATAACTGCTGATAGTTTAAATGGGCCACAAGTTATTTAGAATGTCATGTCTGTGTTGACAAGTACACCCAAAACTTAACTTCAATATGTTTTGAGAAGGTAGAGACAGGCATCCAATTATATAACAAAAAGAGACAAGATTCTTTTATGAAATAATGATGCCTTTTTTCACTTGAAGAGTGAGCACATACAACATGTTTTAGTAGTGAAGTACATATCATCAAAACCAATCTGATTCTCAGGATGTGAAATCTGTACAGTAAATGACACCTACAGAGAAGTGAACACTGAGAGACAGAATGCTAGAGTAGGAATTAACCTGGTATTTAACTACTGAAATAAGACGCATGAGAAGATAGACATTGTCACCTCTAAACTCACCTGATATCCTTCCACAGATTTATCAGAAACATGGTGCCAAGAAACAGACATTTCAGAAGATGACAAAACTTTTACGCTCACATCTGTAGGTACTTCAGTTGGGGCTGGAAGATGAAACACATGTTAAACATCCAATGACATCGTTATACTGGCTTACAGAGGCTCCTCTCACATCAGTATTTTGTATCATTTTCTTGGTGTCAGGGGAGCAAGTGTGTTAAGTTTTTATTCTGTTTTGACTTCAGTAAACTTTAAATTTGATGGTGATCTGTAGGGGAAATGAACTCTATAAAAACAAAGCAATGATTCTATTACTCGGCTCAGACTATGTATTTTTATGCTTCAACAGATTCCATACTGAAATCTGTGTAAATTAAAAACAGACTTTGATAAATAGAATGAAGCATCCAGTGATATTTTACTAAATTGGACAGCAGCTCACAGATTATATACATCAGAATTTTTAAGCTAGCTACACACAAATATTCATGTGTATGTCAATTAGTCATGATGAAACAGTTTTTATGAGACCAGATATTAGATACAGAACTGGCCACTGACACATACAAATTTGAACATAGGTGTGAAATAATTCAAGAGCATCCTTCTATTAGGCATATATCCCAAAATGATTTTGTTCACGTTCTTAGATTTGGCCACCAGCCAATGCAGAATACAGACCATTATAATGTGATATGCTTTTATTCAGGGCTTAGAATATTAAGCTCAATTATAAAAGGCTGTTAACTTCACTGTCACTTGCATTTTAAGTGAGGTGAGGAATTTAAAAAGGCATAAACTTAGCAATGCCTATAAAGTTTTCCAAGCTGAGAACAGTTCTCTTGTCGTGAATCTTTTGAAACAAGTTGCAACAGACAGGCATGGCAGCCCGAGCTGAGGAAAGCTTTCATATACTTAATCTTCCAACTGGGCATCCAGTCAACTATGCATCAAAACAGCCAGTGTTAAGAAAAAAATCAGTTACATCTCTCATGAAAAGTATCCTAGGTAACAAAATAATCTTATATGCAAAGTTACCTTTTGTAATTGTCTTTCAATGACTGTTAATAATGCAAATGTGTAATTAAAAAAATGATACATTATTGCAAAATTGTTTTCACAATGACAGGAATTTAGATAAGCAAGAGGCTTGTGCCTCATTACTACCAAATATTACTCACTACTAGCAATGGCAGATATGACTAGTAGTTGTCAGATATGGAACTTGGCTAAAAACACATGGGAATACAGAAATTCCCCATTCACCAAAGTGAATAAAAATGCCCACAGTTATAACTAGACACACAGCGATATATTACAAAATACACAACTTAGTTGAAATGCTATTGTTGTATTTATGTTGTATGTACATATGTATATTTATACATAACCATATGGAATATTGAGTGACCACATTGCTTTAAAATCTCACTAGTGCCTTTGAGAAGTTGTGCTGTCTGATACTTGTAATATCTCTTGCTGATTCAGAGGTATAGAAGTACAGGTGGCATAGATATGATCATCTATTCTATTCACAAATCATTGTCAGACTCTTCTTCACTGTGTTTCATATTGAAAAGATCCAACTGCCAGCAATTTTGCTGATACAATACACTAAACAATATGTCATCTGCTTATGCTTGCTTATGAACTCCAAAGAATTTATATCCCTTTTTGGCATCTATATTTTATAAATATTTTGCAGTCTCTCCTGAGCCAGAAAGATGACATCAGCTGCTTTTCTCTCTCCAGCCTTGTAATCCAGTAATTCTATCACTAAAAGAAGCCTCACAATATGTTCTCTTCGCTGAAGAAATAGTGATCATCACACAATTGTCTTCTAACCTGAACTATACAAATTTAGCAATGGGAGCCAGTAAGCGTGTTACAAGGTACTGAGGTGATTTTGTGCAAGTTCTGATGCCAGCAGAAAACTGCAGAATAAATATTCTCTGGAATAACATTCATTACATCTATTGGAAAAATTCCTTCTAACATGCCCTGTTGTTCCTGCATAATACTGAAATGTTATTTGGCATATACGGCTTTTATTACACCGTAGCTATTTACTAACTCATTTACACAATTGCAAAAACAACCAATCTGTTGCTGTAGCAGCTGTTGAAGATGATTTCCTAAGGTATATGGTTTTCTGAGAAAAAGGATTGGTATTAACCTCTTCAGATAACTAAGTGTTGCTAGTGAATCCTGAATTATCATAAGAAACAAAAGGACTATTTTATCTCTTCTCTGTGTGTGGGCAACTTGTGTGCAAAGTTCCCATTAGTGTTAATGGGAATCATGAACATAAATCTTGCATAAAGTACACAGAGTAAAGAACAGAGTCGGAAGTGGGAGAATGTGGCCTTGTTATGATATCCCTCCCCTTGGCTCTTTGGTTTGGATCTGTTGACTTTGTGAAGGAGATTCTGCTCCACGGAAAGAAAAATATGAGCTATAATTCTTTGGCTTTTTGGCAGAAATTAATAAACTATATTTTTTTAAAACAGACTCGAGTGATTATATTGCAATTAGGGTGTTGTATATATTTCTTCTGATTTAAGGTAAACCTCCTTCTTGTGCTTTCTCTCTCCTGCTAAATTTGTAAATGTCATTTAAACTTCAATTCTAAAGATCACAGCATGTGAAATAATTCCAGTAGAATTAAGAAAAAGTTTTTTCATCAAATGTCAAGGAGGGTTTCATTAAATTATTCAGTTGATAGCTCTAACATCGAAACTAGGAAAAAAATGTGGGAGGAATAATTTATACTGTTATCTAAAAATGCTTGAAATATAAATAGATACAGCTGAACTATCACTCCTTTACAAGTTTTGAGCTAAATTCTGATACTAATCTACCTGAATAAGAGGCTTTGGTGTGGTCTGTTAGGAAGAAAAAAAACATACGTATGTCAGAAAGAAACATTGCTGGATAACAATGTAAAAGTTTTAGGTGAAAAATATGAAGACCAGAATCTATTTTTTTCTTAAGTTCTTAAATCTTTTAACAAGCTGTGTGAAAAATCTTGAATTCTTCTGTGTATTGCTCATTCAGACATCAACTACATGCAGCCAAGTGCTCTGCATCGTGTAGAAAATGGAGTCTGATGTTGTTCACTGAGAACAACTGCAAGCGTTCTGTGTGAGCAATGTGTCCCCCCACCCTTGCTGAAGGTGCATGTTGCTGTATCAATCCCTGTGTGGGGCCATGTTCTCTCTAATGATTTGGTAGCACTGATCTGGGCCCTCTGTGTAAAACTTACGTGGAACCTTTACTCACCATCTTGTGCTGAATAAATGACAGCAGTGAGACTGAATGGTCCATCCCCTTTGTTGTTAAAAGCTTTCACCTTTACTTGGTACTGGGTTGAAGGCGGCATTGATTCATCCTTGTGGACGTACCGGCCAATTTCAGGATTAGTGACTGTAACTCTTCTCCATTCTTTCTCACCAAATGGCTTGAAAGCAACTATGTAACCAAAGTTATTGCCATAGTGGTATTCTCTTGACAAAGGCTAAAGAGGCAAAAGATAAACCATTACTTTTTGTAGCCAACTAAACAAATGGATCTCTAATTAAGTATAAAGAACACAGAAAGCATTGATATACGCATTGTAAAAAGATTGAACTAAAGTTCCATTTTCTCCTGGTTTCCTTCTATGGTTTGCTCCCACCTCCTTTAAATATACACCATCTTCATTTAAAAATACATCATCTTCATTATGCAAATTTACAGTAGTAGCACGTCTGCTACTAAAACATTTTAACACCTTGTTCCTCATCCAAACTCAGTGCAAGACACTTCATGTTATCTCCTACAGAAAAAAACCAAGAATGACTGCTAAAACTAAAACTGCTGTCAGCTGTAGCCAGCAAAAAAGGCTTTCTTAAGGAGTAAGTAATAGTGGACATGTAACACAGACACACCATGCAAGTATACAGATCCATGTACGTGTGTGGAGATATTCTTGTAAAACAGAGAAGAGAAAATTTATGTGGCTGGCCTAAATTATATTAATTTACCCAAACTTGGTCACCCAGGCAACTTGCACCACTGATGAATAGAGATGGACACATTCAAAGAATGATTTATCCTGCCACTTTTCACTGATGATGAAGGGGGTTCAGTTAGCGGTTTAGATTATCTACCCAGATTCTAACTGGTAAAAGTTTAAGTGAAATTATGCTCATTTTCAGTGTGAGCATTAAAGGTACCTATCCAAAATATTTCTTAAAAGTATAGCTGGTTTCCTATAACCAGGAATACTGGAAAATATAACATATGGAAACACATCTGCTATGATGATTTTTGCTTCATTTACCAAAACTCTACGTTCAGTAGAGATCCCTCCTCAGTCCACAGAATCTGTACCACAACAATTAGATAGTGCACCCGGTAGGTCAAAATCATGTCATTCATCAGCGCATCTGGAGGCTGACCAGAAGCATCTTTTCAAAATAAACTTCCTGCATCACCTTTTCCCATACTGTAAACCTCACAGAAATGAAATAGATTATCTTGAGGCAAAGGTCTTGGAGCAGTACCATAGAGAGTAATTATTCTCCGTAGTTGCTTGCCCACTACTGTAGTACTTCAGCCAACATGTGTGGAGATAGTCTGAGCAAGAATTTATGAAACTTGTTAATAGTGGAACAAGCCAAAAAAACCCAAAAGAACTCTAGCTCACAAATTGTGATGTTCATATTTCTTTGAAGCTAGAATGGAACTCCAAAGCTTTTTTTTCTGAGAAAGAAATTTCTTGTGCAAACTTATCAAGTTTTTTGAACACTAGAAGAACTTACATTTTGACTTCAGAAACATAACACATGGATTAGAAGACTAGTATACATAATACAACAGGAAAAAAATTAAGGCAAACACAGATGTTGGAACTCAAAATTTGAACAATGTCTGATAAGGACATATGAACAATGATGGAACTTCTTTTCTTTGTGACAAAGCTTCTAAGAGAAATGTAGAGAATCAGACCAAAGGTTGGGACTTCTGACTTTACTCAGCTTAAGGTTAACTGACCCCTGCCCCGGGTGTGCCAGCTATCCCATTTTCTCTGTTGCTGCTGTGAAGTTTCACTGGTTTGCAACATTAGTGCCAAAGTCACAACAATAACAATACAGCAATATTAAAAACAGGCAGCCTTCGGCTGGTTGAGGACAGAAAGCTGGTTCTAGTTGAAGCTTCCTAGACACCAGACCTTCAGCATTGCATCAATCCTGGATACATACAAAAACCAGCTGTTGGAGTAAGGCCCAGAATCCAACAGGATTTACAACTGCAGAATTCAGTAACCAGCAGGTTTCCTCTTGCTTGCTGTTCTTCTTTCCCCATACTTAACTGTATCTCTAGCAGAACAGTGGCTCAGCTCAATCAAAAACTGGAAAGTGGCCTCAGTACCCCATGACTAGAGTTAGGGCACCCTTCTAGAGTATGGACAATCTTTTGGACTCGGTGCCTCTCGCTTCCTGGATGGCTACCATGACTCCATGTTGCAGAAGACAACCAACTGATGCAGCTGACTGCAGGTCTCCACATACATAATTTCTTCAGCTTTTCCAAGGAACACATATGAAATGCTGATGTATGTCAAAACTAAATGATAATGGAACTTTAGACAGTTGAAAGATACCAATCTACCGACAACATGACTTCTGAGAACACATGAATGACTTAAGTAAAATTGGTAATTAAGATGGCTGCCAACAGATAAAATTCAAGAAGCCCCTCATGCACAAACCAAGCTGCATATTTGGTTTCTAGTTGTGATGCTAATCACGAGCCACCATGTGAACTCTTTAACTAAAAATCAACTACGGGAAAAAAAGCTGAGAACCTATTTTACATGCTTAATTTTTCATGTGTCAGGCATATTCTGAGTGTGCCTATTGGATGAGGTACAACTCAGCTTGTTTTCTACCTCAGGTCTGACTGGACATCAGATGAAAACTGGATACCTAGTTTGTCAGAACAGCTAATGTACCTTCATTTGCCTAAGTGCAGATTCACAGGCATCCTTGCAATTAAAAAAGCAGAAGATTTCATGGACTGGATCACGTTCGATAGCTCATCTTCTGAATCTGTCATTTTATGTAGCTGCTTAAAATAAACCAGAATCCTGTTTCATATGTCAAAGTAAGCAGCTTGTATGTGGCCCTAGTCTCAGAAGGATTTTCAGCCAGAGCAAACTTCAGAAAGCCAGGACTGGCACTTAAACATCATATTCTGGTAGGTCTTAAACAAAATCTTGAAAGCAGCTTCCCCTCCAATGGCTGCACATGGTAAGTAGGTATAAGTAGCTGACTAGTTTGTAGCATCCACTAAAAACTTTGAAAAACAAAAAGGAAGAGGGAAAGACAAACAGGGTAAACAGGGAAGCATGGGCATGCCACTCCTAGCTCTCTTTCTCAGTTCTTCTTTCAAAACAAGACTCAGAAGAGCTTTGATTGCATCTCTGGCTGTCTCATTCAACCTGGGCTTATGAATCATAGCAAAAGCTGAAAGGGGGTTGGCAGCAACATGTGAGCCTGCCATACATTTTGTTCTTCTCTTCTTAATTAAGGCCTATTTTGAGTACCATATGCAAATGCCAGCACATTTGGGCGAATCAATATTCACCTTTATCTTAGTCTTACAGATAGATATATTGTTGTCTGTCAGACGGGCTCTGTATGTTTAATGTCTCTATACAAAAACACTTGCTAGACATAGTATGAAAGATTCTTAGGGAGTAAATATTTGAAGCCATGCTTAATTTGTCTGACTAAACGAGCTACTCATTACAGAAAAGATGTAAAAAGCATGACACTAACTGGAATATAAATCTACTTGGGTGTATAGGAAAGTCTGAAATGATCCTGTACTTCAGATCTTGCATTAGTCATTGTTCTCCTGGTTATAACCTCCTTTTTTTAGTTTGGTCACAGACAAGTTTTAACTGTATTGAAAATGGCACAAGTATGGGTCTTTACATGCAATGTAAAGTAGTTTGTTAAAGTTTTATAAGACAGCACTTGTGAAGAAATAACAAAATAATCTACGTCTTGTGCAACTGTTCATTGCATGTGTTCTTATTTGACTTCTGCTCTTCAAAGATAAATAAAGATCAGAATCAAACCCATACATCTACTTCCTAACCTATTTTTACTGGAGCTAAGAAATAACCTTTTCAATATATTTTAACAGAAGTGTGGATCTTCTTTTTTCATAAACTTACAATTTTTTTCTTTAGGTAAATTCATTGCTAAAATAGTTAGAAAGACTCAATAAATATTTTGAACTGAACTGAAAACAAAATAAAACAGGAAACCCCAAATCTGTTAGCCCAAACATATGGCTGACTTTTTTGTGGCATACCTGAGAATTTTTTCAAATAGATATGATCAACTTGAAGTGCAAACATTTGGAAATATGCATATGGATCAAAATTTGTGCATTCATAAGGAGGTTCCTTATACAACAATGACAAAGTTTCTGTTGGAATTATGTCAACTTTATATGAAATCCCACAAGAAAAAGCACTCCTCGTAGAGGTAAATAGCATGCTACATCTAAAACAAATTATTCCCCAAAAGACACAAATGGTGTTATGTGTCTCATGTGCCGCGTAGCCTTATGTAGGTGAACAGAGAGGTCAATAGCAAGATAACTTGGTAATCTTTTCAAGCATAACATTTTATCATCTTTCTTTGCCATACGTAATGTTTCTGTAACTCTGTTTTTGCTGGTTACTGATAGGCTCTGACATAAATCAGGCTATATTTTTCCTTTATTTCTCCTGCCTAGCTTTCTGAAATACCCTTCAGAAGACATCAGTTCTCTCTTCCATGCAACTTTTGCCTATACAACAATTGCTTATAAATTCTTATCTTCTCTTGTTCTGGGTTTTGCTTTCCTCCTGTCTTCTTGTTCTTTTTCCCTTCTTCCCTGTTTTCCATACAGTTGAAGTTTTTTTCAGAACAAGGGTCAGGGGAAGAATGGTATGTCATTACTTCTTGTACATTTTACTATTCTTGCAATGAACCTGTTCTACCAAACTGGTAAGTACCAAACTGATTTCTCTATTTATAATAGAAATTACAATAGACTAGTCCATATTTTTTCAGCTTGAGATAGATAACTTGTTTAAAATATATTTTATTATGGGGAAAGCATAGCTTGGACAATTTATGGATTTATAACAACTGAAAAATGTTGGTTATGGTTTAAATGAAGAACTTTTAGTCCTGCTAAAAAGGAGCACACTTGGAGGTAGGAAAGAAAACATTTGTGAAGAAACTGGATCATACAGTGAATTTTGAAGATGCAGCAGCAGGTTACCTGCAGCCGCTAGTGCATACGTGGCCAAGGTTTTGGAGTGAGAATAATGCTTCTGTTTTTCCAAATTACATGTCAGAAACAGCCTGAAGAGAGACAAAGTAAGGCATTTATACATGCCACTGAATAAAGGGTAGATGTGCCCAGCCTTTCTGACTTCTCTCCTTATAAAGATGGATTGATGGGGTTTCTTTCTGATGGACACACACAGCAGCCCAAAAGGACATCACACCCTCTTGGGTTGACCTCCCTGTGGCACTGTGGTATTAGTGATCCACTGCTTCCTTGGGAAGGGAGTTTTGCCTATACAGTACTACAATTTAGCAGATAAAATCTGAAGACTCCCTGCTAATCAGAATTAAAGCAATTTATATATGTATCTTATTTTTTCCTAAAAATGTTTTAAAGGAATGATATACACACACATATATGTAAACACACACATACAGTGCTTTTATTCTGTGATTTTTAGTTTCATGAGTAAATTGGAACTTGAAAAAGTGTAAATCTTTTTGAGGTGTTTTTTGGAAGTTTCCAACCCATTTATTCTTGATCTTTTAATAAATTTAAATTTTAACATTCCATTAAAGCATAATTACTTTGAACAACCAAGGAAGGAAATTCAGTATTAAAAACAGAGCTAACATTTAAAACACTAATGTAAAATGTTTGTTATTTTCATATAGTTATTTACGACTGTGTACTGGCTGAATTAATGAGTTAATTTATTACTTGTATATGAGTATTTATTGTTGGTGTCATTATTATGTGACTGTAATTTTAATTAATTCCTTGGCAGAGTGACTGTGATTTTTGTGCAGAACATTAAATGTCAAATTGACTTTCTTTGTTGCCTCATTTGTAGGTATTAAAGTATCTATAGACAGGAAAACGAAATTAGTAATTACTCTAAGACATCTACTGCATATGCCAGATGAAAAGAGAGTGCAAAAAACCCTGCCCTGGTAAGATTTTTAGTCTTTTGGATTCTTTCTTTATAATGCATCATTCCTGTATATGTATGTTTGTGTCTGCTTAATGGTATAATTTTTAAAGTGTACATTACAGAAGAGTACTTTTTACAGCGATAATAAGGAAGAAAGGATATGAGACAGGCGGCTCCAGTCACACTGGAGGACGTTCCGCATCACTGGATAGTTACTGGAACAGTGCTGAAAATCTAGATACCACCCCATGCCTTAATAGCAGCAGTAATAGTAATAGTAATAATAATAGCAATGGTATGGCCCCAGAGGTCTGGTTTTCATCTTAAACTTGTGCTAATTCTTATTGCATAACTGACCAGCCATTTTTATGTATCCATGCTCTGAAAATCCTCTTCTAAAAAGACTATAAGAAAGGTATGGTGTGCCACATGAATATTTTCTGGAACAAATTCTGTATCCAAGATACTATATGTTTTCTGTCTGCTGCAAATCTCCTTAGAATCATCGTAAATCTACAATCTATAACTTCTTGGGGTTTAGACAAATCTCTTGCTTCTTGCAGTTTGGAGGGTAAATTTCCCTGTCAGCAGACCAGTCTTGAAGAGTGGTGCTGAAATTTTGTGAACCTGTTGAAAATGTGAGTAATTATTACGGTGTGTTGACACCCTGTAACCGTTGTGAAGTCACTCATGTTTCTTGTATTGGCCCAGGGCAGAATTTTACAACTGAATTGAATAAGCTCTTAAATATACTAGATATTTTAGCAGAAGCGCCAATGTCATTTTCTGAGGTTGTTGAAAGCATTAATTCAAACCTCTAGGTTAAAGCTACATCCAATTTTTAGGTGGAAGTATTTGGTAGTGAGTTATAATAGGGAATTCTTAATTTCTATTCAGAGTGTTCATCCTCCTTTGATTGATTATTCTAACTCATTAGAATTTTTATTATCCAACTAGAATACTTTGTTCCTACAATCAGTCAAAATTTAAAGTAATAGATATAAAATACAGGTTGGGAAAGGCCATTTCATTAACACACAAAAAAAGGAAACATACATATTTAGAAATCTTGCTATCATTTTGGGTTAATGAGGTAACCTGAATACAGTTTTTTTTTTTTTAATTCGATATATTAAATCTTAACATAGTTAAAATAAGTTGAATCATTAAATTTTATATGTCATTTTAATTTTACACGTATTGATAAAAAATCCAAAAGACACTAATGGCTTTATATGATGCTGACTGTAAAAGAAAACCTGATTCCTCACAGCAAAAAAATCCACCCACATCTTTTTAGTGGCCCAGCTAAGGATCTGCTGTATTGAGGACGCTCATTTGCATGGCAAACATTCTTATTTTGTGTTTTCCTTTTTCAGTATTTCATCTCAGTCTTTCCAGATTAAACAGACAACTGAACATGGGATTTTTTTCCTGTAGAAATTTTTTTGTTAAATTTTTTAATCATTAATTTATTTTTTTAATCCAAGAGCGTTATGAATCAAAATGCTGATGTTTTATGAATTCCTCCATATGAATATTCATATTATATTACAGTATATGGTTAAAAGGAGGCCAACACAGGTATATTACAATGTTAAAGGGAAAAAGAAGAAATTTCTTTAAGCTCTTTCAGATCTCTTCTAAGATTAATGCAGTGGTTAAGACTTATTTGAAGAGTGTTCAGTCCACAAAGTTGCCGTACAGCTCCTGGAAGAGCTGATAGCTTTGCACTGATTTAAGTCTAACCACACACTGAAATATTTACTTAATTTTTCAAAACTTTTTTTTTTAAATCGGAGCAACAACTCTTTAAATATTTGCTTATTAAGTGGCAAATTTAATCTACACAGGTGTATAAATCCACACATGTACATAGAGCCAGAGAAATTCAAGTAGCAGTAGAAAAACAGAGCTGGTTTTGCATTTCACTGTTTCCCAGTTATTCTTATTAAAATTTAGAATGAGAAGAGGAACCAGTTTGGTGAGTTAGCCAGATGGGACTTTGAGTTTCCATAAATTGACTGGTTTCACCTGGAGCATAATATTGTGGCAATAGTTAGTTCCCCTCTGGAGCTGGGAGACGACTGTTATATGCACAAGGACCTGCATATAAAAGACAGATCTGCCCTAAAGACTGTTCTAAATAGACCTGACAAATAATAGGAGGAAAGAGCTGTTATTCATATTCGCATTTTATACCTGGAAAACTGAATCATAGAAGATGTTATGAAAAGCCCATAAAAGTCAGGGAAAGACTTGCAGTGACTTCAATGGATCTATGATATTATACCAGCAAAGCACTTAGGGACATGCTTAAATGATTGTCTGGCTCTAAGGCCTGTTCCACACAAGGTTTGCAGAATAGGCTGAAAACAGTACTTCTGGTGCCAGTACTGAACGAATTACCCACAAATCCTGTAATTTTGCCAAACAGTAAATCTATTCATGGAGGCCTATTTGGTCTTTCATCAGTTAGATGTTCCCTTATGTATGGAAACATGCACCCCGTGTTCCAGTTAAAGACCATAGATCTGATTTGTAGCCTATGAAAATCAATTTGGTTCTTGGGTAGACTTTGCACAGTGACCAGA
>JAOXNG010000001.1:31774912-31798936 GCA_028566535.1 Scolopax minor | reverse complement strand
CCTACCCACCATCTGGCCCATTCTTTTGCCAAATTCCAGAAATGTTGATGAGAAAAACATGGGTAAGTAAAAGTGTTTGCATATGCACACTTTTTTGAGATAATTTGCACCCTGTTTATGATCAGGCTACCTACTTGTCAGCTACATTCACTATTAATCGGAGTAGGATTTGTCTGAGGTACCAAAATGCTTATGTCAATTTAGATATCTGATTTCAGGTATCTACCCGCAAGCATCTACATGTCTGTTAGGCATCTAAATTCTAATTACATTTTATGATCCTAGCCTACTGCATTTCTCTAGACTTGAACCAACACAATAAAAAAAGTAAAACAGAAAAGACAGCTATTCACAATAAAGAAAATTAGGCTTTCACATATTAAATAAGCTTCCACATATTAAATAAGGATCTGTAGTATCTTACCATAACATTCCTTTCATAATGTTCGTGCTCTTTCTCAAAATCTATTACAAAGCCATTTAGAGACCAAATAAATGTCAGGTCTAATGTGGGATCATGGGATGCAATGCATTGCATGGTAGCATTCTCTCCAACGGTGACATCAACATTCAGCGGAGCTAAAGTAATCCTTGTAGCTTCTGTGAAGTTGACAGCAAACATGGAAAATTCCAATAAATAAATGTTTATCCAAATGTAAGCTCAGATCCATAACTGCTTGATTATACATTAAATCGCTCCCTCAAACTCTAGTTTACATGTTATTTATGCAGCTACATTTCAAAGGACCAAACTAAAAAGAATAAAGGAAACTTTTTGCAACTGAAATGCCTAACTTCTATTTAGCTGTCCTTTGAAAACGGCTATGTTTCAGTCTCTGAATCACGTTACTGACTATGTAAAGCTATTTTTATTCCTTGACTATATCTCAGGTAGAAAGAAGAAAGACGATGAATCTTACATGACTCGTGTTGTACTCCTTGCTTTAATTATAATATTTCTTACATTTTAAAGCCTGTCTGTTTAACAAATGAAAACTTCTACTCAGTTGTCAGGCTGAGTACGATTTCCATGACAGCATTGCAAGGACTGAAATCTTAATTTATCTACTGTGAAACAACATAATGGATGCATGACAAACTATGCAAATAGCTACATGTGGCAAGGAAAAGAAAATAATACAACAAAAGGAAGAAACCTGTATATCCCCCAGCAATGCCTCTTGTTATTACAGAAACACAAAAAGGTAGAGATCTCATGATACTTGCTAGATACTTGTTCTTGGTACATGCATCAAACTCATATGGCAAATTATCAGCACTGTTCTGGAAGAGTTTCACTGGATCGCTGAGATCTGCTCCTTTTCTTTAAAATATGATAAAACAAAGAGCCACAAAACATCTTCCTCATACCATGACATGTATCTTTCCCACCAATATGATAGTGAGAGTATGGTATACCAAAACCTGGAAGACACTAGCCATAAGAAAGCAGCTGCTGCTAATGGTTCAGACCTAGGTTTGAGCATGCCCCAGGGAGCACACTACACCCCACCATACACAGAACAACAAATGTCCTCAGTAAAGCCAACATTTCTTGTCCGTCTGCCTTGGAAAGAAACTTTCCCCTGGCTCATACCCTAGTAACCTAAAACCTGCTTAATATTGAGACTATGAGAATGGCCCGACTACTGGCTTTTGCAGAATGGAGTATCCAACATCTCACTGGAACAACCTGTTAACATCGGATCTCTAAGGTCCTAGCTACAGGCACACGCTTAGGATACCTGCTCCATTCTAGTGTTGTGCCTGCACGTTCAGCTTTGATTCTGAAATGAGTGTTTTCCTAAATGTTTACATGAAGTACTCTACCAGTCTAAGAAGTTGCTGAAAGAATGGTCCTGTCACAGCAAGCAAATAGCATGTGGGAAAAAAAAAAATCAGACTTTGCAGTGCCTATCAGCTTCAGATTTAACTTTTTAATTTCCTGTAGTCGTGCACAATGTCTGAGAAGTTTATGGGCCACACAATGTGCTTGGGAATACCATTTTCAAACCCTCATTGTCCACAATGTGAAAATAATTTTTAACTATGTCATCTGACCCTTCTGTTTCTGCTGTGATGCAAGAGACATGTCTTAGTCTTTTGGTTTTCTTCTTTAGATGAATCAGAACCGAATTCTCCAAAATTTTAATATTCTTTACATCTAGTTTATAAGGTTTATAAACATATGGTTTAAGCGTTTCACTTTGCGAATATAGTATGATAGAACTTCTAAGGGGATGGATATTTATTTACATAACCTTTCAAAATAATGAAATGCCTGAGGGTAATATTAAGACATAAAACTACAGAAGATGATAAAAAGTACCTGAAAACATAAAATAAATCTGATTAACCAAATAAAGTAATACAATTCATTTGGTACAATAAATTTTATATAAATCAGCCAGAAAAATGTTTTCATATGATCTAGTGCTACAGATTAATTCTTACATTAGTACATCAATATTGTGACATCAGCTGTCGCATGCAGCATGATTTCTGGAATAGACATTAAAAAATGTATTTGATAAATGACTCTTCCACTCGGTTATAATTGATAGCCATAGCTGCTCATGAACGTCATCTCTCCTCTCTGTATTCTACAGCTATTTATTCAACATCACATTTAAAATAAACAATTAAGGATATCAGTACTCAATCAGTATACACTAATACCCATAAAGGAAGGGAATTTAGCAGTGTAATCATATGGCTATATGCCCCTATCTAGCAAATGCAATGCATGTTTTTTTAACTGCAGTGCTTTCTCAAACTTGCTTACCCCACAAAAAAAAAAAAAAAAGAAAGAAAAAAAAGAAAAACTAAGGAATGTCAGTAAAAGTCCCATTTCTCTGTTTGAGTCATGACCCCAGCATCACATCTTAGTCTGAGCACTAAGGTACCAAACTGAATGAATGCATTAAAATGTGTCAATTTAATGGATCAGATTTAATGATCTCTTATGGAAAAATCAACCCTGAAAATCAAGATACAGTCTCAGAACTGCTGCAAATATACCTGCTTTTTACTGAACTATATGCTTTAAAGGCATCAATTCGGGAAAATTCTGCAAAACTGGAACAAAAATTAGTGATTTTTAATTAAGGGATTCTACCTGAAACAAATTAATGCAATTTAGAGGTTTACCTGTCATTTCTAGAACACCAGTGCTATTAGCTTTTCCTCGGTTATTTTCTGCAAAACAGGTATAGCGGCCTTCATCCAGCTTTGTGATATTGATAATTTCCAGGCTCCCATCATCCCAAATACGTATACTATTGAAAGGGCACAAAATGCACCAAGAGAAATTAGGTTTTCATATTAGAAAGCAGCACTTTCAGCAGAATTGTAGCAAGTGAACAGACATACCACAAACATCTCTTGGAAGTTCACATCCCACTACTACATTTATAAACACTCTTGAAAAAACATTTAAATGGAGTGTGGTATAATTAGATGCTCAACATTGCTGGAACAAGAGAGAGTACTTTTATTCTTTTGTAGGCATTCAAATATTTTCCTTACAGCCTTGTGATCCAATTCAATTTTGAACTGCAAACAGCACCAAACAGACTGGAGAAAGTTGGATACTCTGCCAGCTATTTGGAGCCACACTTCTAGTAACATTTTGGCATGTCATTTTCCTGAAATTACACATTCTCCTGCCCCTGAAATCTGCAAAAGGGAAAACTAGCCTACAGGACAAATAGAAACATAAGGCAGAATTTTTAAGATTCACAGTATCTACTAACAGTCAATACTAACCGGCTCCCATTTACAAGCAGCTCTGTTCCTTTGCTCCAGGAGAATTTTGGCTTAGGAGCAGCTTTAGGCTTGCATTCAATGATTACGCGGCCCCCTTTAGCTGCTAGGATTTTCTTCTTCATAGGGTTCAGTTCAAAAGTAGGAGGTGAAGCTGAAAGCAAAATTAACACAAGTACTGCTTTTAGTGATTTCCTGCAGAATACAATTGGTTTGCAACATGAAGGTAAATGACAGAACTATACATTGTATACAAGTGTCTATTATTCAGGCCACTGAGAAAAATACTAATGATACAGAGATGTGCTGAGAAGCAGATTGTGGCCTAAAAGAAACAGAAAAAAATCATTATGTAGTTCTATGCTGTGCTACACCAGAGGTTTCTTTCTGTTGATTTCTGAACCTCTGTCTAAGTTTAATCTAACAAGATCAAAGTCCCCGGGAATCAACAGAAATTTTCTCCCTTTCAAAGGCCTTTTTATCAGTCCTAATAAAATCTAGATTCCTAGAGACCAATTTCTATACAAAGTCGATCATACTTTAAAATAATAATTGGCTTTACTTTTCAGTGGCTATAGCCCCTTTCTAGCAACTTTAAGGTTGTGCCCTTCTTCCTCTTTGTAGATTTCTGGTTGGCCGACCGGCCTTAGGTGCGCTCTCAGATGTACAAGATTAATGAGACATGACTGTAGCAAGTACCACACTTATGTATCTGAGGTTAGACCTTTGCTTACTAATTGTCTCTTTATTTTTAATCAAATAAAAAAAAAAAATTCATTGTTTTGCATCTTGGCATACTATCATTGTTAATCATGTCAGCAAGTGTGTGCACAGCTTGAGGAAAGAGGGCCATTAATTAATTACAGCAGTACAGAGAAATTCTCTGATAAACATCCATATCTTACCAACACTTAAATTTTGAAAATGTGCATGCAAAAAATGCTTGTTTCTGGGTAATCCAGGCTGGTAGTCAGTACATAGTAATGGAAGAAGAGTGAAGGATGATGTGCTGTGCAGTGGTTTGGGAAAATCAAGAATAGTGTAGGTCTTGGGAAAGTCTGAAGGTGAGATGGGAGGAACCCAGGGCAATTACTGCAGGGAAATCGAGGAAAGCCATGTCATACAGCCAGTAAGCCTGCTCTAAAGACATCAGTAAAAATGCAAAATTGTTTTAAGCCTGAGCACTCTGGATCTGAAAGGCAAACTTTCAACAGGTTGCTCCTTAGGAAAACACAAAGTATTAGTATCTCTACCCAGCTATCAAATGGGAGAGCTGAACTGCACACAAACATTGCAGCTGGTTATCATGGGTTGTAGAAGGCAAAAGGGGAGAGTGCAGAGAACGTGTCAGAGCAAATAATTCCACTAACCCACAATCTTCAGTTCAGCATTTGCATAAATAATTCCATGCCTGTTTTCTGCTATACATTGGTACATGCCGGCATCATCAAAGGTCAGACTTTGTAGTCTTAGTTCACCTTTCCGGAACTAAAACACAGAATCAAAAAAACAACAAGATATAGAGACTATGTATGCTGAAGTATTCACACCCATCCCCATTTCTTCATTTATTTTCATTCATTCATTTATTCTTCAGAAGAGAAACCCCCACACAAAGTTCTGGCACCGATAAGATTTTATTTTACCCATGTTAATTTTTCAGTCTTTGTGACAATGTGTTCACCTTTTTTTTAAAGAAACATTCACTGTCGATTGATGTTTTTCTGGAAAATTCCTAGCTGAGTGGCACTAGACACGTCTATTCTTCAGTCCACTGTTACCATAGCAATACAAACACTACTGATTCAGAAATAAGAAATTAAATTCATTTTATGCACATAAGCTTTGTTTTGCCATAGTCAGTGCTCATTATATTGTATAGTATGTATATTATTTTACAACAGTAAAAGGTCAAAGGAAGTCCCAATGAGGTAATTTTTAGATGATTCTTCTGGGAGGTAGTATAAACTATTTTCTATTACTTTGTTTTAATATAAAAAGAAAATATAGTAAATCAAAATTAAGTACTTGAACTATTTCTAAAAAACTGTACAAAAATGCACACAGTGCAGGTGGTATTTGTTTTGTAAATTACAAATAGATGTCAATCAGTTTTGGAAAGATCATGTTAATAAATTCTGTTTTCTTGTGCAAATAAAGCTGAAAAGCTTTAACTTTGTACATGAGCCAAGCAGAGTACATGGAATAGTGGAAGATTAAAAGAATATTATTTATCTGAAAAAAGAACAGATTAAAGGAATTGTACTTCTTGTATTGATTTACAGAAAGCATTTAAATCAGATTTTCTAAAGGAAATCTTCGTTTTATGCTAACTGTTTTATGCTATCCTAATTAAAATTACCTGATTTAGAAACAAACTATATTCTCAGAGCAATTCAAACACTTTTGCTATTTTCCCATTTGTAAATCATCTCATAATATTAACACATAGCATAATCGTTTGGTGTACTACCGGAGAATTACACACTGCTTTCTGCAATCCAGTATGCAGATTTTGTCAGTTAAAGTCAAGTTCAGTGGAGACAATCAAGCAGTTCAATTGCTAAATTACTTGTTTGTAATGACTACAGAAGCTAGAAACCAGCATTGTTTTCACTGTTTTAAGCCACCTCCATATGGCAGATGGTGATACCCCTGTTCTCCCTCCAACCTCTCACATTTTTCTTAAGATCCACAGCCAAATCAACGCTGCCTCATTGTCTGTTTTTTGTTTGCTTGCCAACACCAGTGTCACCACAGCTCAACAGATGCAACATTACATTGCACCCTCTTCTGTTCTCTTTGTTGTTTAAAGGCTCATCATACAGTATAAGTAATGGGTATTAAAGACATTGTTGAAATGTCTGGACAGAAAATCTGATTTGTTTAAACAAAATATTAAATGGAATAGGGTTAAATTATCCAATGGTACTCATTTAAACTTCACATCACCTAAAATAATGGAATTTTACAATATTCTGTGTCTAGAGAAAATAGGAAAATATATATGATGAAGGAATATCACTGATACTTTAAAAATTATTCTTTCTTCTCTTGTCTCTACTGACTCCACTTTTTCTTACATTTTTAGACACACTCATGTCTAATGTGGTAAAAAGGATTATTCTTAGGGAGAAGCTGATAATCATTTTTTTATCCAGGGAGAAGAAAACAGCATTTATTTATAAATGCCTGGTGAAAAGGGATAGGAACCTCCCAAACATGTGGTAAAAAGGCAAGTTCATAATTCAGAGATGAATATTAAATAGTCTGCAGAATTGTATTTCAAACCTGAAGAGAAGTTTGAAATACAACTTTTAAAAATAGATTTTAATCCCTAGTGCAAGTGGAATCAGCAAGTATTTGTATCATAATTATTTTTTAAAAATCTTTTAATAATGCATACTTCAAAAAATCGTTTCTATCAACTAACCAATCAATCCTGCATTAACTATGATAATATACTTACAGATGCACCATTTTTCAACCATCTAATTGTTGGAATAGGCTTTCCTGTAGCTACGCAAGGCCAATATAGGTCACTGCCTATATCCTTCTCTGTATCATTGATATGTTCTACCCATTCCGGAGCAGCTGAAGAATGAAAAAACATGATGCCTTGTAAATATAGAAGATACATATTTAATTAGCATTAAAATCTGTAATTCCACAGCTTTTTCCTTAATACTTCAGAGGCCACAAAAGTCATGATGAAAACTCAGCTATGCACCAGCACAAGAAAGCATGAAGTGATGATGTTTTTGTCTTACTCCAGAGCCTCAAAATAACTTCAACCTGGTTTTTGTGAGAAGAAAATATGGAATTGAAATAACGCTTCGTGAACATCTAAAGATATAAGAAGTTACTGCTTGTACTAACCTATGGAAATTATTCAGTAATGCAATAAAAACCATCATTAAATTCCATGAAATTGGCAAAACCATTTATGTACTGAAAGGGTCTCCAATAAAAATATTATCTTGGTCCAGAGAAGATATTTAAGAAATTAATATTGAAAATGACCCATTTTACCAAGCAAATTACTCTATTTATTAGTTTTAACTACAGCAACCAGTAACAACCTTCCCAAATTTATCCCACTGTAGTTCAAGCAGTTAACTTGAGGATCTTAACCCAGAAAATGTTCTGTACAATCAATGAAAAGAAACAGAAATCTTCTGAACATAATTCAGATGTTATGTATGATCTTTTTACGTCATAGTTCTGTGGTGTAAGTCTCAGTCAAGGAGTCAGGTTACTTGGGATGATTCCACTATGAACAATAAGGTACAATATTTTGGTTCCCTCATTTAACCAAATGAAATAGGCCAAAGGAATGAGGAACTGACTGTAGCTAATAAGACAGCTAAGACAGTTAGGAAAGACAAATGAAATGAGGAATCAAGAAAGTGTAACAAACCTAATGGTCTCTTCTTCTTCCTGACTGTTCTTTCATTCAAGTACTCTAAGTGTATTTAATTTCCATTATGCATAATTATATTAATACTAACAGACATTGTCAAGGTGTATATACAGTTATCATAACCAGGCAAATCGTGTAGTTATTCAACCAATACACAAATGTTATGCCTGGCATTTGATGCATAGGTTTTGATTTTGCTCTATTAACTTGAACAGCAGTGTGTCAGGATGATGCAATGAATCAGCACTGACATCAAGTGTGAGAACACTGATACTTCCAACGTAAGTAAAAGCAACATAGATCACGAAGAATAAAATTCTTCTACCTACCTTGTACGTAAATTCTCGCTTGATGTTTATCTTTTCCTTTAAAGTTTTGTGCTTCACACTCATAAAGTCCTTCATCTTCATACTGAATATTGAAGATTTTAAGAACTGCACCAGACATGCTTATCTCAGCAGTGGCTGGCATGGGTTCAAGGTGTTTACTCCATCTGAGTTCAGGAACCGGACTTGAAAAGTACAGCAAAGTACAAATCAGCATGTTCAAGAACTGGCTGTTAAATTTCAGACTACAAGAAAGTGTTTGATGATAAAACATGTATTTTCATTGCCTGAAATATGAGAGCTAACAGTACCCTACAATAACGTTAAAACATACTTACTTCCCAAGAGCAAAACACTCCAGCGTCACATTTTGCCCCAGGAGAGCATATGTGTCCTTAAACTTCACCTTGATATCAGCAGGATATACTTTTGCACCTAACATGAAAAAAAGGGATTCTCAGAAAAGGCACAGCAGAAAGGAAGGCAGCTATTAAAACTTCCACAGTTTTAATAAGAAAACAGCTCTTAAAATTCCAGACAAAATCCTTGTCTACAGTGAAAAAATAGCTTGGCCACTGAACTTTTAATAGTAAAGCAGAATTTTTTTACTCAGTTTGTTATCTTTCTCTGGACATTAATGCCTAGCATTTTTTACAGCACAATACTTTACCACAAACTCTACTTGCTTTTAAAGTGTGATGATCTGTGTGCATAGGTAGACAAAAGCCCGAGTCTCTTTTCCACAGACTCTTTTACTGGATGGAATATTTTGATATATTTAAGCTCAACATTATCTTAGTAAGGGTTTGAAGGAGCTAAAGCCAGCAAATCTACAACTTAATGAGGGCCCAGGGATGCAAATGTAATCAAATCTACCTACTGGTGATCCCTGTAGGACTCCTCTTGCAGTTCTAGATTAAGATCTCAGTGTGAGTATTGGCCATGGAAAATTCAGACAAAGATCACTGATTTGTAATTATCCAAATTTAATCACAGTTCTTCACTGTAATAGGGGAAATTTAATAAATAAAAGGATGACTGAGATCTTGATGATCAGTTTATGAGACTCTAGTGACTGACAGTCTGAAGTGGCAAAGGGAACTTGGTTACCATTTGGAAAACACGCAGCTTTAATGAAGAAATGGGAGAAATAATCTAGTAATACAAAGCCAGATAGCTGTTTTAGGGGATTGGCCATGAGACATAAAGCCCTTAGGCCACTGTTGGATAGGAAATTTCAGCAAGGGAAAAGGATTTTCCATTTTCATGGGGGATTTCCTGAGGAAAAAAAATTAAGTCCTGAAACTGTTTATCAACATGTACATTGAGTTTCTGCTTCACAGGCATGCCCTTTTGAACCAATGCCAAGGCCAGAAAAGATATTGAAGATTTCAGGATGAGCACAGGAGCTTATCACATATAAGAGATGGAGACCCTGTGGATAAGAACTCTGTTCTCAATGACATGAAAGGAAATTTGTGAATGAATCCATGGAGACTTCCCTTCATAGAATTTTTATTATGGATGGGAATGATTTGGACCTCTGTATCTGAAAAACTAAATAACACTGTGCTGTGGCCATGACAATTTGCCATATAATTCTCACAGAGCTGAAAGTAGTTGTAAATGAGCAAAATTAAAATACAAACAGAACACTGCACTTATATAGTATTTCCAATAAATACTTACGATCGGCCTGTGGAATAAGTGGAATAAATCTACTGAATACACTCTTTGTGATTGAAGGGTTGGACACAAAACACGAATAATTGCCCTTATCTGATGCTTCTACATTTGCAATGTAGAGATTGCCGTTCGTCTGGGACACAAATCGTCGTTTGTCCAAAGCAATGAATACTGGAAACTCATTTAGTAGCCAGCGATAACTGAGATCATCTGAAGGAAAATATTTTCTAGTCAGTATTAAGAAACAATACTATCAGCTGCTTAAGCCATGGAATACTGTCTCCATACAAATTACTTCACTCTGCTTTCTAGCTTATAGATCTTTTCTTTGGAAGAGTCAGCTAAGTGAGACAGAACATACACGTGTCAGCAGCCAAGTAATACCTTCAGCGCTGAACACTGGGGAGCTGCTGCCATGAGTGCAGATTACTGGGCACACAGCTCCCCTCGGGCACAGCCTTCCCACAGGTACCCAAGTTGGGCACAAGGAGGTGGGCAGCTTGGTCCTGGCCTCATGCAACTGAGAAGTTGAGAAGCCCTCACCAGTCTTGTGATTTAGACAAAATCTTAGAGAATTTAACTAGCAATATGTCCCAGTTCATCAGTTCCTTGCAATACTTAGACACAGAGTACAAAAACTAAACTAATAAAAAAAAACCTAACTAAAACATAGGGTAAAATTGATGCTAACAGCCAAATTCAGCCCTCATGATGGAACTGCAGATGCTTGAGGTTACAAGCATAATCTCTGCAGAGCTCTTCTGGAGCTAGTGATGAGAAAAAAGGCACTTCCAGAGCCAGAATGGCAGGCCAAGTCTCTCCTCCATTATCCAGATTAGTCTGCGTAATTTTATCTGTAGTGGCAAAACCAATTTGCAAATTCAACAATATCAACTACAAGCAGATATACAAAATGGAAACCTAACCTAAATGGTGAGTCTCAAGCTGCATGAAAGTTACTGCTTTAGTAAATTTAAAGGAAACTTTAAAAAATAAAGATTAATTTTTAGTCTACTCTTAACTAGTTGCAAATGAAGCACTTTGAACTTAATTACTTGGGTAGTGGTATGGGGGCTCACAAAGAAGCACTGCTCCAACACCTTCTCGCACTTTAACCTCATAGCGTTCCTCAGGTGGAAAGGGATCCAGATCTAGTTTAAAAAAAAGCAGGGAAAAGAAACTGTAAGAAACTATGGGGTTTTCACTATAATAATTTTTTTATTATTATTTTCAGCCCTGTAATGATTATTATAGGAATACAACAATACATGGCAGATAAGATACCTGTGGACCTATAATACCCGTTTTGCTGATTTAATTTTGTCATTATCAAGTGCAAGGATTTTTTTACAGTATTTTAGTCATCATAATTGCAAATACTAGAAAAAATAAAAAAAAAGTGGTACAGATCTTATTCCGAAGAGTAGCCAGATAATCTACATTTGAAGAAGGAATCCCAGGAAGAGAAAGGAAAAGGATTTTAGGTTATTTTCCAACTGGTTTCTCCAAATTACAAGTTTAATTCTTTAGCATAACTTAAAGTCACTTCTCTAAAATGACCTGGTTGTCCTCTCTGACACCTCCAGCAGCCAAGGATTGGTAAGCATTTAGCTCAGACACACCTTTTGTGTCAGATGTTTCAGACAGATGTAGATCAGATCTCAGGGGAAACCTTATCTAACACTCTTTAAAAAAACTTCCGTGCAGCAGGGTAAAGGGACTGTTGTAAAAGGATAAAGAAGCAAGTCCTTCATGGGGCTACTTATCATCTTGCAGACTGTGGGAGAACAGTAACGGTGTCTGAAACAATAAAACACCAGTTGCATGAATAACCTTCAACTAGGTCAATAATTCCACTTTGCTGCTTCTCTTCACTCTCATTTTAAGAATCCAGTCTGAAATTAAACTTGAGGGATGGAATGTTTCTTGTGAAGCTTCTCCATGTCACCAAGCACATGGAGATTGTAGAGATCCTGACTAGAGTCATGCTCTAAATGCTACTGTGGTATACACAGTACACCAGTAACAGCCAACCTCACAGTCTCTGAATGCAATATTCTAACTCTAGGAGAGTTATGTCAGTGTCCAGGGAAAGACACCCCTCCCAGCTTCTGACATACTAATATTTATTCTGCTCAAACAGACCAGAAGATAATACAGATCCTTCCAGTGACTGACTGGAGTCTTGACTGGAGCAATGGCTAAATGGTAAGCATTGTAACGGGCCATTCTAAGGACTTCTGACAACTATCTTATACAATTTTACCCTGTGCCTTATTGCAATGAATGTATTCAGACAGGTTTTGTAATTGAAACCAGGGAAGCTCTTCACACAGACTTGAATATCTCTATTCATATATCTACAGTAGTTTGAACATCCTTCCATTCCATTTGTCAGCATTGACCTAACTACACAACTACTTTCCATCTTCAAAATATTGACTGATGTTTCCTGAAATCATCTGTTTCCCTTGTTGCAGACTTTTTGATCATTGTTTTAACTTGCCACCATCATTCACTTCGACATTGACTGGAACAGATTAGTGCTTAAGATCTGTTACAGAAATCATAATAAAAAGATTACAAGAATTGGAAAAAATCTGTTGTGTATTTGATACTGCTTTGCACATGGCAGTGTGGGGTTTGGTGAAAATAAAACCTATTGCTACTTTTAAGTTACTTCAGCTATTTCCAGTTTACATTTTAAGTCTAGATATTTTGTTTAAAGTGTTCTTGGATAATCTTTGAAACTCTAGGACTGTCACCACAAATGTAAAGACATGGCATAGGACAAGCAATTTGCATATGTAAAAAATTATGTTTGTCAGTCCTGAAATAGAGTGGTCTGTGCCAGGTGCAGGGAAGTCATACAATTACTAAGCTGTCATTGTACACCTTCTTCCCACTTATGAAATGCTCTGTACTGTGATTGGGTTTTGATGCCTTCTTTGCATAAGCACTACTTGGTTACTACTCAATAATTATAATAAGTGTGATTTCATGAACTCTTAATTGGAAGACATTCATTTTTAGCAGAATGAAACAATTAGCATAATCACTGCACTCCTATAAGCACGCAGTTTATATCTAGTGAGTACAGAAATTTCTCTTTCTTGTTCTTGCAGCCTCTCTGCTATGAAACTGCTGTGTTTTACTATTGTGACACCGCTTCCCAACAAACAGAATGGCGTATCAGCTTCTGATTTTGCTCGTTACACACCAAAAAGCCACAAAATATTCATGAAGGATAAAATTCCTTCCCTGAGGAGTATGCGTGTAACAGATAAAAAAATAATGAGCTTTAAAAAATTGGATCTAAAAGGATCCAGTTCTTCTAAAGACAGTGTTCTCAGATGGATTAATTGACATCAAGTTTATGAGAGAATTTCAGTAAGTTTAACAGTAAGACAAAAATTAAAGGTCTCACTTATGTGTTGCTGGTCAAAATTTTTTAACTCTTCTAAACAGTTGCTGCCATTTTTAAAATTAGTTTATGCACAAATGAAATATCAGACTATTTTCTGTATTAATTTTAGCAACTCTATATTCAATTTTTTAGAAACAGTGATTATAGAAGGAAATGTTTTCATAGGTGACTAAAAAAAAGTAGAGTGGAGCAAACACCACAGTGTAAAGAATAACAGTACCATTTTTTAACAAGTTTTTATCAGTTCCCAGCTATCTTTTCACCTCTATTCCTCACCTCTTTAGCCAATTTTCATTTAAATAGTTAACTATTACACATTAGGCTTCTGTTCAGTACACTTGTCCAGTATATCCAGCCCATGCAGTCTATGAACTGACAGGCAGAAAGCATGCCTCAGACTGTTTTGATTCTACTTTTTTTATCTCTTATGTGCACTGTTTTTATTTTAAGCAGCTACAGCTATTGACCTGGCTGGTTATTACCCCATTGGTTAGCCAGGATTGGCACCACTGATGCCTGCTTAATTTTCGTATAAATAAATAACCTGTAAACTGAATTCTGATGTAATCTCCATTAGAACAAAATAACAACTTGGCCTTCTGTTTATTCTAGAAAATACACCGGGTAAAATACAGATCAAGACTAGATCAACTATCATGCAATGTATCAGCTCTATACAGCCTCTTAAATTTTCTTGAGATTTGTGGTCCTGCTACAGTAGTATAATCAGTAGCAGAAAATGGAACTTCTCCCTTCATGTCTGATCTTATACAGCAAGGAGTGAATCCTGCTCACGGAGGCTGCTGAAAGACAAGAGGGGCACTAAGCACTTAATGTCAGGATTAAAAGGCACACAGGACTTTGTGAATGGCTACCAGAAAAGACTGGATACCTTTTTTTTGTGGATTCTTTTTTGTCTTCTGATGTAAAAACATATCCAGGGATAAAAGCATCATAAGGCAAAATAAAATAAAAATCCCAAACTTCATCTTCAGTCAGTAAATTTTCACATTAATCTTCATGTAGGACACCAGGTCTTTGTAATATATGTATTTGTTGACAGGGCAGGTCTGTGCATATGATGCATTCACCAGACTACTTCATGAATATCTGAAGTTGACAGAAATGACCCCCAGCAGGGTCTTCATCCGAGCCCAGGAGTCAGGGAGCACGCTCTACTAGTGAGTGCCAGGCCTTCCTCCTGAGGCATCCCAGCTGCGTTTGCACGACAGCAGCGCCTCATCATCACATGCCCCCACTTGCATTTTTCCTCTGTGTCTCTTTCCCCTCAGGTTCTACCATGATTTAAAAAGATTCTGGACACGATTATCTCAAGATCTGGCTCCATTAATAATGGAGCCAATTAATAATTTAACAATAACTCACCGAGAGGGTTGTCATGTCAGCTGAACGCTAAAGACTATAAAAAGTGTACAAAACTTACTTTGTGTTGATCTCTGCAGACTAAAGCACTTATGATACTGTTTTTATAGAGTATAAGAGCTACAGCACACGTTAGCAGAAGACACTGCAGTGTAAAACATTGGGCATTTCAACCTAACTTTAACATTTCTACATTTTGACATAAACATCGGCTTACATCCAAAACTCAGAAGGGCTTCACTGCTTCTGACAGTTCCAAAGATATTTGACACGACACAGACATATTTTCCACCATCCCTCGATTTGTCTGGATTATTGATAATAAGTCTGCCTCCCACCATACTGTAGCGATCCTTTGTTAAATCAATATCCCAGTTGTTGAGCTTCCACCTATTAAAAAAGAAAAGACAGACATAATATTTGGCCCAGAAAAACAATCCTAGCAAGAAATATGATTTGAAAAATAACTCTTAAGTTGTTATAAACTATACAGGAAGTAATTAATATACTTCTATATATGTTTTAAGATTTTCTTCAGCAAAAGCCATGGATGTGATGAACTTCATAGTCTTTTAAACATAACAGTCTCAGCCTGCTTCAGCCTTGTGAAGATGTGATATATGTTAAAACCTGATTGCTGGCCATATAGCACAGGATACTGAAGCCAGCTGTGAGCAATCAAGCACAACACAACGGATCATAAATATATCCTCAAATAGTTATCTAAAGTCAAATTGAGAAAATACTCCCTCTGCAACTCTAAAGTATGGACTAATGAAATTTTAAAAAGCTTTTTTCAAACTTGCTGTAGGGAATGAAAATGTTTCATAAAGCCTAATGTGCCAGTGAAGTCTGTGCAAAAACACTGGCACGCTTGATTTAAGACCCACTTATGCAGTAAAAAAAATTGCTGGACACTCCCACCTCAACAACCATTAAATCCCAAAAGCCACTTCATTTGAGTCACTATAAGTCCCCACTTCGGGGACTACCACAAGAGGAACTCGGAGGGTCAGGTCTGGCCCTTACTGACTTCTACAGGTTTTAGTAAAGTTACAACACAAGGAGTGGGAACCTGTATTCATGATTTATAACTATTACAGTGTCCACAAGGGGGAGCCCATAACCTTCTCTGGAAGGACTTGCACGTTTCCTGAGCACAAACAGGAAAAACGCTACTAAAATTGTATTTTAAAGAACATTTAAAGATCATAAAATTCTTCCAGTGTAAATCCTTTTTTTTTTCACAAGGTCATAGACACTAGTGTTTGAAAATTAAACCACATAAGCTATGTATTGCTAATTTCATAAAATACTGTACCAAAATGTATAGAATACTCATTTGGAAGCTGACATTTCAATTGTCATAAAAAAACCCCAATAATAGAAGTGGTATTAACAAAATATAAGTGAAAACTAAAACTACAAATTATGAAGTGGTAGAATTTTCAAGATGCAGCAAATAGCATTTAGTTATTACAGGATTTTAGAGGTATCACCTCAGTCCTGTAAGATACACCAGACATCTGTATTACAAATAAATCAGAAACCCTGTTCCAAAACACCTAGGAATAGCTGTCACAATGACAGCCTATGCTGCAAGGAAAGAGATCAGAAAAACATTGCACAAAATGTGTAACTGTGAAGAGTAAGAATTAAAAATTATTTTCTTCTGAATTTAAGAAAGATGAAAACACAATCATATTTTCATGATATAGCCTCCTTTTTTTGTCTGAGCACAGTATTAATTTATCTTATTTTTTTAAAAAAAAGGGTTACTCAGCAGTATAAAAAATTAACCACAACTAAGATAGTGATGAGCTCTTCTTGTTCAAATCCTTCCTCTAAATGGCACTCTTCCATTCCATAAAAGCTGTGTTTATGAGTAACTTCATCCCCACGGGTAGTTCTCACCAGGTTCAGCTAGTGAGTGTTTCTTATACACACACAGTGTTTCTCACACATGAAAATGCAGAGTAAGATGTCTCATGACACCCAATCAGACACACTGAATTTATAAGTTATATCTGTTTAGAGCTGGGAAGAAATATTAGGTTTGGTTTTGTTTTTTTTTCACTAAACTGCCTAGCAGCTTAGGAAGCTATATTAGTAAAATGTGTAGTTATCTATCTGTCTTCTCTTTTTCCAAGGCTGGTCTGAGTTTCTTCCAGCTGAGATGTAAAACTGAAGTAACACACATGTAAAGATATTTACAGGTGAGTTAGGAACCATCAAAGAGGCTGTATCTGAGGAGAGCCTACAGAAAGAGGTGGTGTTTGAAGAAACCTTAGAAATGCTAGAACCACCAAGAGACCTATCAAATCTCTAAAGATGGTAAAGAGTGCTACAGAAAAAGGTCACTGTTAATCACCAGTGTGTATTTGCATAAAAGGTCACATAAAAAGTCATTTCGGGAGAAACAGCACAGAAATCTGAGGTCCATAATTTGCAGGCAGGTCTGGGGACTAAAGGTCTCAGATATTGTACCTGTGAACGTATATTGCCTTTCACAGCAATGTGGAAGGCTCCAGCAAGGACAGGGGGAAAAAAAATAGGACTTCAATGAGAAAAAACTACAATGAGAATTTGAACTCTAGCAAGGGTGAAGGACTATCAAACACAGAAGGAAGAGTGGATGAATGCTTAAAAAAAAGTAAAAATAAAGACATTCTATAAGAAGACTAAGAAGGTGAATGGTCAAAAAAACAACCCAGAGGTGGCAGGGAGGGCTTATCTGTCCCTGACACAGGAGAATTTTGGCTCATGAACTGGTGGAGGGCTAAGAAATTAAGATAATCTATTGAGGTAGACTAAAATAATAACATCAGAAAATATGTAAAGTGGCCTGAATCTGCATCGCAATTATCAGCAACCATTGACAGATCTGTTCCTTAACAGAAGAGCTCTGGCAGTGTGAGGTAATTCTTCCAGAGTGACTTTATTAGTTCAGATTTTGCAGAGCCCATGAGAGATAAAGAAGAACGCTAAAATTTATGTAGAGCCTGCAATGGCTCTGCAGATGGTATGTTTATATATTCTTGCAGACAGGTGAGGGGACTATCTGCACAGACTGGAATTGATGGGTAGGTATATAGGAAGGGTACTGCATCGACGTGTATCTCATCTCTCAACCAGTCTTTTCAAGCACGGGAGAGCAAACAAGTGCAACAGTGAAATGCCATGTAGAAAAACTTTGAAAGATACTAGAGCCAGGAATCCTATTGAAAAAGGGTATTCCAGTTTCCCCTCAAATCCTTCAATCACAGGGGGTTCTGTATATATAGATAACCTGTAAGTATCTTAAGAAAAAAAGGTGATGAAGACTACTTCAGTTGTTTTGATGGAATAATGCCGTAGCTGACCACAGCACTGTAACGTTTAAAAGAATGGCCAGCAGACTCAACTGCTTTTTCTGTCTTAGAAGACAGAGTCAAGGAACACACAAAGTGAGTACTGGGACAGATCACAGGATGATAGCATAATTTAATGAAATGGACCTCTTTCACTGTCAAGAAACTGCATCTGTGCCTTAGTATGACAGCAGTTTTCTGCCCATGACTAGGTTGTAAATTAGTCATGGTCTTAACACTGACAATCTTAAGTACATTTCTCTGTACATAATGAGCAGATAATTATGGATGCCCTGAAATCTCACAATGAAGCAAAATTTCCCTGCTAACAACAATGCAATTATTACGAAAGAGATCATCTGTGAATCTACTAAAACTACTTGTAACATTTTGCCAGAATAATGTTTGTCATGTCTTCGGAAGCATAGCTGATGCATTCATGACCGTCCCTCTAAATACAATGGATGCAAAAGCAACATAGGATGTAGAATAACCAGGTTCAAAAGCCAGTGCTTCTTCTTTCAGAGTAGAACAGCATAAAAAAGCTGTTCTGAATTAAGAGCAAGGACTTGAACCTCAGACATCCTTAGCCTAAGCTAGAAAGATAGCCACTTAATGATAGAAAGGTCACTTTTTCTTTTTTTTTTAACCTGCATTCCTTTCAAAAGATTAAAAAATTTAACACAACAGGAATCTACTATTTTCAACACTGTTTAGACATTTTGGCAAATTGAATAAAGGTTGATTTTTACACAAAATTGCAAACCTCTCCATTTTTTCCTGCCTTGAAGACTTTGTATCAACCTGTTAAGACAGTCAATCATTTAATACCACAACCTGAATTACTCATTAAATAAAATACATAAGACCTGAACATCAAAACAAGAGTTACTTGTAAGTAGGAAAAGGAATTGCTCGAGCTCTGCAGTTCATTGAAACTTGTCCATCTGAAGATTCTTCTGGGTAGATGGTATCAATGGGTTGCTCCTCAAAAACGGGTCCATAACCTTTGTTTCCTTCCTCTGGAAGATAAGAGTTTGAAATGAATAATTTCTTGATTAGTAGGCAAACCAAAGGTAAATTTACATCGCATCTTTTGCATTCAAAATACAAAGGCTAAATAGTGAGCCCTGCAAAATCGCTTTTTTTATGCATCACCAAAAACAGAGCAATATGTATAATAGAAATGCTGGACTTTATTCACTGAACTCCTGCTTCATTCCTGCCCCCTGAGAACAAAAGTAATTTAAAGTACGTTCCTGTAAAACTACCTTCTCTGCCTTCTCCACTAACATAAATTATTTGATGGAGGTAATAATGAATTGAAAATATGTTCTTTAGCAATGCAGTGAGACAAACTTATTGCACAGATGCCAAAAAATTCTCAGTGAACAGGTTCGAATGCAAAACAAATATCCAGATATTAAGTGTTTCTTATCTTATAACCTCATCAGCTCCAATTGTTTTAAGCATTTGGAAAGAATCTTTATTGCATAAGACAAAGAAAAACTAATGTTGGAGATCACAGCTGAGATTTACATTGTTCCAGAACATACTTCTGTCCTTCCTTTCATGCTTAGGTATATGTTAACTCTCTCTCCTTCCAAATAAAATTTTTTAAAGTCAAGCATTGAAAATAATTTAAGTTTGTAAAGTCAAGCACTTAAAAGGTGAATAAATGTCAAACAGGTTTGACAATAAACTATTTTTTAATCTTTGTCCTCCGTTTGCTGATGCTGTTATAAATGTTACAGGCTCTGCCCACCCCTGCTCCTTTTCCTTCTCCTTTATCTCCTCCATATGAACAAGACCACTCTTTGGGGCCTGTAAAAGCAAGAACAGGAGCAAAGGCGGAATGCTATGGGAAAATTCTGCTCAGCAAATCTGGGATGCAACTGTATCTTTTTTTTTCTGTGAACACAGCAAATGTACACTCTAAGTATAGAATGGCACTATGAGAAGATGGTGCATGCTCCATATAGATACAACTTTTATACAACACAGCTCAGCACAGGAGTCTCTTGAGACTAACTGTGGACACCTGTAAGCAAATTCACAGGAAAAGCAAAATAGTACATGATCTACAAGGTTCACTTTCCATCCAAGTACAGAGCTTGCTCCAAATCTTGGAGATGCCAGAGTTGTGGAAAATGGCTGCAGGAATTTTGTAATACAAGGGAAGCAAACTCAGTTTTCCTAATATGATCTTTAGAGATGGCTGATTCTTTTTAGCTTAAAAATTTCCAAAAGGAAATGGTCAAGGACGGAAAAATCCTAAGATTTTGCAATAGTATCTGTGCTGCCTATAAAAATCCACTACATGTCCTGTAATGCTGCATTTAAAAAATCTTCACAGATCAAGAGACAAAATGGCAATGTAACGGTTGAATGTCCTTAAACTATCATTTTGTACCTATCCCCTTAAAATTCTTGCCTTTGGTCATAAAACATTTTAAACTAAATTAGGCAGGTAGTGTAGTTCTATAAAAACTAGAAGAGAAGAATCTATCAGCTAAAGAAGCAAATCATTTCACTGTTAAAATATCACATATACATAAGAAACACTTCTGCAGACATCTTTTTTATTGTTCCATATTCATAGATAGACACTGGATTACAGCACTAGCAGAAAATGGGTTGCAGATAAAAAGTAAGTTCCCTTTCCAATTCAAGTTTGGGGAAAATACCACTGTTCCCTTTGGGGACAGGAGCGGGCCCAGAAGGCACTGTTATGCTGCAACACGTATGGTCAGGCAACTTCATTTCTAAAAACTGATTCACGTAATGAGAAGAAAAGTCTTTCAAAGAAGCAAAGAAGAGCAACTAGAAAGAAAGGCAGAGCTTTTGAAAAATGGTCTGCTTGCTTTGACATTTTAAAGCACAGCACTATATAAAAATCTACATATTGCTAGATCAAAAGTAATTTCAGACAGAAAAGGCAAGAATCACATATTTGCTCAGAGCCTGAAATGGTTGAGCCACAAAGCCGATGGCACTTTCTGTACAGTTCCTAAATATGAATACAGAAGAACAACGGCCTCTAGCAGTAGATAGCCATATCATATGCAGCTGACTCTTTACATCTTAAGACTCAAATGATGTTACAGGTGATTTAAGCATTTCATGGCACGCATTTTTAAGCTGTCAGCACTATTAATTATACTGAGTGAATGTCTGTTTCTCACACCTATCAAATATGCTTTATAATGGCACTTCTGCTGCAATCTATTATGAATCTTGTTTTGGACCTCTGGCTGAGCAGAAAAAGATGCATAGACTGCATGTCAGGTAAGGCAACCTACAAACCTTTCATTCTCAGACATAAGCCGAGTGTGGATCACTGATAGGTAAACAGAATGAAGGAGAAAAAGGAAGAGAAAGGGTTTGTGAAAAGATCAGCAAGAAATGTTCACACTTTAAGTGAAGTATCATGCCTGGGTGAATAAGTTCAGGGAGTGAGGAATGGAAGACTAAAAGTACAAGGGAAAAGATCAATTGATTGAAGTTGTACCTACAAGAAAAAGGTGAGAAGTAGGGAAAGGAAGAAGGAAAGGGGTGCTTTAGATAAACTGTGAATGAGAAGAAAAGCACATTTGATCTGTTCTGGTCCTGCTTTAGACATCACCTCTGTGCCTGGGATGATCATAGAACAGACCCTTGTATGCTAAGGTACACGGAAGACAGGGAGGTAATTCAGAAGGGAGACAGGGAAGCAGCATAGCTTTACCAAGAGTGAGTCCTGCCTGGCCAACCTTGGTGGCCTTCTGTAATGGAGTGACTACATAAGTGGCCAAGGAAAGACATTATCTACCTGGATTTCTCTAAGGCCTTTGACATGGCCCCACAACATCATTCTCTCTAAGTTGGAGAGAGATAGATTTGATGGGTGGACTGTGCAGTGGATAAGGAATTGGTTGGACAGTTGCATCCAGAGGCCTATTCTGCAACTTCATTTGGGTGAACCTGTTGAGGCCTTCATTTTGAAGTGTCAGCTTTCACATCTAGAGACGTTTGGCGGCTCTCAAAGCCTTCCTCCTTTCATTGGTGAATTGTGAAGGGCGTTACCATGAAGTTAAGAGAGATGCACAACTGGAAAATTAGCCAGCGCTTGCTCTTCACGTCCCTTCATCAGGATTTTCACCTAAAACTAGAGTGAAAGCTGCTTTCTGTGTGAGACACACTGAACCTGCTGAAGATCCATTCAAGCACCAGGGCAGATGCTCTCAGAATTTAGCAACACACTTCAAACGCTTCACTTAAAGATTCAGAACAGTAATTGCTCACTTGCAAGAGCCCCAATGTATTGTGCTCTGTATTGCTCTGTATTCAGTAAAATTACAGAAAAGCTAATTGGTTCTCTTTTACCTCAAACCAGGACAATGACTTGTGGCATGAGCACTGAGGGCTGAAAAGGCAGGGCAACAGCCGTGCAAAGGATGCGTGCGACAGTAATTCATACATTGGCTGGTCTTTCAAGGTAAAAGAAAGACCTTAGACCTCAAACCAGCCTGTATCCAGCATTCCCAGAGGGAGGGTTCCCAGCCCAGGAGCTCACTGAGTCATTGCCCAAACCCCACCACTTTGGGTGAGCTCACTGCAGTGTGTTCATGCAGAACCCAGTCCCCAGCTGAGATCCTTCTGGCATCTCTCACTGACTCATTTGAGGGCAAAAGAAAAAATTCGAGGGGGAAAAAGCACCCACATTTAACTCGGTTTATCAGTTCAAGGTCCTTACCTTCTACTACTTGATCATAGACTCTTTCTTCACACGTTAGGATCAAATCAAAAACATCTTTGCAGTTCTGGAATCTTTCTGGTCGTGGCTTGATTCTCTTATTTCTGTCCAACATGTGTAAAATCCCATTCTGTGTGTATCTGAAGTTGCTTGAGTTAAGTACCTTTACTTTAAGAAAAGTCATAGTTTTGAACAAATGACCTGTACAAGTTAAATTATTATTACTGTATCTTTAAAATAAGATACTTTCTGTTTGCAAATATAAAGACCAGCAACCACTAAATGGATTCCTAAGGTGGCAGCAAGATCACCATCAGGGTAATTCATGCAGCTCCTGGTGCTCAGAGACCTGACACTGTCATTAGTACAATGGCAGAGACGGCTTTAAAAGGTCCTTGTAAGAGCAGAGTTCCTCAGAAGGACAACTTTTCTTGGGCAACTATTTTTATATCCATAATGCTAAGAACAGACTGAGCTGTTTGCATGAGCAGAACGTCCTACAGTCACTGCCCCTCACTCCAGGGGCTTCTGTCAATCTTATGGTGCTTCTGGTGTCAACTGCACATCTGTATAAAACCCTACTCAGGCCTCAGGTTTACGCAACCAAACTTCTAAAGAAAATTAAATCCATCACAGAAGCATCATCCCTTAAAAATACCCCAAGATGTGTAAGTGGGAATGAAGAAAAACACTGAGTTTATGCCTGTCAGAACTTCAGTCACTGTGTGAAAGGAATCTGTTCTGCTCCTCGGTAGCTATATTTGTGCTGGTACTGGAAACTCCAGGCTCGAAATTACACCCTGCATCCCCCCTTTCCAACAGGGTTCACTAACCCCACTGTCTTCTCAGCCTCCTGGGACATGAGTTTCATCAGGAGCACCCCAGGGTTGACAGTCACCAATCTGTGCAATGGACTAAAAACCAAACCC
>JAOXNG010000001.1:31759756-31774877 GCA_028566535.1 Scolopax minor | reverse complement strand
AGGAATTCAGGCCTAAATGGATTATAAATTGAAGCATCCATGCTCTTTTTTATTATTAAATGTTTTTTTATCTGTCCTAAATTCAGCAAAAGGAAACGTTTATTAATTTCCAAAGTGAAGACATTTTTCACAGCTCATAACTGCAAATGCTGGATTTTTAATTCTCTAAAATACAGCAAATGACCTGCTGGGTTTTTTTAATCATAAAAATCACTAAAAAAGGGTGACTGTTTATCTGATATTTCTCCCTACCTGATCTTGGTAGATCCTATCAGATCTAATATATTGAATCATCTCAAAACATGGTTTTTTTGACTGATTCTAAAAGCCCTCCAATTAGACAGACGTCATAATTTATTTTAGCAAATCTGTTCCTATGTCCAACAATGTTTAAAATTAGAAGATATTTCCTTTTAACATCTAAATTTTAATACCTAAAGATCTTCAACTTTCAGATCTTTTTACTGAACTTTCTTATTTTACTAAAAGTTCTCATACTAGATCTGAGTTTAATGTTCTGGTTTTTTACCACCTTCTTTGGTCTTTTCTCCTATTACTAAGAAATAATGAAGAAAAAATTGCACCAAGAGTATTTGCACAGAACTGCTCATCTTGCTATCATATCCAATGTAAGTCTTTAAACATAAATATAATCTTTACATTCTACATGGTATTAAGCAACTATGCCAACCTGTTACTACCATAGACAATATAAAATACTGAACTCAAACATGAATTTCAGTGGTTTAGAGCTCCGAGCAAAAAATTCCGCTGTTGAGAGAGAGCAGGATTAGTTTGCTTGTTTCAACACCAGTCATCCAAATCACTTTCAGACAAGTCAATTTATTTTATTATCACCTAATTCAGTCCTTAGATCTAATTCATTTTGAAAATCAATTTTACTCATAGATTAAGGATAATGTCATGAAGTAAAGCTGCTTATAATTATGGGAATGGCTGTGTGTGAGCACAACCAGGAAGAGAAGTTAAAAATATGTAGTTTATTAAAGACTATGTGAATTTTTCTAGTTCATAGGAGAAAACAGCAGTTCATGGGCTTATTTTTTCAAAAACAGAAAATTAAATAAAACCTAATCATTCACTTTCGTCTTATTCATTCTCAGCTAGAAATTGCACATATTGCATATGTTTTTAGTTCTTTTATGTGTGACAAAACATGGAACATAAAATGCTTTTAAAGGCTTTTCTTATATATAATCTGGGTTTGTAGCATTCCAGTATCTCAAATCTTAATGAGATGACACAGTGGATATAAAGTTCAGTAAATAACATTATGACAGGAATACTAACTTCTTCTTGCTTCCTTCTTTTTTCTACATCTACTTTCTTGTGTACTGTAATAAATTCAAAGTAAGACTCTTGATATTAAGTGTAGGATTTACCTCACATATTTTCCAAACTTAGGGATTTTGTCTGAAATAGTTCTATGGGCTTTCTTTAGAGGGCTCAGTCAAGCATTCCCAGCAAGTGACTCGAATATCCCATTCTCTCTTCATAAACCACAGAGAAAGCCAAAACCCGTGTCACATACCCAACCTTTAGATGGTTACAATAAAGCACAATGAATCTTCCCATAAGAGAGCCTGGATTTATCTGACTGTATCTGTGCAACACCTGGAGTCCCTCACCTGAGACCAAAAGCCAAAGTCTACTCCTGGCACTTAACCCAGAACCCAAGCGTCCCCAGGGAGCCGAACCTTCTGAGGCAGCTGTAGCACCATCACTAGCAACAACAGGAACACTAACAATAATTTATCTCCCACTTCTTTAAGTGTTAAGATTCAGGAGGGAGGATACAATGATGGCACAACCCACTCCCAAATGAGGGACCTATTATTATACACTCAGCTTTACTTGCTTTGTAGCAGCATCTAGAAACCTCTGTGGAAGGTCAGGAAGCACATAGTCAGTACTAAGAAAACAGACTTCGCCCTAAAGAAATTATTCTTCCACTCCAGTGCAGCACCAGAAGTGCAACTGCACTTTCTGCTTCTCACTTGTTCTGCGGGGTTCACACACCCAAAGAACATGGAGAAGGTCAAGCACGAAGAGATACTATTGTCCTTACACACTCACAGGTCCAAAGACAACAGTATACTTGTTCCTTCTTAGCAAAATTTGAACACTTTTTAGTGGATGTCATAGAAATACACATTTTTTGTCCATGAACCTCATGCAGTCATGTATTGAAATAGTGATTTTATCAATATATAGAAAAACATAATTTTCTATATAACTCATCAGTAACTCATAAGTTCCTTTTCCAAACACCCTCTTTTTTTTTTTTTAAACACTACCTCTACTTGCCATTTACTGCCAGCACAGATACTGCATTTGAATCTATAAATAATATATCTCAAAGTGTAGGTTTAATCTATGAAGTTCCTATGGATAAAACTACTACCTCTTTGGGTATCTGTCTTCATCGAACTGTAAAGTCTGGAGATGGTTGCTAAAATCCATTTGTGAAGCAGAATTTAGTGCTCAGATTAAATATGACATTATATATGATAAATGGGTGTGCGTGAAGTTGAAGGCAGGCTCATGAGTTCAGCAATTTTCTGTTTTATAATAGAGGCAAGAAACCCCAGGCAGCTGGCACATCGTGGCTGAAGTAATGTATCTTCCTCATTCTGGAATACTTCATTCAACAGAGTCAAACTCATTACCACCACCACCAATTTTTAATGACACTTTCTAGGTTCAATCGTGATCTTCTCTTTTTTTTTTTTTTTCCATCAGTTCTACATTCAAATAGTTTCAGAGAGTTAGGAATTTCCTGGATCAACACTGAGAAGGTGAGAATTGGCCACTGGTGGATTGTTTTCCAGGACACCAGATGTAGGGAGCGAGCTGCAGCACAGCAATCCCAGTGCAGTACAGTTCCTCCTGGGGAACTAGAACCCTCCTTGGGTTGCTATTTTCAGCACTGGGAATCATAAGGCTGATATGTGTCACGCAGGCAGGAAACACATGCTAAGAAAGAGCTGACAACCTTAAATAGGACTTCTACACCACATGGCAGACAAGTTGGAAAAGGGAAAAAAGACCACTGTGTTTACTGGTAGATGCAGCTACTAATAATTACACATTACTTCACAGGTAATATTTAATAACCACCCCAATTCATGGTTAACATTTAATGACCACTCTAATTCAAATATTTATATTTTCTTCCGATCATGGACAGTTGCCACAAATACACAGGGAGTTACTTTATACCTGATCTGAGATGTTATTTTGTTGGGAACCTGAAATGGATCATTCCTGCAATTTATTTAATTAAATTATTTGTACAGACTGCTACCTATCTTTTCAATAAACTCATTCTCACATTTTGCATAATCAGTTTTCTATCTAACCTGAATAGAGAAAAGTAGAAGAAAACAAAAAATTCCCAAAGGGACTAGTATACTGCAATTTTACTGTTAGTCTTTTATAACAATGTGTCTCAAAGACAGGTCAGTAAACCACGTTAGGACAATTGTGCATAATTCTGCCTTCATATGCCTAGTATGAGAATAAGGAAAAATGTTATAAATTAACATATTCTCTCACTTCATAATTCAATATACTGATTTCAAACATGTCTTCATTTTCTACATTCTTTACAAGATACACCATTTTTACGTTGGCTTATAACGTAGTTATAATCTATATTTCATGCTGGAGCTGTGAAATATTCTTCACTTAGAAGTGAAAATAGTATTTTAACTTTTTCCTTATTTAAAAAATTATTAAAGCTTTATAATTTTTAAAAAATATATTTCACGATATATCAGACATGGTGGATATATAATTATGTGGTAATTCATTGGGAAAGCACATTTAATGGAAGATCAAGATCTTCAAATGTAAAATCAAGACACTTCACTCAGATGATTCACATACTGTGAATCGCATGCAAGAGATTTTTAATGGATGTCCATTTGTATATTTGCCTTATTTGTTCTAAAGTGTCCTTAATCCCACTAAATCCTTAAGTTAAAATTAAACAGAAAAAATAAAAATGGAGAACTAATTGAATCTTAATGAGGGAAACCACTGATTAAACAAAATGGAGCATGTGTTCCCTTAACCAGTGCTTAGGGCACTCAAGCTTCTGGAAGGGCTCCCAGATCCAGCACCACTTAAAAGGTGATGTGCTCAGGAGGAACAACTTGCACGAGTCAGAGAGAAAAACATTAGTGTGTAAGGTACCATATGCAAATTTAACTAATACAGGAAATGATGGTGGATATTACTAGAATACAGTGAAGGGCTGGCAGTAAAACATGCGGGGCTATATATAGGCCTACGAATCCCTATGTTCAGAAACTATAGAGGATGTACCTTAAGGCCCTAATAACGCAAACACTTCTGTACATGCTTTCAGTTCCATAATAAATTAAAAAAACACAACTAAGCTCCAAGACCAGAAGACCAAACCAATAAAGGGAGAAATATTAGAAAGTTCTTCAGACCTAAAAATGTCTTGTTTAACAAAAAAAATTACCATTTTGCTTTAAAAAAGAAAAGTCAAAACAGTATGGATTTTCCTTTCAGGATATCTGTGTATAAATCAACTCACTTTGAAGATAATTTTAAGAAGGTTAGTGATAGGCTTTTGATGGATAAGTGCCACATTATCCACTCATGGATAATGAGAAATTCTTTTCAATGAAAGATGGTAATTTTTACAAAGGCTACAAGATCTTCTGCTCGAAATACTAAGATCTTTAACTTCATTTTTAAGAAAGGTAAAATGGTAATAGTGTTTACTTAAAGCAAATAAAAATGAGATTATAATTGATTTAAGTTCATTAAAGGTCTCTCATATTCTTTCAGGAACTTAATCCATCACAAAATTTAAGCAAATAAATTGAGCCAAATGAACCAGTTACTTATGGACATGACAGTTCAACAAATGTTCAAGTCCTCTGCCAGATAAGAAGAAACTGGATTCTAAAACTACCACAAATTGTGGCCTGAATATCAGTTTCAAATCACACTGAAAAGCTTTCCAAACATCAGTGTCAGAAATAACCTGAAATAGGTAGAAAACCTTAAGAACCCAGTAATCTCACTGTGCACTGATATAATTATTAGCATCTTTATTTTTCTAATGAGTCTTCTCTTCCTGCTCCTGTTTCCTGTATACTTCTCTATTTCACTAGCATTTAATATTGTCAGAGACAGTCATTTGGTATCACTCTCATCAGTACTGATCTAATGGACATTGTTGTATCCTGTTACATATTTTCACCAGAGAGGGACAAGGTTCTGTTGACACAGCATGTGGCTAGATTAACCTTGAATGCTCATGCATGTTGAACAGAAGACCCATGGACTCATTCGTTATCTTAACTATCACTAAGGCACCAGGTTCCATATCAGCATCGCAAGTGTAGAAAACACTTGATATTCAGGTCTCATACTGCTTTCAATATGTCACAGAAATGCAGACCTACTAGTATCTCAGAAACTTGTGCTCAGAAACACGATGCTCTGGGTATGAGTCAAAATATGTCTACCAGGCTCACAGGAAGGTAAACAAGGCACGTTTCTGAGCATTATGATCACAAAACACATTTTGATTATTTATTTACAAATGTCAGACATTTTGCAGTAGCAAGAAATGGTCTTCCAGGATCCAAGCAGAGACATAGCAGACAAGGTAAACAGGTATTAAGTATATTCATCCACTTTGTATTTTAGAAGAAAATACCTATCTCTCTTTAGCAATTTTGAATAATGCCATATGTTGTGGTAAAAAGCTTTAAACAATGTAGATTCTGGCCCTCAGTTCATATCATGTATTTTTGAACCTGCTGTTCCAGAGAAAATCCAAGCTATATATAATTTATATATATATAATTTAAGGTTTGAGGGTTGGACTTTTTACTTCTCTCATAATCAGGCAGGAATTGGCATTCATGGGAGGCTTATGTGCTGAAGCAGTAATGCGTTCATGTCCACAAAACTCATGATGTAGCATTTTGTGGTCCATAAAGAAGATTCTGTCATCCTGCTGGAGAAGAGGTATCAGTGCAAGCCATCACGACACTAAAAGGACATCAGTTTCCAACAACCAGTCAACACTCAAACAGAAAAAGCAACCACTCAAGCAGCCCCACTTCATATTATATGAAAGGTTTATATTGTCTTTCGGAAGGTTGCCTCTACTTTTCTGGACCCAAAAGAGCAGAATTGCTCCTATCTCACATGTGCCAGTGAAGTCCTTGAAGAGCTGAGTAGTTAATTATGCAGTTTCTCCTTTAAAGCAAGTTTCAAGTATGAAAAGCTCCAACCCTTGGCAGAGAAAGTTTCTCCACTTATGTCTAAGAACGACAGGGTACGGTTTGCTTGCCTTCTCAGACTGACAAAAGGAACGCCTGCCAATACCAAGTACAGTACTTTTAAACATATGCACAGCTGCCTATCAGATACTTAAATCATTTAGGTGATTCTTCCTTAAAAACAAAAGCATTACTCAAAAGTGACTTAAGAACCTAAAATGTTGATCTCATGGGAAAGCCAGCGCTCAGCAAATTAGGGCTGAATGTAGATTGAAGTAGCTACTCTGCACTATCTCCCCACAAAAGTCTTCCAAGTGCAGATGAAATACCAGCAATGTACTCACAAATTCAGCACTCTGTCTAATCACATCCTCATGTACACATAGAAATAATCGCCCTGCACTGAGACGCCCTGTATCTTACTGGCTTTCTTGCTTTATCAGCTTTCACTGAAGCTTGGTGTCCTAGGGATTTTTGAAAATAAGGCATTAGGTTCCCTAAAAAGCAGAAGTGCTTTTAACATTTTTACTCCTGGACTATTAGCTTATTTTGCACAACTCAAAGTAATCACTAGAGTGACAAGCTGCCTTTTGAGGCTTGATCTAACCCAAACTTGGGTACTGCCTGGCTCTGCACTATGAAATCATGAAGTAAAAAGTAGAATAGTTTGATTAGAAATAAAATACTGGAGGAAGACAGTAACATTTTTTGCTATTGATGCCTCTTATAGCCAAATGTAATCACTTACTCATTAAGCACAATAAAAGATTGTGCTTTTTTGCAGCTTTTTATTGCAGCTTTTAATGAGTGTTTTGGAGGAAGAAACAAAATAAGTCTGTTGCTGAAAAAGACTCTTCATTCTTTTCCTGCAAGGTTATTATCCCAAGTGAAGACCCACTTTGATTCACTGCACTAGATGAAAGAAAAGTTTAAAATTCAGACTTAGGAATAGGATATGAATTTAATGGGGAGTCAGCGGCAACTTAGAAGCATGCTGGAGAGAGCTCAGATGTCAGGGGAAAGAGGAGAAGAGTCAAATATTACCAGTAATAGGCATGAAATAACTTTTTTGGCAGAGGACTGACAATCATCACAATGTTCCCTGAGGGATGATTCACTGCTTGCATTTGCCTTGCACTTCTCGAATTGCACTCTGGAAAGCAACCTTTATTATAACTGTTCTATCAGTAAGTAAAAGACCAAATTATTTATGGCTTTTTTGTTGATTTATATTCACAAGATTACATTTCAAGCACTAATTTACCTGGAAAATAAATATTGCTCCTGTTTCATTGCAGAAGCCTAAACTTCGATGCACTGATTCATGTAATGTTTGCTTCCCTGTAGTTAAGTGCACATTCCCCACTGATGGGAAACGGACAGTCATTGTAACAATTCTCAACTTCTGCCTTTGATTACCACAAAACAGAACTGGCTAAAAGTCAGGGGATTTATTCCAAGGTAAACTCAAAATTTCTAAAAAATAATGTATTTCAGTTTGGGAAAAAAAATCTTTTTAAATTTCCCATAGAAGGAGAAAGATTGATTTGAAAACGGGTAAAAATCCTTAGCTTATGGAATGCCAAAATACCTGTCACATTTTCAAGCCAAATTCTGAACATCTCAAGTCAGTGTAGCTTCAGGTTTTCAGCTTCCTAGCTCCTTGTTCCCCAAACACTTCTAGCTGTTAAGTCTGAAAGCTCTCAGCACTCAATCAAATGCATGAATTCTGAGTACTGTCCATTTTTTTGGCTGATATCTTTGAACTTGGGACAGACCATATGGTGAGACATCTCAAAGGACATTGACCTTTAAAACTACCGGTTTCCTGTTTCCAGATCAGTTAATAAGTATGTCTTTTTAGAAGCCATACAAAATCCTTGACTGGTGGCCCCAGAGTCATGGATCGGTTTGTCTGAAGGCAACTTACATGGTAGAACCACCTAGAACTGTTGGTACAGCACCACAGAAGGCAAAATGAGCCAAACATATTTCCAAAGAAATCTCATGTTTTGTTAAAAAGTGCTAAAACAACTTTTTAAATATCCTGCTTTAAACATCTGCTCCCAGATAACTTATCTCTTCACTCTGGTGCTTGGTGTGTCTTGTTTTTGAATTAAGAATTCATGATCTTTACTCAAAAATTTTCCCTGATCCCCACATCCTCAATTGCTGTTGCCATTGCCACCATTGATAGTATTGTGTGTGTAAGAACGCCTCCTAGAACTTGACCTGATCGTTCCAATTGTGCACTTTCTTTCTCTACAGTATCTATCTATCACTTTTTAACCATAATGTGCACAATACCAAGAAACCCCTTATACTTCATCTTTGTTATTGCAGCTACATATTGCATACATACTGTTATTGCAGTCTGGTTACCATGACATTTTCATCACCAAGAAATACATTTAAAAGGAAAATTTGCTACGACTAACTGCCAGCAGCTCTAGCACTCATGTGAGATGAAAAACTCTCCAGTAAGATGCAAGTGCTGGAGCAAAGACTGCAACATCAGATTTATATAATCTGGATGGGTGCCATAAACCCTAGATGACAGAAGCAGACTTTCTCTCAACTCAAATGGATATTTAATTATTTATGCAAAGTAGAGCAGGTCTAAGAGCAGAGAGTATGTGCACTACTCAGCCCTACAATAATACACCGGAAATAATGACCTCCCTCTGATTGCTTAAGACTACAAATCTTCCACACTGAAGGATGGTGCCATATCTTTACAGATGGTGGTAGGTCTTATCTTTGGCTTTTGATGAAAAAGACAAGCAAGTCCTGGATTCATTCTATACTAGAAGACAAGTCAGGAAGTCTCTTTGAACTGGAAATGGCACTATCAGAACCCATTCAAAACCCTTCACATCAGTGCCTCCTGTTCTTCTTACATTACAGCCTAATGTAGCTAATTACAGCCAAGTAAAAGATCAAACAAATGTTGCTATGAATGTATCAATGCATACTCAAACTGAATGCAATATCACCATACCCATCCTGCTTCTTCCTATACCACTTATTTGTGACCCTCGTAGCACACAGCCTTCCCATGACATTCTAAGGCACCTGCCAGGAGGTGTGTTCTCATGCCAAGAATTCCTGCTTCTGGGCACAACTGCAATGTGCATAATAACAAGCAATAGCATTGGCCTTGCCCATCAAGAAATTAACTGAAAAATTATTCTAAGTGATTGACTCAACTTTTTTATCAACCAACATCCAGCATTTGTTTGTCTGCTAAGGCCAATGATTGGTCAGAGTGATGTCACCATGGTCAGAGTGAAACCAGAAGTGTAACAGTATCCATGGTAACCGACAGCCTCTTGTTTCATGAGAAGACCAGTATTGAAGTGATGAATTTCAATTTTTAATTTTGGTGCCACCCTCATATCTTAACAAAGAAAACATCCTTGAATAATAATAATAAATATGTTGTAAGCATGAGATCACAACATTTTAAAGGTCTTAATTTTTATTAGGTGTCAGTATATCATCCTGAAAACTCAGATATAGAGTAAAGAACTGAATTCAAATCCTCCATAGGATAAAATGTTCCCACTAAACCCAAAAGCAGTCCTGTGAGCTCTGGAATAATTTCGTAAAGGAAATAAGCTTACATAAAGTATTAATCAGATTTTTGTCCTCAATAATACAAACAGTATGATCTCATTATAGTGAAATTCAGGTGATGCCTGAAATGGTGGGCCAGATTATGAACAGTTCATTTCAATTAAGAACTCAAAATTTACATAAAGAACACAGAGAAACACAAGAAAGTTTTATGAAATGCAGCAGAACTAGCTTCATCAAGAACTTTGCCCTCCAAGTAGGGAAGAATCCAAAGCCTACCTTGAAAACAACTGAATCATTAGTACACAATATTTGAACTTCTCAAACTTCAGTTTATTTAGTATTTTGCATATTCACAATGTAATTATTACACTTTTTACAAGCTTAGGTCTCGGCTCATGCAGTCTGTACATAAGCAATGCTTTCTTTCTTATAAAAAAGCTCTGCTTATGCTGGGAATCCAATTTACTTGCTTATGCAAGTAAAACCCAATACTGATTTAAATTGTTAGGGATGTCTGAAACAGGCTTTACAAATCTCAAAGTTGTTCAGAACAGCTGGAATAGGAACTAGATTTTAATCCTGAATTTGAACTTAACACAGAGCTCCTTCCATCTCTTAGAACTGAGACAAAATTTTAGTTGCAAATAATCTCTGTAATTTCAGCTGTTAGAAATGTGATTTCTGAATGCCTTAACATTTATGGCCCGATCTCTGTTTATGAAAAGTTTTACCATTTGTAATTTAAAACTGAAGTCAGTATATGCAGCCTTTCCCTAGTGTATTATGAAAACTACCACTATATTGTGGTGGTAGGATTTAATGAATTTTAGATGGTGTCTATATTACAGAATTTTGTGTTTAGTGTTTGTTTCTGTGGGCTTATTTTCATTTTTCTAAGGATCACCTGTTGATTATATGTGCATAAGTAGATGGTTGAAGCATTTTTTTATAATCTAGAGAAAGAAATAATTCTGTACACTAAATTAGAATAGACAAAAACAAATTGAAGGTCCAGATCTCTATTTTTTCAATAGATTCAAATTTTGAATTGAATTTCAATTCAAAAATATACAACAATCTATTGTTGTATATATGCTTCTTTACATCTTTATTATTCATATTTAGTAAGTATGTTTATCATTCATATTTAGAAACTCATTGTATCTGCAAAAATAAATGAAGGCCGTATAAAGAGCATAACTGACCTTGAAATGCATAAAACAGAAAAGAATGAATTAACATGGGAGGTCATCTTACCTGCCAGGCCAAAGACGAAACAGGGTGTAAAGAGATGATAGATGAAGAGCCACATGGTTATCTTCTGTTCGGGGATTATCTCAAAAGGCATTGTGCCTTGCAACACCAGCATTCAGAGAGCTAAAAATACCTGATCAGAGAGAAAGAAAAAAGAGTGAATAAGTCTGACATAAGGCTTTATCTCATATCACATTTAACTTGCCATATTATCTGTCTAAACTGAATACTTAAGAGTTAAAATAGGACAGACGCTTTTGAATAGTACCAAATTTTCTGGACCAAATTAATGATCTTTTATTCAGAAAGAAAACTGTTTAAGAGTACTCAGTGATAGTAAGTAATATGACAAAATGTTAATAGTGAACATCCTCTTTTAGACATATCTTCCCATATTAAAACTATGATTTGGGCTGGATATAGATCCTCTCTCTGAGAATACTCCACATTACTAGAAACATTAAAATAATACATAGTTTGCAATAAAATAAGGAAAGTCAAGATTTTATCCTCCTTCATCTCAGTAAATACTACATTAATGATTTCAAAGTCTGTAGAAAGAAAATCAACATGAAACGTGACCACATTGATCTTTTTCAGGATTCCTTTATTTTGTCTAGTATGTAATTCCTTTTAAACTTTTAACATACAATTCGAGATCCTCTGGAAAGGTGGTATTCATTTTTATGAGTTTCCTTTTTAAATGTTGAATATAATCATTATTGCAATGTCATATTCGAAGTTTTCTCTTTACCCTGTGGGAGAAACTCTGCTAAAGAAACATGGAGCTTCGTTTGAATATTCTAAGATTTTAGATACCATTTTTCAGAATACTTTACTTCTATAACATTTTTTACTTTTAAACAAAATACTTTCCTAGCTTTTTGTTTATGGCTGAAGGATGTTATCTGTTTCTTTAGGGCAATGCATCATCATGCTTGCAGTGTGCAATTTTCCATTTTGTTTAATGGATTTCTTGCCATGAATATATAAATGCATCCTTTACATCCATCACATCTTGCTCATACTTCTCTTGATGGGTTGTGCTGTTGCACTGGTTAAATTATGACCTTCACACAGAGCTTGTTATTGTATCTCAGGCACATGCTGATGTTATCCACTCCTCTCAGTATATTCATTTTGTTACTATTGCATTATAAAACATGCTTATACATATTTGAATACACTTCATTGACATGCATTCTAGGACATGTTTGCATGCTAAAATGGCATTATTTTTGCAGGATGTAGTCTTGATGTGACCGTTTCCTTGCTTCCTATGCTAAGTACCAATGACTGATAAGTGGCTTCTGCCTTTCGCCAAGACTTGCTCTTTCCAGGTGAAAAAATTTACCAAATTGTTCTTCTTTTCCAAAATACCAAAATACCTAAGATCCTCTTAGATCTTGTTTTGAAACTGCACTATTTCCCACCCCCAACACCAGGAAACGGGCAGCTGTGAATTCCAAAGCACATACCTGATTCCCTAAGTATGTTTGGGATACGTGCTGATGTGATTAAGAGAGGACCTCTCTGATTAACAGAGAGCTGCTGACGGACAGGCCTGTCTCACTCTACCTGCCTCTTTGAGGTGGCTAGGAACACTTCTTGGCCATCAGACCTGTACGCTTGTCCCCTCCTCCTCAGAAAAATGCTAAGATTTTATTTGACCATGCCTCAAACAATGAGCTTTCCTTAGAAGAGTTTCATGGAGTATTTTGTTAAACTCAGTGTAGGAAAATGGCAAGAAATACTGCAAGAATCTTTTGGCTCAGAAATGACAGAAACTGTCATACTGCACATTTTTCTTTTTTTTAGCAATTAAATCTTTAACAAAAGGTTCAAAACTGTATTAGACACCATGACCCTAAAATCATGGCTGCTACATGGAAACATTATTCAGCAAAATAGAGACAAGAGCTAAACAGCAATCCTCAGAACTGAGATTTATTTAGAAATATTGCCTGGAAAAAGGCTCTTATGTTGGCAGTAAATGCATATGCTTACTGTAGATGGATCCAAGGGGATGAATTTACTAAACATCTTTACCCTCCCACTTCTGTTGGCACTAAAGTTTCTTCAGACTCTGTCACACAAAGGACATTCACAACTATTTCAGGCATCTACCTTAAATGACCAAGGTATGAACTACTCGCCTATGTGATTTCTCTGAAAGACAGAAGTAGGTTAGATCAACTAGTGACCTCGTAGAGTTTTCCACCAGCCATACCCTGGCTATGCAGCTTCTCGTGTTATGGCACTGCCTTGCCTGGAACATTTATTTCCAAGTGACGTGAGTTAAATTGTGTAGTTACACTGAAATAATGCACATAATTAAACAGCAATGAAACGGGAATTCTGCTGGGAACAACAGTAATTACGCAGTAACTCATGGTGATAATGACTGTGTTCAAATGTACTGATAGATGAAACTGTTAAGAGTAAACCTGTGTTCTGTCTCTGACATGACAGGCATCACTACAGATGTAAGATCCCTCCTCCATCTCTTTTGCAGAATTCAGGTTTGCTTTTGGAAAGTTACCTTGTCCTCTAGCTCTCCAAAAATTCCTTTCTGTTGGCTCAGGAAAAACATGGTTTGAGTGCTTGTTCACATTACAGTAAATAAAAATTGTGTCAGTAAATGCTATAAATACCTCGTTTTATTCAGATACAAAAATACCCACCATGCCAGGATTAAAATCCTTGCTCTCACTTTTTTCGGCTGAGTGGTTTCTATATATATATAGCACATCCATCCCTCCTGATTTATCTCAGCTTGTGGATGAGAAGTGAGGCTGTTTCACATCGCTCTGCTGAATTCTGGCAGAACTGCCTGCTATGTGATGAGACAGCACGTAGGTTATCATCTCTGTGTCTGAAGTAGTGTGGCTGTACTCGGTGTTACCACCCAGCTGCCCAAGGATGAGTCTGGGCATATTAGATGCAGCGTGATCGTGCCGGAGGCAGCGCTGTGGGCTGCCCCGCTCACACGGAATTATCTACTGCCTCTTTTGCTGTACAGCTCTCTACCTTTTTTCTTCACAGGGTGAAGATATTGAAAGGATATTGTTGCCTTTCCCAAACAAAAGACCAGTCATTAGTACAACTCACTTTTCTCCCCTGTGAAAGTACAGCGATTATATGGCTGGACATACTCCTTTTAGTCTGCACAGTGCACTATGCTTCTTTTCTCGCAACAAAGCACCATAATTTTAACAAATGAAAAAGACATTTTTAAAATATGTAATAAAATATGAAGGCACTTAACTGCAACTGTGTCAAGTTTAATTACTATCTAATGCTCATTAACACATTTAGGTCCCTTTTGACTGTTCAGTTTCCCAAAGGGGCTGGCTAGAGTGCAATCCTCCCAAAGGAGGTGGGGGAAAACTGGGATATTGCCTGCTGAATAGAAAACACTTTCAATTTTGAACAGAGGGACCTCCTAGAACACTTCTGGCAGCTTGCGCTGCCTCATGACGCTTCTCTAGGATGAGGGATGTTCCCAGGACACAAGGGTAGACCTGCCTCTCTCTGTTACCTGATCATAAGGATGCTTGAATCTCTCAAGATGTGCTATAGGAAAGTGTCTATATTTTCATCAGTATTCCTTGTGGCCTCCATAAGATCTTCACCGCACACTTTGGTCTTCATGAAGGAGAAACAGACATTCGTTTTACAGTTATGAAAATAGCCAGTGTTTTGCATCACTTCCCTACTTAATGCAAAGATGTAGATGACATCACCTGTTTGCAAAGGCATTCATAATCTAGGCACAAAAAGAAATTACAGACAATAGGTAATGGAAGTCAGAAGAATGAGGATTATAAAATCATAACCTACGTAAACTACTAGATTTTAAATCAAGAAGGGTTGGGAATGGACAATGGAAAGCGAAGCCTCATTGAAACCCCCCCAATGAAATGTGGGGGACGTTAAAGGGGCGAAGAGGAAGTAAAGAAGAGAGAGCTCAGCATTACAGAGGG
>JAOXNG010000001.1:31732241-31745381 GCA_028566535.1 Scolopax minor | reverse complement strand
GAGATGTAAAAAAAAAAAAAAAAAAAAATATATATATATCTACAAAAAGAGTGGAGAGAATGCATTATGGCAAGAATTTTCCTTGTTCAACCTGTCTGGCATACCAAGAAGAAGACTGAGGAATAGAATATCCTGGCCACAGGACATAAGTATGGCCTGAAAATACTGTAGACAAAAAGGTTTTTTAATTTATTAGAAAAAGATATAATAAACAAAAAGCCAGAAAATTATTCTGGAATTATTTAGAAAGTATGGTGAAATCTTAGCAAAGAATATAGTGACATTCCCAGTTCTTGAGGTCTTACTGGACTAAGAGGTGAAGCAGCTGGTTGAACTCCGAGCTCTCTGTCTTTTCAGAACTGGAGCTGCAGAAGGAAGGCAGATTATGATGCTTTGGCACAGTGTTTCTGCAGAGTGGGATCCTGTGTTTTCAGACTGGCTACCTGTTCCCAAAGCTAGCACCTCCAGTTCTGCTCTACTTTATAGCACCTACTTTTAATGCTTTCATGAAAAGGCCCCTGTTAGACGACAAATTAAATCACTACACTCCACTGAGGTTGAAAGTAGGTAATTTTTTAGCAAGCAGCAATTTTTTGCTCCTAACAAGGAAAAAGCCTCCAACCTCCTTCATGTTTGAGTACTACAAACAGCTGTGGAAACCGCAAACAAAGCTGTGACCAAGAGACCAAAAATGCAGAAAGAACTGATTGTAAAAAAAAATTCTGTATAATAGCTACATCAATAACTAAAGGACTTGAGGTGATACTGTGTTATGAATTATCTTGAAAGATGTTCAATTCACAGAGAAATAAACTACCTGCAGGAAAAAAGATCTTTATAACCAGCAGCCGCTCAGCATTCCATCAGCAGGAGGATTAAAAATAACCTCAATGTATTATGGCTAGCTGTCACTGCTTCTCTCTTAAAAAACAAGCTTCATGGTAAAATTTAAGTTTATGCAATAAACCATATCTCAAAGCGCTTATTTTGAGAAATTTTTATCTTGTTACTCCAAATTCTATAGGTGAAATTTTTCAAGGCTGGCTTTTAGATCTTTTATAAGGATTATAAATTTTAGATTTTATTTTGGGCTCTCCCTCCTGTCCTTTTTCTCAGTATTTTAGCCATTCTCTCCAATGCATTTAGCACTGACATTTCAAAACCCATTGCTCTAGATGAAACATTGCTCACTCTTGGACCTTCTACACTCCCACTGATTCCCCAAAGACAACTCAATTCTTACGTCTCATGTTTTGTTTTTTTTTTAATTTATGTTCATTTTTTACTATATTCAAGCACATTCAGATGCATGCATGCACACTTATTCCATTTCTTGTCAGAATCTGTCTAGCACCAGGAACCCATAGCATCAAGAACAAGCCTTGTTATACCTTTGTATACTATAAAAAAGGTTCCTCTTATAGCACTTTACAATTCGTTATAAGTATTAACTGACTCATCATAAATCAAGTACTCTATGGTAATATTTTAAAATATCACCAAATATTTTAAAATGTGCCTGAAAGGCATCTGCAGCATTTTCCTAGATCTTATATAGTATTGCATAGTTTATTGCAATTGAACATTAGAGAAGGCATATTCAGATAAAGGACTAAGACACTGATCATCTCCAAAACTCCCCATGTCTTTTTTAAAGCCATGCATCTCATAAACTATCCACCAAAATTACTGAATTGTACAGATATCTCCCTGGGGGATGGAAAGAACTGAAAACCACAGGATCTACTAGTCTAAACATCTTTCCATTCTGCTCTGCATTGCAGCTATTCAGTATTAAGGAAAAAACTGTTCATTCCTTAAACTTGTTTTTAAAAATCCCATGGCATGATTTTGGTTCTGTGAAATGCAGCTAATGAACTGTGCACAATGATTTTCTGTTAGATCTTGGCCTTCAACATTATTTAATTGGCAATTAGTTCAACATACCACATTGCATGCACTGCTGATGTTACCAGGTTACCAGGACAGAAAGTACTTTTTTCTGAAAGGAGTAAAAGCAAAGGAAAAGAGTATATGAAATTCCATCACTAGAAAGGGTGTTTGAAAACCCATCACCACCAGCACTTGGCAAAGACTAAAGAAGGCTAGCAGATTGCAAAAACAGTATCCTGCCAGTGTCATGCTGCATAAAAAGAACAGAATAAAAATAGCTTAAAAAATTACCACAGCATTCTTCAGATTTCTCGCCTGTAATCAATTTGTAAATCTTACAGCTTTTATTTTTATTAATTCTCCCTCCTTTTAATGAAAACTGAAATACAATATAACCACTTACATTTGCAATGTTTCTGGCTGCAATATAACAAGTAGAGGATAAGGAAAGAAATGACCAATAAATTGGCTGCTGCTGCTTTTTCTGCAACAATAAGATCATTATGGCTTCAGATTGTAACCTGAATGCTCAGCCAAGTCAGCCTAAGTGAATCTCAGATTTTTAAAGTGTCTTGAGAAGCCACCTGATTTACTACTGTGTTACTACATCTTTTGTATAAGGTTATACAACTTAAAATATGAAGCAATGAAGCACTGAACTAGGACTATATCTTAGCTGTACAATTTTCTCTTCGCTTTGAAATAATTTTTCAAGAAGGTTTTGTGGGGTAAAAAATGTAATTTCATGAGAGAGTGCAGCTGATTTTAAGCACTATATGGACTCTTTTTTTCCAGGTAGAGAATTAAAGGCAACAATCTGTCCTAATGTCTTGAAGCAGATATAGAGTAAGTGATGTATATAACTATTGTGTATCTCAGCTGTGATGCAGCTGCTGCTTTTGTGTTACTAATGGATTCCTTTGCGGGCAGAAAAGGAATCTTCAGTCCTTTTTCAACAGGTGAACGGCAAAAATAAATTGCAAATCCTTGAATTGGCCTGACAGGGAGCCAATTACTATTTCAGCTGGCCAGCATCAGTTGAAAAGAAAAGCAAGGAAGAAGAAACATGACAGAAGATGACAGAAAGATGACAGAACACAAACAAAATTGGATGAAAAGGAAAAGTGGATTCAATACTGAAAATAAGAGAAGCCTCAAAATAAAATTAAGAAAGCCTACTGGTAGTTGTGCTGTTTTCCTTTCTTTTCTTTTGCATTTAATGAGAGTAAATGCAAAGACCAGGCCCCTGTGGACTTGGTCTATGGATCTTTTCTAGTATCTTAACAAAACACACTTTGCCCCTAGCAAGTTATTCCAGTTCATTATTTAAGTGATTTGGGTTTTAATGGAGTGCTGCATCTTATTCACCAGTAACTATTGGCTTGAACTTGGGAGGCAGCATGGGCAGAAGAGGGGAGGGGACAGAGGGGAGGTTTACTGATCCCTCCAATTATAAAGCCCTGCACGACTTGCCCAGAGGAGGGAAGGGTACTGGCCTCAGGGACAAGAGTGCAAAGAAAAAAGGGATAAACATGGTGATTTGGCTTAATAATATGCTGCCTACTATATCAAACTGGATTAGATACAGTTCATTTCCTGCAAAGGTTTCCCAAGCTTTTCTTGACACAGTCTTTTGCCAAATGAGAGAGTTGCTTCCTGCTATCCCATAAACGTGGGTTTAATAGAAGGATAAAGCTTTAGTACAAAGCTGACTCTCGCACGGTTCTGATGGTGAGCCTCAGCACATGGCATCTCCTACTCTGGAGCTTGCTCATAGACTGTCCCCCTGTACCTCAGCTGGGTGAACAATGATGGGCAGATGACAAAGATCTCTCCCATGGATGGAATTTTACCACCTGTAACAGTTCAGAGCAAAACAACTTACAGACTCTATAATGAGTGGCAGTCCTAACACAATATCTACATACTTCTTTCCTTCAGAGTTTGCAGAAAACATGCCAGTACATATGGTGTTGCTGGTATTGTAATTCACAGCAGAAGGTGTTTGATTTGATTTGATCTATATGTAAAAATGCAGTGAAGAAAAACATAATTGAAAATCACCAATTTTCAGTCAGCTACTTATCTTCTACTTGGAATGAGTATAAAATCTGAGTCCTTTGGGGAAGGGAATGAGTAGTGCCACTAGGGCTGGATGATAGACAGCTCAGACAACGTATTCATCAACTTCAACTTGCATCACAATGAATATTCTACTTTTGCAGCTGACAGTAAATAATAGCAGATTTGGGCATTCATAACACAAATACCTTCTATCAGGAAAGAGTGGCTTATATTACCCAGATTATGCAGAAGTAGAACCTCAGGCAACCTTCAACATTGGCAGCTCCCAATATGTCTGGTATACTGCTTCCCATCACCCAGAAAACTATAAGCTTTTTTCAAAATATTCCACTAGAAATAAAATAAACTGCTCTATACCACCCTCTCCTAAAACTTAATTTCTCGTTAAAAGGGATTACGTCAGTATTCCTATTCTTTAGCACAGCTGGCATTCACATATTGTCACAAAACAGGGGGGAAATAACAGAATCTGAAGGTGTGCTTCTGTCCACCCTTGAGAACTGTTAAACAGAAAATTATTAGAAGTAAACAACAAGAGCATGTACTGAAAAAGTTCACAAAAAATATAAATGATGAAAGCAGGCGCACCACAATTCCAAGAGCTCATGAGACCTCCTGGCAGAAGAAGTAGCTAACAAAAAAAGAAAGGAGAAATAGAAAAGATTAGATTGTTAACTGACCTCTTTCTGCCAGGTACCATCAAAATGCTTCTTTTATGCATACTTTCCATGAGGTCTTGGCAATTCCTCCTCCGCTCGCCATGCCAGCTACAGGTAATGTAAAGCCCGAATCTCCTGTGCCATATTAATGGTGGACACGCTGAGGTTCTTCGTCAAATTTCTTTCCCTTCTTTCTCTCTGTTTCACACCTGTTTTCAGCCCACAGCAAACGCTGATCTGTTACAGCAGCCTCAGGCTAGACTGTATGTCAAAATCACATTGATTTTTTCAAAAATACCACCTTTTGTTTTAGACCGGTTTCCTAACAAAAGAAGCTGCAAGCAATCAATCTGCTTGTACGTGTGTCTCTGTCTCTCTCAGAGTTTCCTTCTCCTCAGTAACTTGCACCTTTGCTAAAAGTATTTAAACCAAATCTAGTAATTCAAACGAAGTTGAAAGAAGTCTGGAGGACATAAGTTACCTGAAAGTGTCACAGAAAAATGTACTTTTCCATGACAGGTGTGCCTATGAGTATGGCAGGAATGGCATACAGACACAGTAAGAAAGAACGTGCACAAAACTGGTCACTCAGGGACATCTTAGCCACTGAAACAGCTTGTTGGGGGCTGGCAGTTCACCATGGATCAGATAATGCAAACACTATGTTTCATAAACTCTTCCACTCACAGAACTTCTGGTTTTCTAATCTCTATTTTACTTCAGAGGATAACGAATCTGACAATAAAATATTGGCCATGTTCATACCTGGGCACTAAAAAACCTTAAAACCATGCAACCAACCAGCACTTTGGGAAAAATTTCACTCTTTAGAACTTCCAGACATATCGGGTCTCCCCAAAATTAAGATTACAGATGTTTTCTGCTTAGTCTGATGAGACAGTTAGGAGAAGAACTCTAATTCCAGGAAATCTAAGTAGAAGTATAAGAAATTGTTTTCAATTTATCTCACACCAAAAAAAATTACATGAATGACAGATATGAATTACATATATACAATTTTTTTCTGCATTAATAGATTAACTTTTATTTAAATCCTAATTAATGATGTAGATGTAGAACAACATTGATCACATAGGTTTTCAGCAGAAAATTATTACTCTCCAAAGAATTTAATGATCATCTAAACAACATTACATTTCTTCCACCTTTTTAAATATTCAATGAGAGCCTGTGACACGTAAGAGGAATATTAAAGATTTTTAAAATCTTACTTTCATTGCATTTTATATATATTCTGAAGAAGAAACAAATAATTATATTGCACGGAAATCTACAAAGAACTAAGTCTTGTATAACTAATCAATAACAAAGTATCTAACTAAAAATAAACAATGTAATATAAAAAGCAAAGATGATCTTCCAAGCATTAATTATGTTCTTATCATATGGCTGCAGCTTACTTGGAAAGAATTCAACCATCTATTATTGTTATAAATATAGTCTATATGGAATATTTGGTATTCTAAAATTCGCCTGATTTCAGTTATAATGTTAAGATGCAAGATTTTGTTTTCTCAACGTATCTCAAAGTTCAATAGAGTGCATTAATATAAAAGAAAACTAGAACTATACACACTCTTAAACCTAAAGACTGATTTGACTGATAAAGTTTACACTTATAGAATAGTTATGGAGGGCTCAATTGACCTCATGAAAGGCATCGGTAAATGACTGCTGTGTCAGATCTGCCATTAAAAAGCCTAGGGTGAATTGCTCAGAGACACACAGAGTCAGTCTGATTCCTGCCACACTAAAAATCAATGCTTATCACAGATAGCAGGAATCCCCCTTATAAAAATAACTTTTGCTGTTCTTAATCTGTATCTCTGTATTTTGCACACATATTTGAACACATTTCCCAGGGTTCATAACCCGGTTATGAGAAAGGGCTGTGAGAAGCTTCCCCTGAGGCCTCCACCACTCCTTGGGTTGGAGGCTATGTTGAGCTCGGGCTCTTGCCAGAGCAATGCTGCAGGCACTCGTGCCCAGCACTGACCTTGCCTCGCTGACTCGACCTTGGATTTGCCTCATAACTGAACATCTGTCTGGCAATCTGGACTCTTACCCAACTTCTGGTCTCCATCACTGGACCTCCTCTGCTATTCTTTACCTCTAGGCAGAGAGGTATATGCCCCTGTACATGTACATCTGAGCATGGGTATGGTTTAAGTGACGAAAAAACAAAAGGATTTGTATGTTTGCGTGTGTGTGTGTGTATGAGAGGTGAGTGGGGAAGGTTGCTACGGCAGTCTGTGAGTGTAAACAGGGACTGTAATGAGTTGATGTGTTCAAGTTGGGGAAGTGGTCAAAACAAAGTGGGGGAGTGGTGGTCTCGTCAAGGATACTGCCCCTGCCTTGGCTCCTGGGGTGCCTTCCCCCACCAAGCAGCCCATACTTGCAGGCTCTGAGAAACTCCATGATCTCCTTCTAAAGGCAAACAAAGAGCTGTACTTGTTTGCAAGGGGAAAAAGACTGACAATAGGTGCTTTTTATAGACCATAAACACTTGCATCAGATATGATGAGGTAATGGAAAGCCATTCTGAATTTACTGCACCCAACAGTTTAGTACATTTAAGTGAAGATGGCATTTTCTGAATACAAGTGGCTAACTTTCATTCTGTGCGTGTCTTCAGGAAATAAAATGAAATGAAGAGTTTAAAACTTTGTGGCGCTCTGTGTGAGCGTCCAGCCAGAGGATCATTATGGGTATTGTCAGTGAAACTTCAAGTTCCATTTGCAGAGCCAGAGAAGATCTCCGGGACGATCGCTGAGGTATTATCCATGCTTTTGTAGTCTGGTGGCAAGCTTCCTATGTCATGAAAGCAGCTGGGGACTGCTCAGTTCCAAATGCCCTGATGCCAAGCTTGTTTGTCCCAGTTTCAGTAAGTTACAGGAAAATAAAGCCAACGCACACACTTTATTTCCTAGCTTTCTACAATGGGTTCATCTTTAATATCCTGTGTTGACCTACCGACTATTTACAAGGGAAGATGATTTTCATCACAAAAGTAGCTGTTCAAAAGTTAAATTATCATACCTAAAATGGATATCTAAAATTTAGATATCCATTACTTGATGTTATTTACTGATAGTGTATGAGACATTCTACAATATCTACTGTTGAACTGCCTGTAATAACATTTATTTAATAAAAGAGACAAAAATATATATGCAGTAAAACAGATGCACAAAAAATACTGATGTTTTGCTTATTTAATGCCAATCTTGCTTATGAAAATTCCATCACTGTATTTGGCAATGAAAGAGTTAACTTTTTTTCTATCTTTACTCATATTAACATGCAGAACTATTCTCCTTTTACAAGTTTAAGAAAATCAAGGGAAAACAATGACAGTGAGAAAAGTCTATCCTATTTCAGATGACATTCTGCCAACACTTAATTATCATTATTCTGTACACACTGATAGAAAGCATGTCACTATCTAGCAACTCATATTTTCTATAATAAATGCTTATAATTATGCATAGTACTTTATTCAAGAAAAAATACGCATCTGCAGTGACATTCATTCAGGTGCAAATGATTCATTTAGTGATCTTGCCTCATCTTTCTTCCAAGGCTAAAGAATTCTATGGAGCTTAGGCCAACCGAAAATCTCCAAAGAACTCTATGCTGTATTTTTTTTTCCAAAATGTTATGTCAGTCAAAAAATAGGTATAGTCCCTGTCTTTTCAGGAATAACTAAAAATTCAGCAGCCATGGTTCCCTATCTCAAGGGTCTTTGTATTATCATTCTATATACCATTGTCAACATTATGTCCCGTCTTTGACACCAAATCAGACTGGTTAAGCCTGAAGACCCGGCCAACTACTTTACTAAGAAAGTAACCACATTAACATGAACTTTTATTTAGTGGTAAGGTAATAAAACCTAGAAAGTTATTTCTGTATAGATAATTGGTACAAGGCCTTTTAGTTCCCTCTTGAGGCCCTAATTTTGTCTTGTCATTCAGTTTGTAGTGAAGGATTTCTCCTACATGCTTCCTTTTAAATGTCTCAGTAGAGCAACTGCTTATTTTGCAAAAGCACAATAAAAAGGTTGGTCTCTACAATTTAAAATAAAATGCTATCACGAGATTAAATCAGAACTCTATCCATTTAATGAAGTGTACAAGGTCACTTAATTCCCCAAAGATAAATTGCCTTAGGGCACATATACCGTTCTTTAACACAACGAAAGATTCACATGAAGCCACAGTTTGTCTCACAAAAGAAAACTATTTTTTGCAGGGATAAATTGACATTCTCTTCATGATGATCATCTGCGTTATAAATGCCAAAACAAACCCAAAACAAATGAGACAAAAAAGACACCAGTGATGAAAACTAGATCCTACAGTCTGTTTTGTTCTGGTCTCTGGCACTAAGAAAGAAGAAATATTTTCTTAGCCCACCACCAGAACAAGCTCCAGGATTAAGCAACCAGACTTAGCCTGTTGTAGCTGCCAAGCTCTGACTGGCCTGTGCCTGCCTCAAATACTTAGCTTCCAGGAGACCAGTTCTCACTGTTCTGCCAGGAATTGACTGTGGCAGTCATGAGCCAATGTTGGATGTTCTCATGAAAGGGCATTTTCTGTAAGAAGAAAGCCCAGGACGCTGGTCATCCAAGAAGGGACAAAAAATGACTTACATACCTGCTGCAGTATAAGCCACCTCTTCCCAAGGGGAAGATAGTTGTCATGCCTTTGCAGTCCACTTCTTTGCTCTTTTCTCCTCCAGTCTGCTCTGTTACATTATTCAACCTTTCCTGGATAGTCTGGTGCTTTAGTTTCTCCTTAGGACTAAAATTTCTGTACGCAATTTTGGTTTTAAATTTTACATCTCTTTTTTTTGAGAAAACATCTACCAAATTTCCAGAAAGAATGAATAAACTCTTAACCTTCATCATGGGTCCAGAAACCCAGCCTCTTTTTTCCCCTACTCCTATTTGTACGCAATAGCTCTTATCCTGGGAACAGTCAGGCAAAACCTATTTATTCTTAATACAGTTAAACCACCTTGCCTTTGTGCTGCAGAGGAGCTGCCTGCATGTAAGGTTTTAAGGTTTAGTAATTCTGTTGAAATTGACAGGAGAGCCTGGGATTGAAAAGGAGAAGACCTATGAAATGAGAAGTTCCTAGAGTCAACATTGGAAGATTTTTTGCCCTTGGTGTGGAGAACGGCTGTCTTCTTTCAGTTAGCTATTAGTATACTAATGCTTGTGATGCACTAATCAGTTAGGATTTGGAGCATTTTAAGTAGAGGAAAATTTGGTAAGCTTTCACAACAAAACGGGGGTTTTTTTCAGTTTCATATTTTTCACCTTACTTATGTTTAATATGCAATGAAACATTATAATATTTCATATAATTGAAATAGAAATACAAACTAAGTTACATCAAATCAAAGGAACACTGGTTCTCAGATTCGCAGTGCAGACATACATGTGTAAGTAGCCAACAAATGTATATTGGCAGATTAGAAGACAAAGTCACTTAAAAAATTGCTCTTTGGGGCTTTTCCCTCAGGTGATGTTATGATTAGGTCTGTGACCTTTTCTGCCATGTTGGAATTGGTAATATGATAAAACTTGAATGTTTTTACAAATGGCATATATTTCATCAATAAAGACATTTAGCTTATACATTATTTTGATTTTTGTTTCTCTCTGCCAACAGATTTCTCCACTAAATTGTTACTGTTAATATAACATTAACAGAGGTAACAGCACCAGCAGTTTGATAAATAATTTAGAAACCTGCCTACAGGTTTCAAATTTGTGGGATTTACACCAAATGTTTTTTTGAATTGGGGAGCCTTTGTTCTGCTTCATTAGAAAATATACAGGACACTGGTTATCCCCATAATTGGGCTATAAACAATCAACTCAAACCCCCAGATTTGCTATAGAAGCTGTAATATCCTATAGTTTATAATAGCTATTTAAAGGCTTTACGGACTCAGTGGAAAAGAAAAACAAATGCTGCACTATATTAAATTATCTATTCAAAAGAGCATTCAGGGTTTGAAAGTGTAATTAAAAATAGCTAATGGTTTTAAACATGCATTTTTTTACAAAATAATCAAGTTAGTGCTTGGGAATCACATTTTAATGGGTAATTTTTGAAATACATTATTTTTTTATGGTTGCATAATCTAGAAGCAAAGGCCAATACTCTGAAGTGCATCCTGAAGCCCTGATATGACAAAATTAAGAGTAGAGTCATTCAAGATGCCAACCATAGATGGAGGACAGAGATCTGCCCATATAGAAAACAGATCAGCCTACCTAAGATCTAAAACTCTTAGTAGGTACCCGATTATCTTCTTTCACTTGTCCCCTCCCAGAGGAGCAAAGGAGACTATATACCTACTTCATCCACCTCACTTACATGTATAAAGTTAGATGTGATGAGCCCAGTCCCTAGCTCTTAACATTTTGCCACATTAAAAATGATAGGATCTGTATCTTCTATTCCTTTTAGGAGCAACCCACAAAGAGTAAGACAAAGAGCGTATAAAAGCATCATTCTCAAACTATTTCTGATTTAATGACAGGGTCTGGTTTTCAGTTTCATCCTCTATGATACTTAGTTATAGTGTCTCTCAGAAAAGAAGATGGCATTCAACAAAACAATGATGCTGAAAAATGGGAATAAAGATATGATTTCTCACTCTGACCTCTTCATGAATATCTCAGAAAGATTGTATCTCTGTGGAAAAAGGAAAATAAAACCCCATAATTTCTGTTTGAGCTGCTACTTTCACGTTTTTTAATACTGAAAGCCCTACTGAAAAACAATATTCTCAGTTCTGCTACAAGTACACAGACCAAACAACATTAAATTACTGAGAGAAGGATCTAGAATTTAATTGAAACATATTCTGGTGTCATTTACATCTCAAACAGGAAAGAACAACCTCACAAACTGCTGAATTTTTTTTGGGAAATGTATGCATTTTAAAACAAGTCAGTCCTTCTAATTGATATAATACATCTGGAGGACAGATGAATACCAGAGAGATACTTTTGCCATGAAATTATCTTCTAGTAAGTGTGACAATTAACATCCTAACTGCATTTGTCTTGTGTTTACACTGAGTACCAAGAGAAAGACAAAATTGAGCACAACCCGTTACTAACCTGAAGAGAAATCTAATACAGGAACAACGCTTTGTAACTAGCTGAGATTTAAGATTTCTATTATGTATTATTTCTACAAATCTCAGCTATTTTAATTCACAATAAAGTTTTAAAATTGAAATAAAGCAAAAGGATACGTGGTTTCAGCTTCCGTTGTCAACACTACAAATAAACATGAATTCATCCCTAATAAGCACTGCAGGAAATCAACTGTGCAATCTTAATGATCCTAGAGTCTTTTGCGAAAGTATACAGTCCATAATCTCAAACAGATTCCAGAATACTATGTCAATTAGGCTATCACGCAGAGCAACAAAAAAGGCAATGCCAGCTGGAGGCATTCATTGAACCTCATTGTCGATGCAGCAATAAAAGAAACACTGTTCCACCAAAATGAAAACCATAAACCACAGATAAACTGAATTGGGTCAGGAAGTAAAACAATCCTGAGTTGCCAACTTCAAATGGTTGAGTATTAAAGATCTTTGGATAATCTACAAGTTGACAGATCTGGGGTTGTCTAAGTGGATGCCACTGCTGGATGTCACTGGTGCTTGAAAGAAAAGTCACTGTACATGTATTTATCAGGCAGTACAGCTTGGAAATGGCAGTACTGGGAGTTAGAAATACTCTCATGATAACGCTTTTCTTTAACTTGCTTTTCATTTTTATCATCTCTCCAACTACATTCAGAAGTTGAAATTGTTCAGTAAGCCCAATAACACTTACAGAAGCGAAGGAAGAAAATATAATTTTACAGCTAGCGACCATACCGCTGCAATTACCCTAATCCTAACATCATGTTTTGTTTGTTTTAAAGTAGGTATACTGGGCCTCCTGGAGGGGCCTCCTGGGCCTTCAATCTGTTGCATTTATTCTTGTGTCTGCTCAACACACGCTTGAAAATTTCCTTCTTGTATGCTAGCATCTTCATGGTTTACCACAGCATGAATTTTACTGGCCAAGTAAAATGGAGTACACACAAATCTAAATAGCAAGTCTTTGCAACAGACGTGTCCAAACAGCTAAAGCTGGAAAACTTCAAAATCCATGTGTCTACTGCTATCTTGCTTCAGAATTCAGTCATGATTCAAGCTTACTTCCACCTACATTGGATATACCTATAATGAAAATTGTATCTTTATACTCTTCAGATCATTTATTTTAGTCCAGTGGAAAATCTGGAAAGAATGGGAAAAACAGCACAGTTATATAGCACTGTATAGTTATAACTGCATATAGTTATACAGTTATATAGCACAGTATTGAAGCATCCTCCTCTGCTGACTCAGGCTCTGTGAGGAAACCAGACCCAGCAATGGAATAGATACTAGA
>JAOXNG010000001.1:31652360-31670963 GCA_028566535.1 Scolopax minor | reverse complement strand
GGAGATTCCACAAGAGGAAAAATTTCAAGAATGAGGACAATCACCTGTTGGAATAATCTTCCCCAAAAAGTGATGGATTCCTCAACATTTCACACTTTTAAGATTCAGCTGGACAGGGGGCTAGGCGATCTTGTCTAGACCATGCTTTTGACAAGAAAGGTTAAACCAGATGATCCCTGAGGCCCCTTCCAACCTGGTATTCTATGATTCTGTGATACAGTATTTCTTACTTATGTGTACTGTGTAGTTTTCATATTCAAGTGTACCCTGTAGTGAAATTTGAGCACAGCCAAAACAACTTTGTTGGTCTAGAAACACATAAAATGGTGAAGAAATACATAAGTTCTAAAAATAGCTTTGAGATGACCACAGATAATTGTATAACATTTATATTCAGGAGTCCCCATCCCTCCTCCCCTTCTCTGCCCTAAATAATTTGAGAGGAACAATCAATTGAAACGATTTCTAGAGATACCTAACCAGATAGTCCTTGTAATGCAACTGTAGATCATGGCTTACAAAGTTCAAGAAATATTAAAATAACAGTTTGAATAATTACATTGTATGCTATGCATTCTAACATCAAATTTTCCCAGTTTCATCCAAAACCTCATAAAATACGCTGTTAAACTTAACTGAGACAGGCAACAAAATAACTGTGATAAATTAACATTTACAGCACTGTTGCAAAGACAGTAAATCATGATACTTAAACCTAGGGACGACCAATAAACATCTATGAAAAATTTGCATTTAAAATTTTAAAGTTCAATCTTTGTGGACAGCTTGGGGAAAAAAAAGAAGTGTTTCTAACATTTCAGCTCTTTGTCTTAGCTCTGAAGCTATGGTTTAATATGATATTAGAAAGCACTGTCCAGACACAGTATTGAAAAAACAAAATAGGATGTTATTGCTTTTAATTTTTTTTTATGTACAGAAAAATAATACATGAGAGATATCGAGTTAATATTTTTACATTAAGAATTTGTTTCCCTTATAAAGCATCTTTGAAATAGCTAGGAAATTTTATTGTATCTTGAATGTTTTCAGTATTTCAGACTCAGAAATAATATTTTTTAATTGTTGATGTCACATGTGTTCAGTACTTCTGAATGTCTGCCTAAGATTTATTTTACATTAATGCATTCTTGCCCTCTAAGCTGTAAAAACAGAGAAAATTTCAGACTTAGTATGTCTTATATATTGCAGGTATCATATAAGTTATTTAGGTATTTACGATGTAGGAACCCTTTTATCTATCTTTCATGGGTTTTATAAAAATGCCAAGAAAACCTTAACCTGAAGCAAAAAAAAAAAAGTTACAGAGCCATAGTTTATACCTAACTTTCTTGATATAGTGCTTTTTCTCTAAATGAAGGCAGAAAAAAGCTATGAAAATTTCTTAGTATATTCTTTAGTAGGATTTGTGTGTTTGGTGATAGACAGTTATTCATGAGTAAGTCACTGGTTTGAAGGCCTGGCCAGATTTTATAAATAATTTTTTGCTATATAAAGGAAAACTACTATGGAAAATTATAATTTATGTTCCACTGAAATATTGAAACTATTTTCTGGGCTAACACAGCTTATAGAGAAATATCGTAAATCTTGTGAAGAAAAAGTGGGGGTCTGAGTAAAGCAAACACAAAACATTGTATTGTATCAGTGAAAAACTGAGTCCTTTGAAATGGGGTATCTAATTTGCTGATCTACTTTTAAAAATAACTTTATCAATCTCTAAAGCTACTTTTTTGGGTTATGCACAATTTTCGGTGTAACTGTATAAAATAATATATTAAAAATAACAAGAAATATCTTGTTTGGGCAATTTTGCTAGAAAGCAAAAATGAATAAAGAAAAGTGAATTGTCAACAATGGCTGGCCATTCATAAAGCTTTCTTTTATTTATTATTAAAAAACATCATGCTGATCACACACATCTCTGATGCTGAAGTTCACTTTATTTAGCTAGAACATAGAATTGCTTTGGTCAGAAAAAGAACATAGCAGAACATAGCTGGTTTTGTCTTCAAGGTCAATTCTAAATTAAGGTTTTGTAGAGGTTTGCTTTAGCATTTTAAGTAAAATATTCTTAGGACTTCAGGATAAATGGGAAATCAAATGTTTACCCTTTTTTAATAGGTATCTTTAAAACATTAAATCTATGGCAGCAGGTTGATAGTTGTATTTATTTTCCTATAGATACATAGATACTATTTTCTTATAGATACAGCACCAGAATGAAATTTAGCATACAGAATAATTATTCATAAGCTTGTGCTTATCATAGAAGTCTGACCAAGCGTTATATTGTTTTTCCTTAAAATATAACCTGTATATGTGCTTGCATGTTGCCACTGTGAAGCAAACAGAATGTCAACCTTTTCAAACGTAGCAAGAGCTATGGAATTTAAGTTGTATATGTGATACGAGGCAGAAAATCAGCTTTATCCTGTGGTTATAATTGTGATGTAAGTGGGTGTCAGGGCTCTGCCTATTCATTAGCAGCAGACGACATAGCAAATCAGTATATCTGCACTTTTACTCCAAGGTTGGTTAACTTGTAGGAGAAGAATCATCCTGGTGTAGGTAAAGCAAGGACAAACACGGGCTGCTACAGTGTCTGCCATGGAAATATGTGGCAGTAGTTCACAGGTTTGTTAAACTAATATTGTGTGTATTTATCACCCGTATCTCTCTCCCTAGAAACGTTTCTGTAGTGATTCTGGGGTTTGGATAAACATGTAGGCCTTAGCCTGATCCCTCACACAGTCTTATACTGTGGTGCTTTTCAACTTTGCAATCAATGGGTTATTTAAAAGGTCATTATGAAAAAGTAAGTTAATAATGGCAATTCAGCATTCCAAGTCTATGAAAACTTCAGAGGTGTCAGCACCACTGAAAAGCTCAGGGAGTACATAAATCAAAGTGGTGTGTAAACCGTTGTTTTAGTTGGACAACTGCACCATGATTTAAATGAACCTGTCCTGGGCCAAAATCCAAAACAAGGCCAAAAGACTGCAGTTCATTGTTTGGCTTGGTCTGAAATAGTTGGCTGCTACAGAAGGTTAAAATGTGCCTTGGCTGCTATATCATGCTTTTTTTAAAAGTCATAGGAACAGGATATTAAAAATCTAAATGTAGTGCTGTTCTGCTGGTGGTACTACTAATAACCAAGCAATCACAGATATAGCTGCAACACATCAGGCTACCACACAGCCTCATTTCACATTAGAGCACGTTTTTGGATTAAAGAAACTGTGTGTTTAGGTCAAATCATATAATATAATTAGATATATTAGATGATATATCTGACTGAAGGAATATAACAGCAGCATTCAATAATTGCTTCTATTGCTAGAAACCTTGGGTTTTTTCCTCTCTCTCTCTTCCTAGGAACTTATATTTCATGAATTTTTGTTTTCAAAATACAGGGCTATTATTGTATTTACACGTACCCTAATGTTACATAGTTGTCTTAAATACAGCTATTTGTGTATCTTTTTTTGATGGTATAAAGATAGTGCATTTTTTTTTTTACCTTATCTGGCAATCATTGTCTTCCTGAAGCAAAGGTTGGAAACAATTTAGGGAGGGACACTCTTTCACATAATTGCTTAAGTGAGTTTATATACATTATTGGTTCCCCAATATAAAAGTGTTGCCTGAGCCTAATAAAGGTGACAAAAGTGACAGCATTAGATCAATCTACAGGCACATTTAATTCTCTTGTTTCTGACAGTGGCCAAAAGTGGATGTCAAGGGACATGTAAGAATTTGTGGATCAGAGACTTCCTGAAGCAGAGGTAGTTTTGGTTTATACAGTAACCCTCAATGGATTTCCCTCCCATTCACAGGCTTCAAGCTAGAGACCAGAGAGGTTAATGTTTTGTGTCCATCGTGTGTTGTGACAGGGCAGCCCACAGCTGAACTATACATCATGTGAATTATGTCTGTTCAGAATTTGCCATATACTAACATCTTTGCCGACACCTTATTCTTCTATCTGAAGACATGATGAGCAATCAATCCTGGCTCATTCTCTGCAAGTCATTTGTAATATTATATGGATATATGAATTACTACAGAGGGTTATAGCAAATTCTTAAACTCTTTCAGATCATATTTTTAATCGTGACACAGCTCTTGCATTAAGCTACTCCTAACACTCTTTTTATCCTGCAGGAAATTCCATTCATTGATAACTCATTTGTTTCTAATATACATGTTTCCAATTGACTTGTTCTTTCCATACCATTACACTGCTTTATAATGTACATATATATGGTAAAGGTACATTAAAAAAATGAAATCTAGTTGTTCTTATAAAGTCATCCATAATTACTAGGTTGAAGGGGAAACATGTATGGCCAGCTGTAAATTAGGATTAATTATATTTAAACTAGTCACAAATTATAGTACTTCACCATGCCCTGTCTGTTGAAAACCAAACCCACAAAAAACTATAGTCAGATAACTTCAATGATGATTATGAAATTTTTATTTACTGCTGATAAGGAAAATATAGTCTACAGACATTTAGACAGAGGTCTTGGTAGACTGTAGTTACTACTTCTGGATCGTGATTAGGTTATTATGCTGACCTAGAAGACATCAGATATTTCCATCAAAAAAAGAAAAGAGGCTCATTGTAAGAGCTAGAAAGGAGCAAAATACATTTGTCACTAATAGAACTGTTGTTACAGGATTTTTTAACCTAATAAATACTCAGCAAGTAGTTTTGAGGTCTGTACATTTTCTCAGAAACAACATAGCTAATCCCCTATTCCATGGTGCTTGCATGTAAAAAGTTAAATTAACTGGACTATTTTTTCTTCCAATGGCATTTAAGAATAATATTCTACTTTCTCTCCTGACAGTGGTAGGTCTGAAGCATCTTCCCTCTGTAAGAAAGCACCTATTTTTTCAGCTCAGTTCTGTACGTTTGTTGACCTTGTTTCCAGACTAACATGGCAGAAGCTACTGATCATGGCTGCTGCTAATTTTCTACATACACAAACTATGTATGTTATGTCTTGTTTGATCTTTTTGTATGCAGCTAGTCAGATAATTGATCTTTTTGTCTTGATGACCTGAAGAAGACTAACAATGAAACACAAACCAGAAAAAAAATTTTGCTGTAACGTGAAATATTTATTTGAAACACAACAGTTTGTGTTTAATTTTTAGGAACTTTCTTTTCTTTAAACCACTTTAAATATGAGTTATTTCTTAAGGTCAGTATGATTTAGAATGGATATCAAACTCATGAACAGAACCTGTAAAGTCTTATATAATGATAAGTATATATAAAAAAAAATGTTTAGAGCAAAACTGACTTTATTTTGCAAAGAGAATTATTCCTAAAACTGCCCATTTAGTTACTTTGCTATTTCATCAAAGTTATACCCCTCTCTGCTTTTTTGAACATTGCATCAGGGGCTTCTATGGAGCCCAGACTTTTAGCATTTAAACTTGTCTGTGTTTGCAGCGTTTAAAACTGGTGGGTGAGACAGTCTGCTAGAGAGTGAGATGTGGATTTGATGTTAAGTGTTCTACACTACCCCTGCTGGAGCGTGGGTGAATCTGTAGCTCAGATTCTGTAGGTCAGAAGTAAAGGAGCTTCACCATTTCTCTTAATGGGATCAGGAATTCATCATGTGCACTTAGCACTGGGAGAAGTAAAAGTGAAGTCCTTGAGGACATACCTCATGGCTCTACCTGAAGCAGATGTCTAATTTTCTCCTTATTATGTTGTTTTCATGCTATTAACTGATCCACTCAAAGTAGCAGAAAAAACTTGGCCTCATGCCCTGAATTCTTGTCAGCAGACTTTCAAGCTTTTGTGTTTTATCTGGCAAACCTAAATCTTTATTGATTTTTTTATTTAATCACATTTCCCAGAGAAAGCATGGTGAATAAGCCACTAGACTAGAGCTTAAGAAATTTCAGCTTAAGCCTTTTTTCACCAGTTCTTCTCTAAGTCATTTAGGTTTTAGTACCTCTGTTACTCAAATGGAATAGATAACACTTCACAGTTTTACAGGATGCTTGTAAGAGTAATTTCATTAAAGATTTAAAAACTGATACGACACTAAAAAGCCATCTGACTTCAATTTCTTACCATGCAAAATTGGTGGGAAAAGAACATTTTTTGCCTTATTGATTCCAAAGTCCGTTTTTAACTTATCTAAAATAAAACTCATACAGAGACAGTGCATGGTCTACCTGACAGAATTCTTGCGTGTCCTGCAAAGTGAATTTGGTGGTTTTGTTGTCTTTGAGCAAAGTCCTTGAAAACGGCAAGATTCAAGCTTTGAAAAATACTGTAGCTTTGTAAACAGGAAATTAGAACAATATGTATAGGGCAAGAGTATTTTTCAAGTGAGATGAAGGCTCTTTAACTATTTGATTCTTTTTCTACTGTATGTTAATGCTGCATTTGTTTCCAAGTCTCTTGTGGTTTTTTGGGAGTCCTTGTCACAGTGAAATGGGGCAATATAAAGCATTTTTCTATCTGTATGAATTGGTTACTTTTGCTCTGAGTTTCTTGGTAATTCTTGTGTTCCAGATTTGTCTCATTTTTCAGACAAAATGAATGATCAAAAAAAAACAACCCCAAAACAGAAACCTGAAACTAAACATGTAAATTATGTGCATTTAGACTTCATGTTTTTTCCTGAGGTGACTGCAGATTGCATCGTACTCCGGTGTAGAGCCAGAGGGCCATGTTCAATAGACCTTTAACCAGGAGGTTACAGCATATGTAGTTACCGGTTATATCATAATTTATAAACCTGCTGGAATTTATAATCATTATAAGGTACTGTTTACTTTCCTTATTTTTAATTAAGCCACTATTTATCCTCAGTCCCTGCTTAATATTTTATTTTTATTTAATTCTACCAGACATGTCAGACACAAAAGAAATAAATAAAATATGGGGGAAAAAGTACATATGCTGCCTCTAGCAAGAGGAGTATTAAAACCTAAAATGCCCCTATTATAATTGCAGTCATTAAGCCATGACAAATTCATGAACATTATGCAATCAACTTGAAACTAAAATACAGAAGAAATTTAAAACAGCAGGAACAAAAAGCAGGCAAAAATGTTTATGTTAACAGCAATAAATAGGCTTTTAGCATATACTGAATTTTGAATGCCAAGTGGAAAACCAAAATCAGTTTATTTTCAATACAGAATCATGTGATGGTTCTTAGCTATGCAGGTTCTGGAAAACTAAATACAGCTCTATCTGACCCTGTAGTTTCCATTTTCAGCCTTGCCGGCAGGTTCAAAGGAAACAGTATTTTTCCTATTTCATCCCAACTGAACCATTTATAGAGGCTTTCATCTGGGAATGTCCCTCAAATGGCACTGGAAAGGTCAATACCTAGTCATCACATAGCATTAGTGAGGCTATTAAGTACTGTGATAACGAGTTGTCTGGCTGTTGAGTGTTTAAAATGGTCCAGTGACTGATAATGAATAGAAAGGAATTATCAAGCTCTCTTAATATATTGACAACAACCTAGACTATTTGATATTCCTTAAAGCTTGGGATATATCTAAGTATAGTCATGAGATGAACTGGTCTAAAGTCTTGCTCATATTTTACACCCAAAAAGCAGCATACAACTTTATTCCTAAATAAAATAGGAGAAAATGACATTATTAGCAGAAATTCAGAATGTGCAAGGAGACCACAAACTAAGCAAGAGATAGATATAATCACTTTGGCATAGAATAAATGAATAATAGATAATAAGGTGGTTCATTATGGAAATGCTTGATCTCATTTGGAATTTTGAGATAAATTCGTATCTTCCAAGATCACTTGTCTGTAGAGATCAAGGTTTTCCAACAAAAAAGTAGTTATTAATACAAAATTTTATTGTAATTGAGATATTTGGTGTTTGTTTTTCAATAAGAATCACTCAAAACTCAAAACTTTTAATTGCTTCAAGAAGCACAAATTTAATCAATTACACCTTAGGGTAAATCCATGGCTTAAACGCTAAAGGGAATTCTGTACTAAAATAGTTTGTTCCATCAAGAATTTAGTCTTTTTTTTTTTTTTTTTTGAGTAGGACAATGAAGGTTTATAATTTACATTCTGTTAATGTTACCTCATACTCCAATTGTATTTGTTTTAATTTGTTTGTTATTCAAACAAATGAGGTTATTCTACTTGAAAGATTTGTGTCCTTACTGATTATTTGACTTGGGGAGAAGTACATTAAAGATGAATGCTGAAGAAGGAAAAGTGATTTGTACTAGATGGCTTGGTTAAGTAAATTTAAGAAAAGTTTCAAACAAGATAAAAGCCAAGCTTAGATTCATTTGAAAAAAAGCTCATTCACATAAAAGTCTACTAACATTAAAAAAATCACAACTGTTAATCAAATGCAAGCTAAATATTTCACTCCAAATCTCTTTCCCATTTCCAAGGAAAACAAAACCTGAACTTTTACATAAACTACTAACTGTAAGATCGCACAACATTATCTATAATTCTAGAATAAAACCAAAGTGTAGCAAAGCACAGGAAAATACCAGAGGAATTAGCCTGTAAATACAAATAACTGTATAAAGGAGTGAGTCAGGTATAACTAGTTTTAGCAGTAGGAAACAGAAAAACAAGCATAAAATGGAACTGGGAATCAATTAAGAAAGCAAGTAAGCCAAATGTGGTAGAAAACCTGTAAAAACATCTTCAAGTGGACTTAGGAGCAGGCAATGCTAGCAGGAAATTCCTCCTAGTGCCACCATGCTAATGACTCACCATAACCTCAGTCATCTGCCCTCTCAATTTTCTTTGAAAAGTATGGACACCACCAGTCCATCCGGTCCCCTGCCTGGGGACCCAGAGGATGCTGGAAGGGTGAGCATACCACCAGAGATGGGGACAAGTACTAGAAAGTCCATAACTTAACTGTATTATTAACCACAGTGATGGTTCTGGGCTAACACAACAGCTGTATTTTGATTAAAAGACTTTAGTTAGGCTAAAAATAAACTCTCAGCTCCACATATCACTTACTACTACCTCCCTCTCCTTGTAAGAGGAGCACATCACCTGCAGCCCCGGGCGCAGCACCAGAGCCCTGCACTCATCACAACTCCTGCAACAGACAGAAAAAAAACATACTTCCAGCCACCACCACTGAGGTTAAGCAATTTTTAAAATTGCTTCGGTTGATCACGTCAACATCTCATCATCTTCTGCTAGCTGCAGGCTGTTTCATTAGATGCAGAGGTCTGCAAAGAGGAACTACATCTGTGAGCAGTGAAGATCCAAGCTCTTGCTTTTCTATAGGCATGTCAGTTGCAAACCCAGGCTGTAAACAAGACACAGTGCAAAACAGAATACAACCAATGTGCTAAGAGCCTCCTCAGTGCTTGCTCCCCATTTATTCTGGATTTAAATCATGGCTGAAGCTGGAGTCACTGTTATTTCAAGGCATTAAAATTGAGTATTATTAGCTATGCATTCATATTGGAGATGCATCACAAAGCAGACAGACAGATATGGCTCCTGCCCTAGAAATTACAAAGGCTCTTATCCTGAAAAGATTTACATATAAGGAACTATTCACAGAAATAATCCTGTAGGATTGGGATTGTACTTAGTCTCTCTTCAGAAATTGAGCCTATAGGAACAGCATGTAGATAATGCTTCCCCCTCCAATAGCAAGTCATTCATTTTATATCACTGTTCTATCATTAATTTAGCTGCAGTGTTGCTAAGAGGATTTCCAATATATTAAAATATTACAATTATTAAAATAATAGACACAGCTTGCATTTGATCAGCATATTGTCTAGTCCAAAAAAGACAGCAGGAGATCCTCTCCATGTGTTAGGAAATCTCTAGCTTACCACTATCAGGCAATGATGCTGCCCAGCAAAGAGTATGAAATTCTGTTCAAGACCTCCTTAAACAATTCTTTATGCAAAAGAGAAATCAATTCTGCCAAGGCCAAAAAGATCTCCCTGCAACAAGCAAAGTATATGTGTGAATTTCTGTTGCTATAAATGTAAAAAAAAAAAAAAAAAAAAACCAAAAAACACCACACAAAAAAACCCACAAAGGAAAAGTTTTATCTTTTTGAGTAACCACCCTTTATTCTAGGTAATCTTCAAGTTGTTTTTGCTAGTGTTGCTCCAGAAACCATGTGATAACATACCTGTGTGTGTGAGATGTAGTATCCCGCAAAATGCTTTAGCAGAGACCAGGTTAGCAGCACTCTAAACTGTAACTCCCTCATTTCTACATTACCTTAATGCTGATCAAACATCAGAAAACCATGAAAATAATTTCTTTCACAGCTACCTTCACCCCCCGTATACTATTTGTTGACTGTCAATTAACTAAGCTTCTCTAAAAATATGGGGATATTTAAACAGCAATCAATATTTTGAAAGAATTAGTGTTTTTTATTCCACACTCAACATCAAGAAGTTCCCTCTATGCCATTCATAGCTAAGTGTTTTTCCAAGCTCTGACTTAATTGACATTTGTGCATCTTTAAACTGCCTGTTCACCGAAGAACAGAACTACATCTTTAGTTACTGGATTTCAAGTGATCCAGGAAGCACGTTTGGAAATCACACAGATATTGCCTGTACTTTGAGTATTATATACAGCAGACCATGTGGGATGTCCCTGTTCTAGCTCTATCTGCATTTGGTCCCAACTTAAATGAATCAGACTTGTGTGAACAAATGGATTTCATTCACATAACCAGCAACAGCCAGATAAGTGACAACACCTTGTATACTAGGTTGTTATAAGTGTACATCAATAAAGAATTGATGACGTGGTGACGAGGTGTAGCTGAGGGTGGTGTTCCCAGTATTCATTATAAAGGATGTCCTTTACCATAAGCAAGCAATTGCTACCTCAATTAAGGTTAGATATGAAATGTCCTTTCCTATTTCAGACAAAACATGTCAGGAAATGGAAAAAAATTAAATTTTTACTGATTCCCTCATTCTCATGTATTGTAATACTAATATATTTGCTCAGAAATATAATTTAACTGTTTGAAAAAATGGCTACAATAGAAGCATAAAAAAAAAAAGCATCAAAACAAAAAGGTTTGACGGAGTGGACAAAGCTCAGATGATTTATCAAAGGCCTCCAAGTTCAGGTTTGTCAAAGACGTGTAAATATTTCTGCTAGTAAAAAAAAAAGAAAGAAATAATCTTTTATCTTAGAGAATAATGTTAGCAAAGTGTATTCAACTTACTCAGGCAGAGTTATGATAAAAACACTGTTCACCTCCAGACATGGAGACCTTCAAGCCATCACTGTAGAATTTGACAAAAATGTTCTGAGAACTGCCGAAAGGTTCAGATTTAACTATCAGTGGAATCAATAGAAAGAAAAATTGCATAAAATTACAAGTTCTACATCATTTAAGTTTTCTGATTGCTGACTTCTGGGCTTAAGAGGCAGCCTGCATTACCTTCTACACTCTAATTCATCTGATCTAGAAAGAGCAATTCATTTCTACTCCAGAGCACATAAAACTGTCACCACTTCAAAGTATGTTCTACAGGCCTGGATTTACTGGGGAGAGCAAGGAGTTGCATCTGCCCTTGTTTCTATCATGCAGAACAGCAATTAAATGAATGATGTGATTCTTCATTACAGGACTTTCACCTAGTCAATGCATGCCCAAGAACTTAAGAGATCTGGCTTTAGCTCTTCTTAAGAAATGAGGAAGCACATTATATCTGCTCCTTGGGAACAACCAAACAATTCTTAGTCGTGCCCTGGATATAAACGGAGTAGGATTGCCTTAAAGGTTTCTGCCAAGTAGTAGGGCGATATATAGTTTATTCAGTCTGAGAACTCAAACTGGAAGATGAGAAGAAAAATCGCTAATAATTCTACAGTCCTCAAGGTACCAGTTTGTTTTCTGACAAAATCAGATGGGATATTCCAAGTACCACTAACCACCAAGTATTAAGCCTCAGGAGTAAATGCACTACTGTTTAAATGGCATACAATAAAATAACTTTAAAATAAAAAAAAGGAAGGCTTTGGATGTTAGTCTTTATGTATTGTACATGGCACTGAACAGAACCTCTAAAAGCATGATACATTAAAAGTACTTCATTTTTATTTGTGAAATACTGTTATGACATTTATCATCCTCATTAAGAAAAAGTACCTGTAAAAAAAGGACATGAAAAACATGCTCTTCCAGCTGTACTTGCAAGTAAATACCTTTTTCTACATGACATCCACATTGATTAACAATTCAACTGTGCACAGTAAAACAGAAAATACTTAGCAATTTTTTCTTTGCATTTCTCTAAATGCCTGTAGAGTGACAGAAGTTGCTGCATGAGTAGAAGACTGAAGAAGCCTTACACATGTGTCCTATGACTTCACCTGCCTGCCCTGCTTCTGTGAGAAGCCCAGCTCCTTCACCCACCCCACAGGATCACATGCCATCCCATAGCACCTACAACAGATCTCCACATCCCATAAATAGCCCTCCACTTAACCTATCCCCAAAACCTGTCATGTATCTTGCTTAAGATCCAGACACAACGTAGCCAGGTCTGCAGATGTGTGTGCTCCCAGCAGAACAGGTAACCACCATGGGAACACTCCTCTTCGCTGAGGCTAATTGAAAACATTTTGGAAAACCCCAACCCTTCGTCAAATTTGACTTAGAAACTGCACAATAGGTTCAAAAGTTACCAGAGAAACACCAGTGAGTGCATAGTACAATGGCTTAAGTCTAACTTCATTAAAGCAGGCTAAACAATATGCAGGATTAATTTTTTCATTAAATATTTGTCTGGAAAACTAGATACTGATGAAAACATCATGTCATGGGCTTTCTTTGCCTTGCTACTAGTATAAATCTCACATTTATGTATATCCAGGGTAAATCAGTTTCATTTGGGGTAATAAGGCAAATTTACTATGTTTTTTCACTTCTGTGAAATGAATCAATTAGTGAAAATACTATTTTATCTAAAAATAGTCCATTGAGAACTGAACTAAATCATCAACTTCTGTCACATAAATTACCATCTCCAAATGTCAGATATTCATCCTGGTAAGATACTGATCACTTGGTTGGATTCAATGCAAATTAAAATTAAAACCATTTCTGTTCCATTACACGCTCCCTGATTAAACTCCCCTTTAACAGAGACAATTTTTGATGTTAAAAAGAAACACAAAACAAAGAATGTTTCCACTCAGTTTAAAATGTCATAAATAATAGGCACATCCTTTCTTTCCTTACTGACTATTTTCTGAGAGATCAGCTTTTATTCCATGTTGAACGATTTAATGATTTTTATCTTGGTACCTAGTGAACCAAAGTCTCCTCTGTTTAACCGGTATGTATCATTTCACATGGTTTGGCAGAATCAGCATTCCAGACCCAGAAAATGCTAACTCTGTTTACCACAGCATCCCTAACAATCCAGCTCCTCATTTTTCTATTAAGACTCCCTCCTGGGCTTAAAACCTGAAAGTTAAAATAAACCTATGTATATATTAGACATGCAGCCAGATCAAACCTGCACAGAGGTCTGTCTTCTTGGATCCACCAGAGGGTGTGTTATACTACCAGGGAGTCATCAAAAGCATCAAAATATGTGTCTTAATGTTATGGTATACAGATGTGAACTTATCATTAGTTTAGTAATAAAAACATAAGGTCCAGCATAATTCTCTGCTGAAGAGACTGCCCCATGCGCCAGGATAAATTAGATAGCACTCTATACTTTTAGACCTGCCTATCCCAAAGGATATATTCTAGTGGGTATAGAAATGAAAACTCCAAGCTGGATGCAAAGCATCTTTTCTTTTTCTGCAGAATTCCAGGCCACCATTACAATTTCCCCGAACTGGAGGGGAATGAGAAGGATGACAATGTAAGCATCATTAACTACAGGACTGTTCATAGTTGGAGGCTAACTGTGCTGCAGTTCTGATCATCTGTTTTGCATTTCTATGACTCATAATAGATTTCTTGATTGGCAAAAATAAATAAAACACTGAATTTTAGGATTTTGGATGACCTCAACTGACAGGGAACAAAATCTCAGTGGGCCTGTGTTACGGAAAATGAGATTAGGGTTGTTAGGCAAATACTATGAGAACATTCCTGATTAACATTATGTATATTGTCAGATCACAGAGAGCCTAGTGAGATCAGGGCTCCGTTAAGCTATCTGTATCATGTCATGCAGCACACCACAGATATGTTTCCACCCAGCCTGTGGCTTTTTTTCTCCTGATCCAGAAGATACAGAGCAGCTGTTTGAATGGCAAACACAGCTCAGATAGTCAGAGGTTCCTCTTGTGCTTGCAAATGGTCCCACACTGCGTGGCTGCTGCTTGCCCTGCCAGTGCATGAGGTGAGGTGTCTTCTCTTGTCCAGATGTGGGCTAGTAAAACTCCACTGCTGTAACTGCCAGAGAGCCATGAAACCTGGATCCAGCACAGCCTGAGCCATTTCAAAGAGCAGAGCTCAGTCTCCCCAGATCTTACCTTCAGATGAAACCAAAATAGGCAAATTAGAGTTGGGAAGGAATGAAGGCAGAGTACCGTGACAGCTTGTTTGTGTGCATACAACATATAAAGCACATTCTGATAATAATAAATAGGTATTTTATAGCCTGTGAATGACATACTAAGAAAATTCTTTCAAAGCAAATGGGAGACAAGGGATACAAAATGAGAAGGAACAAGCAATAAAACACTACAGAATATTAATTTCATTTTCTGATTAAAAAAAAAAAAAAAAAAAAATCTGCATCCCAAGAAAACTTCCTCTCATGCCAGAAGAAAGGAAGAAAGACTACAGCAGACTGGCTTCCTCAAGAGAGGGCATGTTTGCTGCTGTGGAACATCCTTAGAGCCACCAAAGTCACTACCACTGGGACTTCTGTGACACCTGCCCAGAAAGGAGATGTTCCACAGAGAGCACCGTACCTAGGTCTGGCTGGATCACACCAGCAGCTCCTGTAGGACAGAATCCTCACGGGCCACATACCTTCCTTCCCCTCTACTTTAGGAGTACATGGGAGTCAGTAAATGCATCACCTCTTCCACAGAGAAGATTGTCAAGGCAGTCCCTTTAACTGCACCAATTCTCTCCTGTCTCTGAGGAGGTCATATCTTACTCATTCTCCTTGACAGAGAGAAAACAAAATTCCTGGCCCTTATTCCATTCTCTGCTGCAGATACTGAAGTGCCTTTTTATGGCTCTAATAAGTCTCAAAGAGTCAGTTTCATTATGTGATGCTATTTATAAGTTACAAGGTTCTCTCTTACTTGTCTAGTTATTTCTAGGAAGCTTGCGCCAATAAAAAAAAAAAAAAAAAAAAAAAAAAAATCGCTTGTTCCATCTGGGCTCGATTAAGAGCTTGCAAAATAATTGCTAAATTCTGCTCCGAGTGAAGTCACTGTTAAAATTTCTACCAAACTGGAAACAGCGGCCTGTACTAACTCTACATCCCATCTCTAATCTCAAAAGTGACCATATCATCCTGAGTTCCCCCTTATTTTATGAACTCCTCTTTCGATATCACAAAAGTACTACAAGAACAGATACACAGTGGTTAGGAAACTCTTGCTCTCTCAAGCCTGGTGCTTTGAACCTTGCCCTCCCCAGCACGGTCCCTCAAAAGCCAGGAGCATATGTGTGGTTTGCATAGCCAAGCTGATGGATTATATAACGTGCCACACCTAGATTTGATTTATCGTTTGCTTTTATCCTGTCAGGAGCACACACACAGCAGCCATATGGTTACATATTAAGCCTAAGCTTCAAAATTAAAGGTTATGTAAGACACAATGACTTTAAAAAAATGTTATTTCACTTTTAACGTCATAAAAAAGCAATATTTCTTCCCTTACACCACTGTCAAACTCCAACTCTCTTTGTGTCAAGGCTGAGTTGTGCCTCCTGGCCAGCTGAACCATGCCTGGTATACTTTCATACCTCCTACAAGCTTTGGTCTGGACTAAGAGGACAACTAATTAAATCTGGCAATACTACCCAAGCTAGTAGGCTAAAAGCCAAAAACAGCCTTAGAAAAGAAAATTATAAATGGCCCATCTTCTAGAGATTGATGGACTTTGATACATGCTTATACTTCCCAAAAATTAAGTGAATGGTTTCAATGTTTAACGTGTTACTAAACATTATTCACACTAAACATGATCCCCTTTGCGGACTGACACACTGGAAGAAACCTTCTCCACAGCCAGCAAATTGTTTTTACTGCAAATGAGAATTGGTTCCCCCATTCTATTTCAGATCCCTCATTGCTAGGCTAGAAATTAATTTTTTACATTTTGTTTGAATGGTAATCCTCCAAAATAAATCAGGTGATGAAAAAAGAAGGTAATACAAACTTTGCAATATTTTGTTTTAGTGCCCTTAACAAGCCAGCACTTGTCTATGAGTTACAATGAAATTTAGCACCAAAACACATTGCAATAAAAGTATCTTTTTCTACTTGGAGAGCAAATTTCAATAAGTAACAACTTTTTGACAGTCAGTAAATTAAAGCTTTATGAAAGGAATTTATCCTGTGTGCTACACATTCACTGCATCAACTACTCCATGGAGTACCCTACAAAAGTAATTCCCTATAATAAAAACGTAACCATCTGCAGTAAGAGAATAAACTACTAATGAAGATAATGAGTATTTTATGCGGATAAGAATTGCAAGAGGATCAAAATGGTTTACAAAATATTAAGAAAGTGCCAGCTACAGGACCAACACAGAAAGACCTGATCAGACTGTTTATGTGTCTTTGCTTACTTAGTTTTAGGTTTGTTGTTTAAATTTATTTTTTTCCTGGTCTACTTCCTGTAGTTATGTATTTTTGATGAAAAGAAAAAAAGAGGTTGAGTTTTCAATTCATTTACAAATGAAACATTCATTATGTTTCAATTAATTAACAAAGATTACAGAGAAGGCTGGTCAACTCCCCAGGAAAGGCTGATTTCCATTTGCCTGATTGGTCAAATATGCTTTTTCAATATATTTTATTTTTATTTTTCATTATAGAGACCTCAGCAATCAAACCCAGCAGGCCTTGTTTTTCCTCAAATCTAATTTCTGCTGTACCTTTTCTTTTTCAAAGCTTGGAAAATTTGGGAGGGAAATACTCCCCAACTCTCATGACTATCCACTATGGTTTTAAAAGAATCCTGACCAGAAACTCATTTTGCTAGACCATGGTGTTCCTTAGAAGCAAACCACATTTCTGAAATTCACATAATTAGACAAATGCCAAGAAATCTACACTTAGAAGAAAACAAACAGGAAAAAAAAAAAAAAACTTGCTGTGATTCAGATGGACATGGTGACAGATTCATTGCTAAAAATAGGGCATATTCAAACTGGAAATGCTTTTGATAGATTTTTTTTCACAGTTAAGTGTATCCAAATAAGTGAGACTCTAGGACAGCTGGGAACCATCAAAAATACAGCAAAAGACTAATTCAGCTTTAATTGATGCATCACAAAATCTGGAGCTCAGTTCTATATATGCAATGTTATCCAAGAAAAATATTAATATTTTGTGAATTATCAGCCTTTTAATGTTAGAATCTTGTTGTGATTGGCTTTGCTGCTTCTGCATCCTTAAGATGTAAATTCTAAACTTCTGACGTCCTGTATTATACTATAATTAAAATATAGTATTATTGCTTTAATACCAAAAGAACTTTCATCTTTCAAAACTGAATCTATTTCAAAACAATGGTTTTCCTTTTGGATTATAAAATCCACTAAGCAGCCTGTTACCTGGATAGGAGACTGATGTTCTGAAGTTAGGTATTTTAGCTCTGATACTTTAGAGGAGCTCAAGTAGCAGACAAACTCTGGTATTCCTGGCAGTCTGCTACATAAAGCTGTAAAACAGAGCTGGAAAAGCACAGCTCTTTTTGCATAGTCCTACTCAACATTTTGCATAGTCCTAAGAAAAGGAAAGACAGAAGGAATATCTGAATAGGCAAAGTACATACTGATTTCCTATAAAGCCAAGGTATACATCCTACCAGCAGATCAGCATGTGCTTCCTCAGAACCATCAAGAGACACCTTAGTGGTTCTGCCAGAGTCAGCCTTATTAATCTAGCAGAGCCAGTGGTGACTCAAAGCTAATTAGTCCTGATACACCACAGCTGCCTTTGATAGTTACATTCCAGCCAGCCCATCCACTTAAAAACTATTAGGGATCTCCATCACATGGATCATTTCCTTTTCTGCTCCCCTAGAAAACAATCAAGTTGCCTACAATGCCATGCTATTTGGCCTGAACAATTGAACCGAGGTGCTAAGTGACTACTAAGTGCCACTACAGCTACTGCTAAAGTCATCATCTTCATCTTTGACTTTCTAACCCAAAATTCATTCTGCCCCAAATCAGAATTTCTTATGCTCATCATGACTGATTGGGAATTGACACAGGAAGTATCTGCAGACTTTTCTAAAGTCACTTTAGTCTCAAAAAATCTTCTTTCTTTTTTTTCCCTAACCTCAAACATTGCTTATACTGGGTGTGTTCTGTAAGTGATCAGTTTGAGGGTACA
>JAOXNG010000001.1:31625848-31642097 GCA_028566535.1 Scolopax minor | reverse complement strand
ACTAAATACACTAAAAACGTGAGGAAAATGCAGATGAAAAAAATGTGACTCGCTCCCAATCTATGAAAGATGGGAAAATGAACCAAAGTCAGCAAATGAATCAAAAGACTAAGTGTAATGACAACCTTGTTAAGACGACAAAAAGCACCTCTGGAGACATGACCTAAGATTTCTGAATTTTCAGCTGCAGAAAAACAAAGTAGCAAAGTAGCAAAAAACCTACACTACCATGAATGCACTTAACTCATTAACGAATATGAACTTTTGCTCATGAACAGTATTTATTAATGTATTTTAAACTCTACAGTAATTACTGACATAAAAGTCAATAAATTTCGCGGTAGTCTAATTAATTTTTTAAAAAAGGTCTTAGTGAAAGCAGGCTAGTATTATCTGCTATAGAAATATTTATAAATAAAAGCATGACTACAGTGTCCTCTGAGTGAAGCAGATTGTGACCCAGTAATAATCAAAACTGGCAGTACCTTCTATGACGTATGAGTACATAAGGATATTACTACTAAGCTTTCTTAAAGTGCTTTCCATCAGCAATACCAAAGCACTTTAGAAAAAGAGAATCATCAGTTTTTCCATTTTACATATTCAGAAGTAAGATGCAAAAATCATCTGACAGGGTTAAACATCAAGAAAAGATGAATGCAACCTCTGTGCACTGAAGATTTTCTGCAGTTCTAGGCAATTGTTTACCAAATTTTGTAAGCATGTGTTGTCTCATTAGAAAACAAAAAGAAGACTAATTCTAAAGATATATTTTGAGGTATTTAACAGCATGTACAATCTAATGGCAATTTAAACATCAGCATCTGAAAGTAGAATTTTTTAAATCATACTTGCATTTCTTTGGTTTGACACAATAAATTAAACCACAAATACTCAAAAAGTATTAAAATCATGCTACAATTACCCTGGACTTTCCTGTGGGGTTCTACTGCATAGAAATGTGTTGTACACCTAAAAAACAAGGGCAGATGAGGTACCTAGTGAGATTTTTTTTAAATCTTACCTATAGAAGTGATTCGGAGTAAAACAATTTTTATGCCTTACTTTCAGCATAGTAACATGGGGCTGTGAGTCACAGTGAGAAAAGGTCCCAGTTTGGCCACAACATGGAACAGGACTGACACTGATCAGGCTGGCAAAGACACTTGCTCTTTTACAGGGAGTTCAAAACCCATTTACATGCTTTTTTTCCATTTGATTTAAACTTCTCTCACACCTTACCTATTTTAGTTAAAGAATAAAACTAGGCATGTTTTACAGAAATGGAAAAGACTTCAAAGGCTTTGAACACAGTCACATAGTGTGTTCAACAGGAACCCTCCCATGAAGGATATACCTTTGTAATTTCAACCTGTGACAGCAAAGAGTAGCTGTTACTATAACATAAAGGTAGATCTACATGGTGGCAGTCAGAAGATGTTATTGCTGCAAACAACATTCAGACAATGAATTCCACTTTTTTTTTTTTTGAAAGCGGAATATTCAGAAAAGTTAAAATTAATCAGCAAAATCTTAACACTAAAGCTACTAACTTCTAATTTTTCTTCAGCTTCTTCACCAGGAGCAGTCCCAAAAGGTCACAAGACCTAGTTTAAATATTTAAATTGAACAGTGACAAATGCTTACCTTTTTCTGAAAAAAATAAACTGTCAAAACAAAATCTTGCATAAACATAGGCTTGGATCTAATTTTTGCTGCTTGTCCACTACTGCATAATCTCATTCAAATTAAGGTTTTCACCTTAAGAGATGCTTCTAGAAGACATTTTCTTACAAAACTGTTAAAGGATCTTGAATTTCCAAGAGGCTGCTCTTGTTCTACTCCATAAGGTACACTTAGCACAGAGATCTTTAAGGCAAGCCAGTGCTGCTTTGCCATATCTTTATAATTAATAAATATAAATAAATAATTAATTAATCTTTATATTCAAAGTTTAACATACCCAACTATTTATATTCCCATATCCGAATGTTGAAGTTAGTATTAATTAATAACCAATGACTAAAATTTCATTTTGATTAATAGAAAAATATCCAACACAGAGAATTCTAATATGAGAATCTCTTTATAGAAAGAGGCACCAAGCAACAGTGGAGCAAAATACAAAGCAATGTGTTACCTGCCTTCAGTATCATTACCCAAACAAATTGATCTGGAAAGGTTTCCTGAAGGTCATCATGCTAACTGCTGGAGAAGTTGGACACTGCAGTACTTGGAGGTGTGCCACACAGGGGTTTCCAATGTGTGGTTAATGCTGGAAGTTTCCCCCCCACAAGCTTACATCGTTTGGTCCTTTGTCCGTGTATGAGAAATTTCATGTGTAATTTTTACTTCACTAAAACAAAGCAGGAAGATGTGACCCAGCTGCACTTCTCTCTGTAGACTATAGTGAGCAGGTTTGCTAAATCCTTTTCATCAAACAGGCATTAAATTTGCTGGAGCTGCAAATTTAAACCAATGTCTGCCCCTTCTGAGAACAGAATCTTAAAGGACACTCCTGTGACAATCCTACTAGAAAGAACATGTTTTTAGATGCCTAAAATTGCTGAAGTCATTTAAGTATCTGACAGGAAAAAAACACGTTGCTAGCATTGCACAGGACACATTTCAAGGGCAGAACTGAAAATAACACTTATGGATTGTGTAGAGACAGCAGTCCCCCAAAAATGTTTAATAAAGTCTTACTACCTATAGCAAAGGACTTGGAAAACCTGGGTAGTCCACCTCACTCTTAAATGTATTAAATGAAACTACAGAAACTACACAGTTCTTCTTACCGTCTTGGAAACAAGGTGTATCAAATAGTTTAGAAGATTGGCAATCTTTCTCATCAACCATATACAGGTGGAGAACAGAGAGCTCTATTTAAAATCCTTTCCTCAGGGCACAGAACTCTTGGTGCCTTAAACAATCCAACTGGCAGCTGCTGTTAACTGTCTCCCAAAATGCTCCACAGAATAAGGGGGCATAATGCTTCACCTATGGTTCCTCGGGGTAGATTCCCTACCTCAAGACATCCTGCCATGTCATACAGTATGTGTCTGTTTCTGTACATTTCTGGAGTTTATTTCTCCAGAAATGATTTTATTTTGGGGGTGCTGGTGGATGAGAGGCTGGATATGAGACAACAATGCACACTAACAGGCCAGAAAGCCAAATGTATTCTGGGATGCATCAGAAGAGTGGCCAGAACATAAAAGGAGGTGATTCTACCCCGCTACTCCACTCTCCTGACCTTATTGCAATCCTTCAATACTTAAAGGGGGTTTAAAAGAAAGATGGAGACAGACTTTTTAGGAGGACATGAAGTGACAGGACAATGGGTAATGGTTTTAAATTAAAAGAGGTTAAATTCAGATAAAGGAAGATATTTTTTACAGTAAGGGTGGTGAAACCCTGGCATGGGTTGCCCAGAGAGCTTATAGATGCCCCATCCCTGGAAACATTCAAGGTCAGGTTGGACAGGGCACTGAGCAACCTGATCTAGTTGAAAAAGTCCCTGCTCATGGCAGAGGAGGTTGGACTAGATGACCTTTAAAAGACTTTTCCAACCCAAACTATTCTATGATTCTGTGATTCTCCAGACCATTCCTATGCTCTGTCATTCTAAAAATGATAACCATATGTGATGGCGCTGTGGTCCAAGTCCACATTCCCTATCACAATGAGCAGCAGATAAAGCATTTAAAAGCCCTTAAGTGGACAACTGTTTACCAATGCATTCCCGAGAATTACTTTCTAATTTAAGGCCATTATTAGCTAACCGATGCCAGACTTCTACAATTCTGTCCTCCTTATCTTCAGCCTCACAATCATAAATGTCAGACAGCATTACTAGCCATTATTTATCCCTTGTTATTTTTTCCCTCATTGGTATTTATGTCACTTAGTTCCACCAGTTTATTGTGTGCTAGTTTCAAAGGTGATAATTTTTAATAATTTTTAGTTTGATGATTTGTAGTTTCCTCTGATTACCCCTTCTATTACAGTTATGAGAAGCAAGAGGTAAAAGCACTACATTTTCTATTGCTACTCTTTGCCTTCACAGCTTTACATTTGCATTACATAATCTCTGCCTTGCCTAAATAGTCTGAAGAGGTATTGAACCAAGCACTTTGATATCTACTAAATGTTCTTTTTACATTATTGATGGGTTATTGTCAAAGCACCAATAGGGAGCTAATAAACCAACACCTATATGAAAACATGAAAGCTACAAGACACACAGCACAGGTAAAGGTGAAAACAGCTTTCTAGGCAGAAGGTTTACATTTTGGCTGGGCCGAGCTGGATGTACAACATGTTTCTAGGGTGAGGTGGAACGTTGCCCCTCGAGTCCTAATGTCTTGCTCTCCCCCACAGAAGTTTTGGTGTTAGCCATGACAGACACAGCACAGGAGACAAACTTATCCAATAAAAGTTTGGCATCACTTATCACACCCACAGTATCAGTGTCTGCTAATTACATATGCAGATCTTTTCCATAGTGTACTGATGATCTGCCTTCACCAGTAATTAGCACATTATCTGTTAGCTCTCCAACACTTAAATGTGAATGAGGCCATAGAGATTAGTTATCCACGTGATTTCCTAGGATCTACATTATCCAACTGATGACATTTAAACATTTGATACAGATGCCTAAATTTAGACATCTAAGTGTCTTCGTCAGCCTACAACTTCCATTTATTAGGTGAAGCAGCTCCACCATACCAAACAGGGGCACAGAAAACCGGTGATCCAGCTCTTTCTGCATCGATTTCCATCTGGCACTCTGTTACGGAGCATGCTTGTAATTCACCCTGTGCACAAATTTGATTCTATAGAAAATTAGAGTTAAGGGCATTTGACTGGCATCAAAAGTGGTCAGGAGAGCTCCCTGTGTTCCTGGCAAGCCTGTGAAGATGATGGCAACTTCATACAAGTTTACTATTTCTTTCTGTGTAATACTGGGATTGTACTGTTCTGAAAGCCTGTCACAAAGCACAAATTAGTGACTGACTTCTTGCTCCCAGCTGAAAGCAAGGGCTATTTCTATTAAAGCAGACTGTGATTGTAGGAGAGTTAAGAAAGAAAACCAGGATTAAATGTTCAAATGCTGGTCACCCTGGGCTCTCTGTAATTTAGGCTACAGATCTGAACCTACTCACAAGACAGAATTTACTTGCTTAGCAGTCAAGATTTCTCACACTTCATACTCCATCCTGTTTAAGTGTGAAATTTACTATGGGACCTTCATGATACTACCTAGAAACACATTTGCATTGTCATGTTGCAGAACTACATATTCCTGTACAAGAAATGCTACACTCATCATTTGAGAATACAGAGCAGAGCCTTACGTATTCTTTTAAAAGGACTATTTTTGATAGGATGACATGTCTTCAAAAATAGGTGTCACCACATGTACACACAATCCTACAGTTTAGCTTATACCACAGCAGGTAGGGAACTCCTCTGAGAGTTGGGCTGAAAGTCAGGTCTTCTAGTTCTTGCATGAGTGCTCTATAGAAAAAGACAGGTACTCCACCCTCTATCTTAAAAAGAAAAATCAGCTGTGACCATTTTGCCACAGCTCTGCTCTTACATTCTCTGAACACATGCAGGGGACTGAACTCTTCAGAGGATTTAGGCGAAGGAATACTTAAGCCAAAACTCATCCCATCTAATTACAGCATTTCACAGAGAGGTCCAAGTTACAAGCACAACCACTTCATGTAGGCTCATTATATAGAAAGGAGACAAGCTCCTTCATGCTGTGGTTCACGTTAGGTATGTATCTGGCTGCTAAAAATGGGAAGGTTTGAAGATGGAACAAAATCAGTGTAAGAACCTGGGGAATTATTATTCAAAGAGAGAAAATGCTCATTGTATCAGAGAACTCCAATAAAAGTGGTCAATGCCAGAGGATTTTTGGACTCGGGTACCGAAGGTTAGCCCAAGTCCTGTCTTAGGCAAAGCCCTCATTTGGATCTTTTCCTTTGCTTGTTTCTCAAGTCAATTTAAAAGAATAAGAAATAACACTAAAGGTAGCCAGTTTCTTGTCTAGATTTGCAGATAAGCATGTGGGTCCTGTGCTTGGGCTCCATTAATAACTAACACTGTGCTAAGATTTAACATATTTGAGGACAAATATAAAAAATGAAACACCTTATTCTGCCTGCTATATGTCATCTCTTTACATTTAACTTAATATTTGTTATTTCACAAAAACAGTTGCAAAATGCAATCATCTATTTGTGATTATGAATAATGACAGATACAAAATGGTATATAACTTATGGTCAAAAGCCATTAAGGTGGAAATACAGTATTTCAGAGTATAATTTTAAGAGATAGTAAAACTTTAACAACATTCTGGCTACCTCCATCATCCTCAAATTTTTCTATGCCAACATTCTTTAGACATGTTATTATGTATTAAAAAATCTTGGCAAAATACGCTCTTATTCAACTATAAAATAATAACCTCCTCTACAAATATATGCAACACTGACAAATGATGACCGGCTCAAAGATTCCAGAGCAGGAATCCATTAATAGCTCCTATGGATGAATTATTAATCCTTTTCTTTTTCCAGTTCATAAATCACTCTGATTGCATACTTGTGGACTGAAACAGCAGAATGTATACTCCACATTAGTTCATTACTTTTTTTCTCAAAATCTGATATATAACTACCTACGTACCTAGTACTGACATCTAGCTAGTCACTAATCAAAATATCATTTTTAATTAGATCAGCTAGAATAGTTGTATTCAGTGCAAGAAAAGAACACTTTTTTTACAAAATTAACTCTAGAAGAGAATGATCGCTCAATAAGCAGAACTTCTCTAAACTGTTTCTCTGAGAGGTTGTTATCAAATTTCCTTTTCTTGTCACTTGCTGATCACATGAATGCGTTACAGATTTATAAAGTCAAAATTAGAAAGTAAAGTACTTAAACTACGTAATGATCGGGACTGAAAGGGTAACACACAGCATGGCTCTCATCTAAGTGTTGCTGCCTAAAAAAGCTAGATGTCAGATTCATCATCCAAGTTGGTCATCTGGACTGTTGAACATTTGGAGGACTGGCTTCCATTTTGGGGGAGTCTCCTTTTCACTGCTGATGACAGAGATAACTGGACACACACTTTCTATGAGTAGATTAGCTTAAACATCTAAGTGAGTCTCTGGTTGCCACCGGCATCTTGGGCTTTTTCTGATCCATTTTTATTTTCAACAACATCAGCTGAATAATCCAGATCATTGTGAGGGCTTCCAAACTTTAATACGGACATGAGACAGTGGACAAGAAGACCCAGCTGAGTCCAAGTAGGATGCCAGGTCTTCTCTTTTGATGGCAGGGCAGATTTATAGCAGGATAAAGAAAATCGCCTCTAACAGTACAAAGGATATCCTTATTCTCTCAGTGTGTTTTTGGAGCAGAAATCCTTTTTGCCTGGGCAAGTAGAGAGTTCACTTAGTAGTATTTCCACTTGGAAGTACAAAATTATCCTTCTTAAGAATGGTTTCTCATCATTAACTTTTCTGATGTTTATTTTAGCTAATTAACTAATGTTATGAAACAGTACATGCCACAATTATACTAAGCCAACTCCCATGACTTCACTTGATTGTGATGAGTGATCTATAAATACTGATAGTATCTATGATATTACTATTTTCCAAACAGAAGGAAGTTACCTCAACTTTACAGTTCTAGAAATCACCACTATCAGATAAAGGAATCACCAGTATCAGATATGGAAACACAGATCTCCGAGCTTTAAGCAGGCAAATCTATTAAAGTGACACAGAAGAATATAAGGGAGTTTGAAACACTAAAGAAATAGTCCCAATAAATACACAACCTTATACAGTTACAGTCTATCAGCTATGACAGGGACAATGAAATTCAGATTTTTCTGTTATTTTAGAAATATAAGGTAATGTACAGTTTGAAATACATAATGATATGCTAAAAAAATTATGACATCTGAAACTCTTGTGAACGGCAACACCATAACTAGTTGTCCAAACATCACCTGGCATTAGGCTAATAGTAACAGACCAGAGACGAAAGGTGGCACCAGTAACATCCCTCACAAACTGCAGCAGAACAGGAACTGGCAGCATCCCACACATGTATTAAACAGCTTGAAGTGCAGTCCCTGTCCCTGCTCGGAGACAGGGCTTCTGCCAGCATCCCAAATTTTGACATGTCATGGGCAGAGGAGAAAGGAGAGGTGACAGGGGAAGCTGACAACAGGTCAAGCAGTGCTAGGAAGTCTTGAAAAGGGAGCTGTGCACCTGCCCTAACAAGCTCAACTGATAAATATTACATACTTGACTAGCAAACAGAAGGCCTTCAAGGCAGTCAAGGGTTAAAAATTCTATAAAAGACATTGGTGTTACTGTCCAAACATACCACTTAAAAATAGGCATCCTCAACTGAAAACAGTGTTGCTTACATCTATATAATTATTTTATGGGAAAGGCAATTAACCAGTTGAAAAAGCACAGTAGCCAAGACACCTTGGCAGGTAGTACATGACATAGAACATAAAAAACTGCAAACATGTGTAAAGGAGAAACATAGCTGAGATGTAGGCTGCTGGGCAGCTAAGCCCCACCGAGCAGCTCTTCACCCTTGGGGACATAGTGCTAAGCTATCAACTTGTCTCAGATAAAGAAGCTTTTGTGTCAAATCCTGTGACAAACCCAGTTATGTTTCTGGCCAAAACTGAACAAGCCTAGTCCCAGGAAGACAGGGGACCACAAACAAAGCAGCTGACAGCAGTTGGTAAGGGCACAGCACACCAGAGCACCAGCAGTGGAGCACAGCCGTGGCACAGCCAGAGGGACAGCAGGGACAACTATAAAGTCCATCTCTGGAAGGCACAGCCAGGACAACGCTACTCTAAGCTCTGCAAACAAGCTCATCTTCACCAAGGGACTGTGCCAAAACTAGATGCCAAACTGTGGATGGTAGAATACAGCTGACTCCCTCTGAACCCTTCAGTTCAGGCAGACTCCACTGTTAGCCTTTAAAATCTGGGGAAACTTAGCTCCCTCCAAAGTCCACATGCTCCAAGCAGTAAAATATGGGAGAGGTGCTGAAGACTTTCCTGGATCTGCGCAGTGTATGCTTTTTATTCTTTACACTTTGAGAAGCAGAAAAACAGAGAAAAAGGATGACAAAACCAGCAATGGAGTCAACATCTCCAGAAAGGTTGTTGAGGTAGACGAGCAGACCTTTTCTCAGATGCTTAGCAAACATGATGGCATTAGCTGCACCAAGCTCACATTCCATAATACTAAAAGAGCCTACAGAACAAGTAGCATCATAGAAACAGTATTCTAAGCAATACACCGCAAAGCAAGACAATTCCTTCAAGAAATTGCTCTCCCTCCAAAGACAACCCACACCAAGATGCTCCAGTCTCAGTATCCTGACCCTTCAGTAAGGAACGGTAGGCAATAAACACAGGATAGTTTCCTTAGCCTAAAAAGAGAGCTCAATAAAACACATACAGGTAATGCCTACTGGCATAAGCCTCCAGTTTCTCAGTTACGGCACTTAATTCCCTAAGTTCAGATCTCCATTTGATTCAAGAGCTTCCCAGGCAAGAAAGCCAAGGAAAGCAAGTCCCCCTCTTCCCAGGAGAGTACCTTCCCCTCCACAGCCCTCAGTTCATACACAGTTCGGAAACACAACTACCAACCTCATCCTCAGTGACCAAAAAAGTCACATGTCAGACCTGCCCCCATAAACCTCATGCTGCCTTCCATCATTAGAGCCGGAGTTTATCTATTCAGCTCAATAAAAGGATTTATGACCTCCCTGCATCAACACATTAAAGAGTATATTCACCCTTCGACGAAGCGCCAGAGGGCAACAAAGAGTGTCCGGAGAGAGAGAGACAGCACACCCACACCTCCTGTCTTAGCAAATCACCATACTTCAGGGATGATCATTCTGCAAAGATGCTATTTTTTATCCCCCCCTAGGGAATTTAACTTTCTCAATTTCCTTCCTTAATTAATGGCTTCCTTAAAATCACAGGCTCTGCTATTTTTCATGGCATCATGTGAGTGGGATAATGTAGGGTAGCAAAGAATCTGGTTCCACATAATCTATTTTCTGGGGAGAAAGGTCATTACCCCAAGCCCTTATACCACTAAAAAAGCATGTTCAGTTTGTATCATTTGGCAATACTGCAAATGCATTCAATTAATAATATATGAAAAAACATCGACTAATATTCACAGCAACTGATTAATTATAAAAATGTCTACAGTGACTGAGTATACAATCTCCACAGCATCTCTGGATGTAAAAAATAAAAATGGAAAACGTTTTCCTCATCACTAGCTGAGTGGAGCTGAGCCGAAAGTTTAATTAGTTAAATGGTAAGTTAACTAATTTTAGCATTTACTTCCAGAGGAGATAAAATACATATGAATGATTTTTCCAGTTCTGTGCATGCTACTAAAATAAAAGTAAATGCAGTTTTGGAAAGCCTATATCCTTTTCATATCCCTGGGGCAGATACTAAAAATAAACAGGGTTAAAAATTATTTTTGTTTTAAAAACCATTTATTTTTCAAATTATTATGACTTCATATTTAGTAAAGCTATAATTTAAAATTATACTAGGCTGGTTTTAGACAGGAATTAGTTCTAAATGAAACCTAACAGCCTTACTGAACATAAAGTAATGACATTATCTCTTCAGATCACAAATTGAATTGTGAAGATTAGTGCAGTTCTCTAATAATTTATTTGAGCAGAGACAGTACAACTCAGAGAGGATGTTATTCTGCCACTAGCTACTCATTATATTAGCAAAAAGAGATGCTAGCAGCTCATATTAAACGAAGATCAAAAATACACGCCATTTTTACATTAGCACTGTGCTTTACCTTCTGTTAATAAATGAAAATGTAGATATGCTTGTCCAGGCTTTTTATTTTGTGTTTGTTATGTACCTTAGTACATAATATGTAATCTGAGGCATCTGATATTTGCCTTGGTTAGCTGGGTGTCTTTTGTTCATTTGACACAAGAAACTGATGATGAGGACAAATGAATTATTCTGTTATAAGCAACTTCTTACAGAATTGCTCATTTATTATTTTTTTTTAATTCCTACTCTTTAATAACTTTACCAGATAGCACACAGCCTAATACTTACATTCTTAGTCAAAAAAAACCTGAAACATTGCTATTTGACCTAATTTATTTCAGATTTCAAATGGAAAATTCCAAACAGTACAGTAAGAAAAAAATTTTAGAAGAGATAAGATCATTGCAGAAATAGCACTTTAACTTGACTCTTTTCACAACAAAACATTACTCTATATAATTAAAAATTCAAATCTTAAAGAACTTTAATTAAATTCTCTGAATTTATTTTAAAAGTGGTTCTTCAGTGGCCTGAAACTCTGGATTATCAATGTGCTAAGACAAACAATTAGAATTTACACGCTAATAAAATAACATAAAAAGAACAGATAAAAAGCAAACAGAGTTTAATGGCTCTGAAAAGGCACAGTGTTTAATACTTGATTCTTCTTAATTTTTCTTTTAAAATACCAATTAATTTACTTACAATTATTTCTCATAAAACACTGTATTTCCACGCATAATGAATTTCTTGTAATATGTAAGTAAGCTTATCTACTTAAAATTGTAGCAGCACATTATTGCATTTTCAATATGCATTTATTTCAGAGCACTCCAGAAAGAAATAGATAAAAACTCTTACATGAAAACTAGCAAAGTTTCACCATGTGAAGAAACTTCTAGAAGAATTTTACCATGTAGATCTCTCTTCACTTACACTTAAAATAATTTTTTAAAGAAAGTATGAAGTACATCCAAAATGGTACTGTAAGTCCAAGTACCAGCATATACATACTTCATATACATGCAGAAAAGCGGTGAGGAAGTGTTTTAACAGGTCACACAGCAAAAATTCTGATCATCTTTTTTTGTCAAATCACATTTTAAACCTCAATAACTATACAACGTAAATAAAGCCAGGGAACAAAGATCATTGGTAAAGCAGAAGTATTTCTCACTGCTAACACCACTAGTCGTGTGTCGCTTTGCATCAAGTGAAATGTTCAGGCAAAAAAAGCCAGAGGAGGAAAGCCCATGAGAGGAGAAGGGCAGCAACAAAGCTGAGGATTGAGGTGAAAGGATGTGCCGGCATCACAACCCGATGTGCCCAGACCTCCCAAATCGAGTCAGGGAATATTCCTGAAACAGCAAGGCAAGGCAATTGGAAACAGCACCCAAAGCATGATAAAAATATTTAGCATGCTTGGGCTAAAAGATCAAAAGCTGAGCTCTCTGCAAAGGGAGGTAGGCTGTGGGAGCACACCTCTTGCCTTGGCACCACAGTGCTCGGAATCAGCAGAGTAAAGTCAGGACGAGCCACACAGGAGGACACCACGGACTAATCAACGTAAGACAAAGCCATCGCTGGCACCAGCAGCTCATCATTTACAAACATGTGACTAACATGAACATAGTAATATCTTTGTTCTCGTTCTGAAGCAGTTATCAAAGATGACTCAATGCGGAAAACTGACATAAAAGCATGTGAAAGCAGAAAACTCTTCATGGGCTTTAGTTGAACTGAGGTTTCAAAGGCTGTAGTTTCTTATTTAGGTACTTTGTATCAGTATCAAAAAGAATGAAGTTCAAACTCTTTCACTGCTCTGAATCCCTAGAAAGGTACTGAACGTGCTTTGAAAGGCATAAAATGGAAATACACATTTATTTGACTTCTATAATAATATTAACTTAGGAAATAGAAAAGTGTCACTGCACACATTGTTATGATATTAATCGTTTCAGGAAGTGAATTTAAACATTGGCTTATATTTGGAAAATAAGCTTAAAATTTGAAATTAAAAAAAAAATGATTTGTGACATCAGAGTATCAAAATATTGCATCACTCCCTTGCTTCACTGATCTCTAAGGCTCACTTGGAAAGCAGCATAACTGCAGCTCAGCTCGTTATTTCAGTGGTCTGGTGAAAGCTGTTCTTCCCATACCCACCAGCAGTAGAGAGCAGCCCAGGGAACTGCACCCTCCTCCGCCGGCCCCTGGGAACACACACCCTCGGGTAATTACACGCCTTGGCTCCAGAAAGAGCTCTACGGTCATTCTTGTGAATGACAAAAAGTGCACCTGGGTTTGCTGCCTACCTGCTGAACTTCATTAAAAGTGTTTACCAGGAGGCAGTACCAGGCTATACAAATTGGCATATATTCTAGAATGCTTAGCAAATAAGTACACTGCCCTAATAATAACAGAAAATGGAGTGGGAAGTATAATATATGCAGAGATCTTATTCCCTCCCTTAGGCTCCCAGCAATTTTTAAAAATACTTCTGCCAACATACTGTTTTGTGTCTTGTGTCGAATATAGACTGAAGACATGTGAGGACATGGTCTTTGGTGTTTATGCCTCTTGGTTATAAAATTACCCTCAGATTCATTCTTCTGAATATAAAAAGATTTAAATTCTTAAACCTAAAGTGAAAAGCGTGCATCTAATGCTTGGAGCTGCATTTTACCTACAGAACATTTTGCATCCTATTTGTGCCCTAGGAATTTAATTTTATTACTTTCAACTGAATTAACATAGTTTTGACAGGAAAAAAAAAAAAAAAAAGAAGATAGATTACAATTCATTTTCACTGCTGAAACAGACCTCCTGGTATGTAAGAACCTATACTTCATTTCCATTTATTTTCAGCATACCATCCCAGAAACACTTTTTCAAATGGCCACATTCTTAATGTTTGTTTTTCATTTAATATATCTACATTGAATGGTTCCTGAACATTCAAAGTAAATTAAACACATTTATTTCTCTGTACTTACGACTGTGATTTTCATTGTGCTGTAGGAGGCATTAAAAAAAAGGGCCGTGGTGGGGAATTTAGTAACAAATATATCAATAGTTTTGCAAGTGAAAATCCACTACATTCTACTACAGAATTAAGAACACAACCAAATACAACTAAAAGTTCCTTTCAAATTTGCAAGAATGATCTTGCAAATATGTACAGACACCCCACTCATCATAAAATAACATATTTTCAGCTTTCCAAGCATACCTTCCCTGCTGCACTGAGCATTGCACAACTGTTACTCCAGAGACCCTTCTGCATACTTTCAGCCACACCAAAAGTCTGCATAAATTGAGCGGACTAAGTAATCTATTGGAATATTCAAGCACATTTATCATCTACTATCACCTATTTATTTCCTTAAGCGCTCCTCATTTGGAGAAAGGGTGTTCTCAGTCCAGTTTCTCATTCTAAATGAGACTCCGGCATAGTCCCTCTCTCCCTTTTGACAACTGTGGGGAGTGAAGAGTATCACTCGGCCCACTTACCACAAAATGGGGCTAAATTGGACTGATATGAATGCTGTTATCACACAGCTCTGCTCTGTGTTGTTTAAGAGAGATGATATCAAAAAATATCAGTAAGAAAAGGGTTTGAATTCCACTGATCTAATCTTTGATGTTTGCTTTTTAAGTACCTGGGTCTGATGAAGGCACTTCACATTCTGAGAGAACTAGGTTAAATGAATCATTATGTAAATAAGTCTACTTCTCCTAAATGATTAGCTCAGACAAAAGTATCTACCTTTTAGATGCCTACATTGGGTTAGATGGATGTCACTAAAATATGTAAGAAATGAAAACGTCCCAGACTTCCCCACACTTCCCAGGGCCTGAGCATGGAACCGCAGAGGAATGAGGCTGCCACGAACAAGGGAAAACTACCAGCAATGGCTCCGTGCTGTGGACACTGTTCGGATTTTCTCAGCTCCTACCAAAACCAAAATCCTTTGCATTTGAGATTCAGCTGATGCAACTCTTTTGTCTTTTAAGAGGAACACGAAATCAGCTAAGCGAACTAATTATGGAAAGGAATTGCTGTGTAATTATTGAAGTAACCTTTCCCACTTTCCCAGTTAGACACAGTAAAAATACTTCACAACATTTCCAAGGAATTAATACAATTTGTTTCCAAACTGTTTACGGAACATTATTCTCAAGAGATTACATTTAATGAGCAAGGCTAATGCCTAAAAGGAAAGGGAATACAGATAAAAGAAAAGAAAGCCAGCTCTTCTGTACATTCTGAAGCTACTTGACAGTGCAGCTCTCTAGCAATCAAGCATATGAAAAGATTTAATAGGCATGGAAAGTTGGAGGTCAATGAACACTGGAGAACACATTTTTATTCAGTCAAGTGAAATCATAACAGTGCAACATAAGAGTAACTTGATTGAGATTTATGTAGCTTATTTAGTAATTTTTACAGCACAAATGTTTTTCCTTGCTCATTAGATTACTGAATTAGGTACTTCAGCTCTAAAGGAGTCTAATGTTCCTCCAAGAACTCAAGTGAAATTTATGATTTCACCTGATTCTATTTTGAAAACTTCTCAAGAGCTGCTACTACTAATTGCTAACTTTAACATCATGCCAAGAACAACACTTTAAAGAACATGGGTTAGCTTTGTCTAACTACTGTGAAATGATCTACTTTTATTCTGGTGATTGCTGTGTCATACCAATTGTACTATGCTGAGAATGTTGCATACTGTCACTGTTCGTTTAGCTACTGGAAAACTGCCAGTATAAAAATTGCCAGAAAGAAAAAATGAGAAATTGTTTTAATGAAGTGCCTTTCTGAACAATCTTGGAGGAAAATTCTCTTCCCATATAACTCTTAAGCAGCACCACTAACACTTCATTTGTATACTTTTGTAGTATCTTTCATCTAAGGATCTCAGAGCTTTCTGCCAGTATTTATTATACTTCATGGCAATCTTGTAGGGAAAGCAAATAACCCCATCACTCTATGATAAACAAACACTGGAAATGTTGCAAAGTAAGACAACATTATCATGGAATTATAAACACTCTAGTCCAAACAAAAGGTGTGGGTTGTATGCCATTCTCCCACTCTACTCTGCACTGGTGAGGTCACAGTTAGAATACTGTGTCTAGTTCTGGGCTCCCCAGTTTAAGAGGGACAAGGAACTACTGGAGAGAGTCCAGCGTAGGGCAACCAAGATGATTAAGGGATTGGAGCACCTCCCTGATGAGGAAAGGCTCAAGGAGCTGGGACTCTTTAGCCTGGAGAAGAGAAGGCTGAGGGGAGACCTCATCTATGTTTATAAGTTCCTAAAGGGT
>JAOXNG010000001.1:31594197-31614125 GCA_028566535.1 Scolopax minor | reverse complement strand
GGAGGATGACCTCCCTCCACCTGCTGGCCACTCTCTTCTTGATGCACCCCAGGATGCCATTGGTCTTCTTGACCACAAGGCCACATCGCTGGCTCATGGTCATCCTCTTGTCCACCAGGACTCCGAAATCTTTTCCCTTTGAGCTGTTCTCCAGTAGGTAGGGCTTGACCTGAGGCTCATCCACAGCAGCATTTTCAGGAAGACGTGCACCCCGACTTGAAGGCATGTGCAATAGCAGAGACCTCACATTCAAGGGAACTCAACACAACAGCAATTGACCTCACAGTTCAAATGTGTGCAACTGTCCCACATGTTAAGTTTGTTAACTTGAATTTCCAAGCCTTGCATCATTCAGTGTCTTCACCTGATAGATGGAGTCTTGTCCTCTCACAAGTTCTCCCAAGCCAGATCCAGCTGTAGAAATACCTATATATTATCACCTGTTGACTTTCAATTTCTTCCACCTGGTTGCTTAATTCTCTCTGAATCTGCTTGTCTGAAACACAACTGCACTTATGAAAGGGGAAAGAAAAAAAAAAGAGCAAAGGGAAATCACTTGCTTTGGATAATCAATTCTTATGGGAAGTTCCATTGTAATGAAAAAATCTAGTCTGTTTACACAACAGAGGTCATAGTAAGGGTCTAACCCCTGAACTGACAAGCAGAAGCTTGAGAGTATTTTTTTTTATTTTTTAGCAGCCATTGTGCTAAGTGCTGCTTATGTATTCATTATAAGTAATAAGTCAGTAATATCAAGACAATTATTAACAGGGGAGAATAAATAGGTTGGTTAGAAACTAAGACTTTCTGCCACACATACTGGTCACCTTTATTGAGCTCTGGCATACAAGTATCAGTTATATATATATGTGTGTGTGTGTGTATGTATATATATCAGTATTTTGCAATACTTAGGTGAAGTGTCCCTTTTAATTCAAGCCTATTGTGCCCCCACACTGGGGAACCTGGTAGGGCCTGCTGGACCCCAAGTGTGTGTTACAGCAACCCCAAGGCTGCTTCCTTCCACAGCAGAAAGCTTCAAGGGGGCACATTTGTGCCATATCCCAGAGGTCCAGATCTCACCACTAAGCTGGGGCTTACATGAAAGGCCAGTACTGAGTGGAGGATATTTCCAGGGGAATCAGCTCCTCCCTATTTAAAGGGATCTCTTTGATCTACAAGAGAAATCTAACAGGAATTTAGCACAGCTAATAGTCATGCCTTTGATCTTCCCTTTGGAGTTTCACTGTCTGTCAGCCAGTCTGAATCCCTACTCCCAGCATCCGTTTCCAAGAGGGAGATTCCTCCCCCAGCACATTACAGTGAATTTACCAGCTCCATAGGTTGATCAGTGTTGCAGGGGGTTTTTTGCTCCCATTCACTTTACTTTTGGGGTAATTTCTCCTTTGAAACATTTTCTTGGACGATGGATCTTCCCTTCAGTCTGTTTCACATCTCTGACAAGATGGTGGATATTTCTACTGGGGTGGGAGGCAAACCACAGAGTCTGAGGGATATATGCCTTCTAAAGAAGATCCCACATTCTTTGCAGATCTAAATGGGTTTCTGTCAGAGCAGGGACAAATCAAGACTTTGATGACAGATACCTCATATCCTATTTCTGCATCCAAATATTTCTTTTTAATTAAATTTACTGACCAAATTAACAGTGGAGGTGCCCAGATTTCTAATTGGGTCATCGCAAGCCAGCTTTACATCATGCTGATAAGTCAGCATCCTCAAGGAATATTGGGGAAAACCACAAACTTTTACTAGATGTGGTCACTTAAAGAAAGGGGAATTTCATTAAAGACCATTAGTCTGTATCTCTAAATGTATTTGACAACCTCAATACCTAAACTGGTAGTTTAGATTACCAAAGGGAAGGCACCCAACAGCTTTGGTAGACTAGTCAGTCATCAACTGTCAAGGCATTAAGCATGTCTTGACCTTACATGTTGTTTCACCTATAGGTGGAGTTATTTTACAGTGGTACTTCCCAAACACATTGCACATAAGGACTAGTGATATTTTAATACCTATTTGGTCCAGCTCCTTTTCCTCCTCAACACATCCCTCACTTGACCATAATCCTATTATTGTATTAAAAAAGAAAGCAAATGATGTTATTAAGGGATCATTTTCCACTACTGTTCAAAAGAGCAGGAAACTCAAAGGAAGGCACACTATCATGCTGATATGCTCAGAGTTTCATTAGGAAGCACATATATTTTAATTTCTTGCCATTTATGTGTGATAAAAACACCAAATTTCTGTCCATTAGTGTGCTGTAATTAGTACTTTACTACTGCAATATGTTACTTCTAGTAACTGATATAACTTCTAGCTTAACACTATGATAAAATAATAATGTTATAACAAGCATGAAGTCTTAACTCAGACAAGCAAACTTAGAGTTAAACATGGTAGTGGCAGTCAATAAATACTAGAAGTACTTATTATGGGTACTTATCTACCAAAAAACGCAATCACCAAAAATCTCCTGTTATGCAGTTCACCTTGTTGTGTGGGTCAGCATCTTTGGTGGCATCCATATCAGTAAAAAAAAAAAAAAAAAAAAAAAAAAATTTAAAAATGTAAAAAAATAAAGAAAACTAACTACAAGAACAGAAAACAACATTGCTTTCCCCCTGCCTTAGGTTGGTTTAGAACAGGTAAATTAAGTTGTCTGTGTTTGTTTGCACTCCATGCCGGAATACAGGATTATCAAACAAACTTCCATTATTTGATTTTAAGTTCACTTTGGATGATCAGATAGAAAATTAGCTGATATCACTATGTGTTTAGTAAATTCTGTCGTTGCTAGGTGACAATACATTTTGTTGAAAATACATGTTTATTAGATATGACTGCTACCTGCATCAGCAGATGAAGGTAATGTAAAATCAAACAATTACAAATTCTCAATTATAAAACCAGGAATGACTGAAAATTTAAAATAATTAAAAATGTATCTTCACATTTATCTAAAATGAGCAAATGTAAAATTAGTATATTTTGCTCACCTACAGATTTAGTATGGAAAGCATATTTGTCAAATATGCTTCTGCTCTTCTTTTCTTATCCATTTGTCTTACCAAATGAAACACTGAACTATAACTTTGACAAAGACAGGAATAAGACATTTTTTCAGTCAACTAATTTTTATGAGTGTTTTATTTGATAATTTTGTGGTACTTCTTTCTAAATCCCACAGGAACCCACAATGTCTGAAAACAGAATTCAATTTCTCAGTGCTCAGTGGGACAGAAATATATTTCTAAGAAGCTGAAAAAAACATCAACCCTATTGTCCTCCCTTGTATTAAAAAACACAGGTTGAATGAATTTAAAAATCTTCCATGCAAATACTTTGAAGTAAAATATTTTAATAACACTATTATCCATCCATTGTGATTCAATGGGAGATGTTTTGTGCCTCAGGACTTGTAGGCTCTTGGTTGTTCAGATGTCTTACTCAAATTTATTTGTATGAACAAAAATAATTTAACCGTTCCAGGAGGGGTTTTTTGTTTGTTGTAAGAGACATCTACCAGAGAAGGCAAAAGCATGTTTTTGATTAAAAGATATAGTAATAACCAGTAGGTTTTAAAGTGATTTCTAAAGCGTTCTTCCTAGAATTTATCAAGCCGTTAAAAAGGTGATCTCTATTAACAAGTAAATTCTTCAGAGACAAAGCAACTAAAAATCAACTCCACATCTACACAGGAACAAAAAAAGTCACAAGCAAACCCCACCTCTGTTTAACAAGAATCATACACAAATTCAAGTTGAAACATCATCATTACCTCTTTTCTCATTAAGTCCAATCATGCAAATATTTAATCAGTGACCTGCCAAACTCCACCTCATGACAGCATCAGCACCAGCAAATGATGCCCTGAGGTTTCAATACACATTCTATTACTCATTTAGAGATAAAATCAAAACCAGAACATAAAATGCGGCCCACTTCTTCCATTTTACAGTTTTCATTTACTGCCTCTAGTGATAGCCAGAAGAATACTCTCCAGGGGCCACATCAGTGTCTGAATCAGAAAGGGAAAATGAACATAATCCCCGACCCTCAACAATCAGAGCTGAAATTTAGTCCTTGGGAAAAGAACATCCTCGCACATGTTGTACAGGGCAACCATCTGTCCAAATGTGTCGATAGAGAATGCTCTTGTGTGAACAGCTACCAAAATCCTGAAAAAGAACATAAAACTTACTCAAAATCAAACTTAATGAGTATTCTAAAACTACCAACTTACTACGTTGTTAAAAACAAACAAACAAAAAAAAAAACCAAACCAGCATTACTTAGGAATTTAAACTGAAATAGATCTTCTTGTCATCAAGCAATGAAACTCAGTAGAGTTCTTCTTCTTTTGCATCTATGGTAATTATTTAAACTTTGTTCTATTTTTTGACTGTGCTTACACCTTTCAATAGCTTTACGTATTGGAAAAAAAAGGAAAAAAAAATAGGATTAAAATACAGCACAGCAACAGATACAGCTTGCTCACAATAGTCCATCAAAACATCTAAGGGCGTTACTTGGTATATCACTCATATGAGGACCAGAAACCCGTATCCAATGAGTTCACAGGAGATAAAACTCTGTGTGCAGAAAGATAACAAATGCAAGGACTGTCTTTGGGGGATTATCTGGTAAGACTCTGTGCATGTCTGTGAGCTAAAATAAGTTACAGAGGCAGCTGAATGGAGATAAATGACACTGGCAAATAGTTTAAGGGAACTTGCTTTTAAAGGACCACTGAGATTTGCACTGTTCAGACAATAGTTGTGGGGTCAGTGTGTTCTTCCCAATTCTCCTCAAAGGTTTTTCATTTTTCCAGTTAAGGACTCCAAGTTCTTCCAAATTAAACAGTACAATCAGGTACTTCCATTAAAATATGGGAAAAAGAACCCAAACATTAAACTTCAAGGAAGTTGGCATTTTGAGAAAAAAGAGATTGGTGTGGACGACTCAACCATACCAAAAAAATATATATATTAGACATTCAGAAGCAGGATAAAACCAGCCCTTGCAGGGTGACACTTAAGAGCTAATCTTTGTCACCTTCCTCGTCTTCTACTGCTCTTTACATGAAGTATTACATTGAACAACTGATCAGTACAGGTTTTTTAGAAATATCTCCTAACTCACAGCTATTTAATAAAATCAAGATACTGTAAGGTTGATTATTTTTACTTTTTTAGTAGGAGACAGCAACTTCTAACATTTTCAGGAGCTCATCTATTAAAAAATATATAATTACTCTCTGTATTTTCCTAAAATGTATATATTGCCTCTGTGGCAAGCAACAGATGAAATCATTTGGGATATCATTCATTCCCTTGATCTATTCATATTCTATTTGAATATTCAAACCAACTCAAAGAGCCATTAAAAAGGTATTCAAACCTGTGTTGAAAACATGTTACTTTCTCCATCCTAAATCTTACTCATTTATGAACAACATACTCAATTCTATTCCAAATGAAAAAAATAATCAGAGAATGCAATTTGAAAATAAGGCAATATATCTCTTCATAAATTCAATTTCTGCGTCTTTACGATAGCAAAAATCAGAACAAAAATATTTAGGATTAATAGCTCATAATAAAAGAGTTAGAAAAAAGCAGAATGACTGCATTAAAATGATAAATTGCATTATCAGCAACTAAAGCTCAAAGCCACTATAAAACTACCCAAAATGAAATACTACCAAAATCACTTTTCCCTCCCCACTCCCAAACATTCAACGCTATGTTTACACATCAATCCATCAAGTTTGGGGGAACACAGGTACTATCTGGTATCTGCTATTTAAAAATACAATTTAGAAGTTGAATTAGATTTTTTAAAGAATGAATAGAATTTACAATTCATTGTAGAGTTCCAAAGTATAGCTCCATAATTACCGAGCTATTCATCACATAAAATTGACAACCCCATATAGAGAAACCATTAAGTGAACACTCTGCAGCCAATATACTCAAAGGTATATATTAAAGCCAAACAAAATGTTCAGTCTTGAAATTAAATTAAAACATCACTCTATGTTGCAATCTGTATCTAAAGGATAAATGCAATGCTAAGCACCCACAGACACCAAAGAGTAGAGAAATTATATCTGAATTATAAAATGGTAAATTCAACTAGCTTGATGTCTAATGCCAACAATCACAAGAGATTCCATTTTTTTTCCGAGTTGAAAAACACAATCTAAATTTATCGACATTCTGAAGCATTCAAGATGCCTTTAGTAAGCATCAGAAATGAAATGTATTAGATAAGAAGTAGAATGTAAAACTTATTCTTCAAATACAGCTATCCCATTCGCAGCCAAACCAACATACGAAACAGCTAGTGAAATGGTTTTGCAAAACAATAAACTTAATTCCATCCTTGTTCTATATATCTATCCATGGAAAACAACAGAGTACCACACAAGAAAATTCAGAGATCATCTGACGGGATATGGCAATTACAAGTTCTGTATATAATGCCAACACTGCCTGAGAATTCACATAGGTAGCTAAAGTTAGCAGCTAGGACAGTAGGTTATAAGGGGATCCTCTTAGGTGAGGGTTCACATATTGTTCAAGCATGTAGAAATATATGAAAAGAATCTGATATAGTAAAAGTAGTTGATAGAACAATATTGAATAGCATTGACAGAATAGTAATTGTAGTGCTTTTATGTTTCCAGCTCAAATCTTTCATCTTACCTGAAGTATACAAACAGTACTTAGCTGTCCAATTAATAGCAGTGAAAAAGCTGAATTAGTTTACTCTTTTGTGTAAAAAATAAGATGTTATGTAAATTACTCATCTTCAAAGTTGTCTGCAGATAAAGCTCATTAAAATCAATTTTTATGCCAGTGCCACTCCCTTGACATCAGCTAAATTATTCCCAATGTATACTTCCACATGTGCGATTAACATCAGACCTAATAACCAGCTAATCACAGTGGAAATCCATAATGCTTTCTCCTATTTCTTTCTAGGAATTACAAGACCTGCCGAGGGTACAATGTACATTAAAGTTATGAGAAGTCACTAGTTTTTACTTCTTTCCATTTTCAGCTCTAACTGGAAAGTTCCAAGTAACACAAACTTTGATACCAGATTTTTGAATTATAAAAGTTTAGTAATATGGAACAAAAATTATTAATATTTGTGACTGAGAAAGGGGAGGGAGAATCCTGAAATAAAGGTGACCACTTCTACAGAAATAGCTCCCTCATTTATAATCAATACATTTGCCACTGGAATTGCATAAAAGGAGTTAAAAAAATTGTCATGAAATACATTTGATACGACACATTTTCACTATTATTTTTGTAAGAATTGGAAGATGGGATTGAACTTAGTCCCAGTGGAACAAATAAACCCCCCACAGAAGTACATTAGAAACAAAAAGGAAATTCAAAATTCAAACTGATTACAGTTCAATTCCAAATGTAATACTAAGGCTGAAAGAAAGTTGAGGAAAATGTTTCAAGATCAGAAACACTGCAGTTTCACACTGAAGTACCAGCTGTCCAAGAGTTGTGCTGTCATAAAAACCCTGTCACTGGCAGTTTCTGTAAATGGACTCCAGAGGTGGGGATAAGTAACAGTCACCAGAAAACAGCAGGCTGGCAAGAGCAAAAGTACATGCTAAGAAGAAGGGTGTAAAAATCCAACAACAAACAGCCTGGAGCTTTGTCGTCCCGTTGCATCCTCAAGAAAGGAAAGAATCCCCAGTGTCTGCTGAGCACACGTGAGGCCACCAGCACACGCTAACACCAAGGCAGGGCTGTACAATTCAGACCACATCCAAGGGGGCAGAGGCAGCTGTGTGCCATCAGAGGCACCAGGACTGTGTGTGCTGCTGAGGAAACTCCATGAGGGACTCTGCACACCTGCCTAGAAGCCACTGTCACACCAGTGCAGCCCTCCCCAGCTCCTCCAACTGCTGGGTGACTGCGAGTGACAGCATGAATGGCAGAGCCTGTGTGAGACTGTGTACCTGTGGGTGTGACAGCACTGGAAGGGAATAACCCAACATACCATGTGAATAATTGCTGTATTTTAATTAAAGTTTGATTTTATTAATAATAAAAGTTTAATTTAAAAAAAAAAAAAAGCTTAAAAAGTTGTTCTAATAAGCTTTCATTGGCATCTGTCTCTCCCTGACTCACTCTATGAGGGAAAGAATGTTTGGAAGCTCTAAACGAGAGCAGGAGCCAATCTCCTACACACCTTGACATGCATTACAATACCTGCAGAAAAATGTATTTTTTTTCAACATCTGGTTGTGTTCTTCATACAATTTGACTCTGAAAATATACTCAAAGAAACATTTTATCAAGACTTCTATTAAGAAGAAAAGTATTATAAACTCAAAGAGATTCTCAGATCTTGTATCTGATGCACAAAGGAACTCCTCTAGGCTCACGGAATGCCAGATTTCTGTGAATTCTGGGATTTAGGCTTGAAGCACACTGTGATTTATACACACACTGCCAAAATCTTCAATAACTAATAGAAGCAAAATATACTTTCAAATGTCTTTCAGTAGTAATAACCTGCAAAACAACGCAACATTAATTCCACTGTTGCTTCATATAGAAAAAAAAAACCAACCTAAAACCACCAAACAAAAAACCAAAACACCACCAAAACAAAGAAAACCCAAACAAATGTAATTCATATTACATAAGCCTCATCCTAAATTATCTGTGAAGTCTGATCTGGCAACACTCCTAAAAATGTGTTAGTTGACAAATACAATTCTTATGTAATTAACAAACTTCAAGTGACACTAAAATACAACTGTACTGTACTGTACATTTACATAGCTAGCTCTATAAAGTATAAACAAAATAAATGGCATAATTGCTGTATCAATGTTGTACTGCTAAAAGATGGAAGGGGGAGTTTTCTTCTTTCAGATGAATAGAACTATGATTCTCTGACTCAATAAAGGCTTAAGAGGAGGGAATGATGTATTGACACTAAAGGCATATAAAGTTAGAACACAAGGCACTTGTGAAGTCAGAGCACATTACAAAGAGAATCAAAAGAGATACAGATTAATCCTGTACAGACAGCAACATGCAGAATTACATTAGTTTAAACAAAAAATAAAGGCAGAAGTTGTATTTTATTAGAAATTCCTAAATAATTTCAAATATAAGTATTATATAAAGAACAGTTATTAATCTGTCCTAAGAATCATATATTTCTTGAAGGAAAATTCTCATACATTTAAAGGAAGAGTTGGGTTGTTCAATGAGGAACACCAAAATATTCCTCTGCTTTCCACACAAGCCTTAATGTTTTTAACTGTACTTCACAGTCTTTCATCAGGTTTCTATACCTATTTAATGACTTTATTATTGCTAGTCATACAAAGTATGTTTGTACAGCAGCCTGATTCTGTGACACACTGCTTCAATGAAAATTAATTCCTAATGAATCATCTTAATGATTAGAAATAACTTGCAATAGCATCTCAGAATAATATTTTCTCCTTGAATTTGCAGAAAGAGAACTCTTCTTCCTCATCTTCCAGTTAACAGAAAGAAAAAAAGGAGCAAAGAATCATATTTTCAGATGCATAGTATCAAAATGTTATTTTTAATGGAGGAGAAAAAGAGAGCCATTCTCTATAATATTGCAGACAACTTTTTTTTTTTTCCTTGTACAGGATTATCTTTTGCCACTCACTTCACAAAGGCAGCCCTAAAGTTTTTCCCACCTGGCATGGACTTTAACTTTCAAATGTTTTTAGACTGATTTTCAAAAATATTTGTGAGACTGAGCTGTAAACTCTTGGTTGGTTCAGCAAAACACAAGCCATTCTGAGGATAAGTACTTCTTCCACATGCTGCCTACATGCAAAAAAAAAAAAAGAAGTGAAAAAAATGAGAGAAGTGAATAATGGCTCATTTTTTTCCGGAAAATGAAAAGAACTTGTCTTAAAAAGACTATATTGTAACATAAGAGAAGGAGGCAATTTCCTTACCCAACTTCTATGCCAATTACCAAGCTGTGAGGCTTACAACTCTCACTAACTGGAAGCCAGCACCTGCCAACTGTCACTAGACCAACAGAGAAAAAAGAGACACAGTAACATTTATATACAGTTCTGCAGTTAGAATTAAAAAAAAAGCCACTATTTGCAATTGTCTGTGAAACCATATTTCTAAAAGTCTGTGACAAATATTTCTACTTTTATATTAAATTTAACTGAAAAAAAAAATTAAAGCTAAAGTTCTGAATTAGTTTCTAAATTTAAGCAACTAATCTGTAAAGGATTCCTTCACTGCTTTCAGCTGTTTTATAAGGCAGCCTTCTACCTTTAACTAACTGAGAAGAATACAGATGTTTCTACTTATCTACATGCAATAATGCAAAACTTTGCAACTAAAAAGCTCATCCTTGTAAGTGTCCCTATCTCCCTACAAACTAACTAAAATATATAAATTGGCAGACAACAATTCCTTCCTCAGAAGTGGTCTAACTAGACCAAATAAGTCACAAATGCATGCAAAATGGTCTGTAGTATGCCAAATAAGAAAGATTTCCTTTATGTGGAGACGTATAGGAAGAGCAATAAAGCAACACATTAATTGCAAATACTTGAAAACAGGGCATTTTCAGCTTGCAAAAGTGAAAGGTTTTGTCGAAAACTGTAGTCTGTATTTTCAATATATTCAATCATCAAGCAGTTCCTTGAATTGCTTGGCTTGAATTAAGAGTTTCAGATTTGCTTTTATTAAATCTTCACATAATAATTAAAAATAATACCCCTGCTATATTAATTTGCATCTCTGGTTTGATTATATGCTCCTTTACTTAATGCAAGAAAATCTGTCCTTATATGGTATAACTGTGTTCTTAATCTTTATTTTTTTAGGTATTTTGACAGATGGCAGTCTTACAGGTCAAATCATAAATGACAACTGTAGGAACATAAGACTAGGCTGTACTCCTACTACTTGTTGAAATCTGTCTCAGATGACTCTCTGCTTTTGAGACACAGTCAGTAAATTTATGACAGGTCCTAATCCAGACTAGGGTAAAATCAGACTATTTATTTAAAATCACTGATGTGAATTTAAACTCATGCAGACAGCTTTAAACTGAAGTGCAGAACAGGCTAGGCAAATTAAGAAATGTGTGTTAACACTCATTATCTATTACTTCCTCTGACTCAGTTTCAGAGGTGCCAAACTGCTGGAATAAAAATGATATGTCAAGGTGCTCTGTAACCTTGTATTAATCCAACAGTTTTCCTTCAAGATGGCCTGCAAAGAATGTCCAGAAGTTGAGTAGTTCTGTGTAACATAAAATACAATAGGTGCTTTGATAGCATTAAATAACAACACAACAACTAATTGTGACCTGTTCTCATTGGTTTATGTGCTATATTAGGTATTTTTTAACAGTGGACAAAAGATTACATTAGTTTTTTCCATACTTTCCTTTCTTGTCAGACCAGTAAACGTTAGACATTAGTCTAGATGCAGAAAAACAGTGGTTGGTGTTTTTTAAGAACAAACAAAAAAACAACAAACAAAAAAAACCCAACAACAACAAAACACACCCATGGGAAAACTTAGTGTCTATTTCTAGGCTTTATCTAATCACTGTCAGAACTTCTTTCGGAGTTGTCTGAAAGACAAAACACATCTTAAACCTCTGCACTTCCCTCCAGTATATGCATAGGAAAGGTCCGAATTATATTAAGTTGCTGTAACTTCAGATACAAATGTCACATTGGATTGGAGCTAATCATTCTGAAGAAAAGAAAAAAAAAAAGTCTTTATATCTTTTGAATACCTCAAATAAGATCTCATAGAAATGAGACAAAACGGGTTTTATGGTTCAGTCACATTTAAGGCTGGATCAGGTGGTCTGGGAACCCACAGAAATTATTACAATAAAAGAATATGAGGGGAAATGGGAACATATGTGCTTTATTACAAACCTGGGGCTGTTTTAACTACAAAACTTGCTTTATGCCTTGAATTTTCTATAGGACCCTGCCATTCTGAGCAGCAGATTCAAAACTCCCACAATACTTGGTTTAGTCAGATTTATTTTCTGTGTCCCACCTATACAGCTAAGTGCAAATGAATCTTTCTGCTCAGACATACCACTTTCCTCCACGCCTCAAAATCACATTTTGTAATCACAAGCCTAGTAATAAATGAACTGGCAAATTGATGGTAATGAAAATGCAATCAAGCCTTTTTCATTCAAAACCCTGTAGTCATCTCAAGTATTCTTAGCTAATAAAATACAGATCTCCATCATATTAAAAACAAAAAGCTATTTAATATTTTTAAAACAATTATTCACTTTCCTATTCCAGAGGGAGAATCTATAATGGTTTTTGCTCCTGATTCATATTCAATATGATTTTTCCAAGAAGAAACATGGAGAAATACTTTAGTTCAAAAAAAATCCCTCAAGTAATGACCCATTCTTTCCACATATTGGTGGAAGGTCCTCAGAAGAATAAAAAGCATCCATTGCCAAGTACTTTATTTTTCTTGTTAATTTCATTAATACAATGCAAGTACCTCAAAGTACTACTTACACTGACATTTTAATAATCCAATTAGTAACTTCTAAAGTAATTTCTCAAAAATCACCCCACTTGAGATTATCTGCTTCCCTTTTCTGTTGTTTTTTTTGGGGGGGAGTATTTATTAGAGAGGACTTTCTTCTTCAGTCTGCTATCTTCAGACAACTAGAAGAGCATTGAGGGGGGAAAAAAAGAGATCACGCATGTAGATATTTTTCTGTATGTATATAAATACATGTTAATGTAATGATAACTGGATGAGGCCAAATCAGTGTGTCAGATGAGAGAGTTAGGAAATTTTTCATTTTTTTTAATAGCTTTAATTAGGTTTTGTCAATGCTTTCCAGGTTCTTATTTTGTAAATACCAGCTACTTAAATGAAATTAATTCTTCTATTAAACTGCTAATACAGATAAACTTATACAGATAAACTGTTTATAAAAGACAAGAATTTGAGATAAATGGGTTGTGATAGGAATTATTCACTGTAATTTTTCAGTTAACACATCAGTAAATTTTGCAAAAATCTGTTTTTCAATAGGGCAATCAACATCAAGAAATGAGAGAGGCAATGAACTATAATGGTGAGCCATAGAACAGAGAATCTTATTCGGAATTCCCTCCGTAACTCTGAGGATAAGCCTCTTCTCCTGCACTGACTTGAAAAAAAAACAAACCCAACACAAAAAAAACCAAACCACAGTATCCATCTGACAAGAGTTAATGCAAAACTGAAAGGGAGAACAAAATATAACTGAGCTACCACCCGACTTGCTTAGAATAGAAGTCAGCATTGGCCCTAGTCCACTAGTTATTCTTTTGAGGTTTTTTGGGTTTGGGTTTTTTTGCAAGAACTGGCACAGTTCTTAGGTATTATATAAAGAGTCATGAAAGAAATAAAAGCGATCAAAAACAAATTAATCCATATTTTTTTAAGGTCAGATAATGCTGAACTTCTGTATTAATCAGTCTTTAGTCTGTGACTTTCAAAACCAACCCACTACAGTCAAGTTGTAGACTAATTTTGCCATTGTGATAGCTTGATTATGCCTTTTCCAGGGATATCATTGCCACTCCTAGCTTAAGTGGTAAAATTGGATACTTTTCCAAAATATTAATATGTTAAAATTGTTTGGAAAATTATAGGGCCAGGACAAATCACAGGGAAGAGGTATAATAAAAATCAAGAGCAAAGAAAGTTCAGGAAGTGACAAGAAGGGAAAAAAAAGAGCATTTCAGAATGCCTGGCTTCTCAAGATCTATTTCAAGAGCAGCTGGTGTCCCTTGGAGCTCCTTTATAATGAAAATCTTAAGTGGAAACTGTTCAATATTCCAAAGTTCATTTTTATAAAAGAATGAAACTGTAGACAGCTGATGAAAGGGGAGCTGGGCTTCTAGCAATATTACAAAAGAGTGATGGTCTTATTTTTCACAAGAAGAAATGCAGAAAACAAAACAAAAAATATGCATATTTCTAGAAGTTCTTATTTATTTTAATCCTTATTGCTTTCTTTTTGCTTTGCTCAAAAATTTTCATAGTGAAAAAATTTAATACTTTAGTTAAAAGTACTAACAGCAACAGCATTGAATCTTCTAAGTTGTAGAAATAGCACGTGTTATCAACCGATGAGTTATGCTACTAGGCATTTCAGAAGTTCACTAATAATGGTTGGTAAAAGAAAATACAAGTTTGATCTTCAACATATCGAGACATTTAATTTCTTTTCAACTTTAGTTCATGGCTTACCAATGAGCAGTTGGCAAGACAACTGACTGCCTTCATCAAAACAAAGTCAACTTTATTTAAAATTTCAAAGAAAACATACTAGTTAGAAATCCGGTTATCTACAAGGAAGTCTTCATTAAGAAGTATTTAGGGTATAAGGCTACTTCTCTTTTCTCACGCAGAAAACAAAATAAATTATTTTATTTCTCCTAAACTGTGACTAGGCTTGAACATGAAAAGCTTGAAGAACCAACAAAGTGAAAAACAAAACTATATGCAAAAGGTGAATTTATCATATTCATAAAATCAAGATACCTTTCAAAAAAAAATGATGTATTCATCACCGCATCACATATTACTTGAATTATAAGCAGGCACTCCAAAAAAATCATTGGATTTACAGAACACAGAAGTTTAAAATCACATGGACTTTTTTTCCAAGTTGTGGTTAATCCAAAATTTCCCATCTCACAGCAGTCTGATATCAGAAACAGTCATTCTTCTGTTGTCCTATCCCTTTGCTTGAGACAGGACACCAAGTTATCGCCCTCATCAGCAAGCACTGATCATTCACAGAAAGATTAACACCTTAAATAGATACAATGTGGAGACAACAGCCTGTTCCATTTATCTACATCCAGTATTTATTTTAAATATTTACATTCAGATTAAGTGTGCGAGATTGAAAAATGTTGTTTCATAATATAAAACAGCTGTATTAAAATAAGGGATATTTTCTTCTGATGAAACTGAAGACACATCATTACTTAAGTACTACAACTCATGACAACACACCAATGTTAACTGACCGAGCTGCCAAATCCTGTTAGTATCTCCCATCAAACAGGCCTATACTATAACATCAAGCCCACCTAATGTACACAGCAAATCTAGCAATACATTTAAATACAATTACCAATGAAAACAAAAAAAAAGGGAATTCAGACTGTAACATTTCCTTCAGACATCAAACATTTTGCCTGTTGGCACAGCTATACTTCCCCTTTCAGAAAATACTGTTTGTATGTTGATGTTTCCCTCTTACAGAGAATGACATGGTAACATCATAGGATAATTCATGTTGTAATGGACAAAAAGCAGGATCAGATAAGACATCAGATCAGGTTGCTAGGGGCTTTATCCATTTGAGTCTTGAAAACTTCCAAGGAGGGAAACTGCACAACTTTTCTGTTCTGACGCTTGACTGAATATATCAACACCTTTCTTTGATTTTTACAAACAAACTAAATTTAGCCGTTGCTAAGATGAAGTGCATTATTCAAATTTTATGGATAGGAAAAAGAATTTCATGCAGAAACTAATACAGCAGTAAATTCAAGTACATGCCTAACAACTTTGAGTACTGGCTTGACCAGGAATCAACAGCAATTTAGAGTCCTGCTTGAGTTCAACTATTTTGCTAAACTGGAGAAAATTGAATTATCTATGGATATTTCCAACAAAGCTATAAAAAGCTATAAAAAGCATATCCATCTCATGACTAAATCATGATCTACATGCAACAAGCTAACTCCTTTGCATGAGAGCAACACATAATTTGGCCATCACGTGTAAATTATAAAAGCATTCTGTATGTACAAACAAAGACCTTGTCAAATACATATATTTCTTCATTTCAGCAGTGCACTACTCATATGAGCTCTTAAAAAGATTACACAGATAAAAAAATATTTTTACATACTGTCTCATTAATTATAATACTTAGTCTCTGGTGCAAACCATAGCTCATCCATGTCCCCCATTTCAGACTCAAGAGCTATTAAGTTATTGCAGTTAGTGTTTTTATCACATCTAAAGGACTACCTCACATAAACAAAATACTATGGTGCAGTGGTAACTCCACCAGTCACAGTTTTATTCAGATCTCAATTTGGTGAGAGACTTACATCTTCTTTTTGGAAATATTTCTCTGAAATAGCCTAATATAATATGAAAAAGTAAGTATAAACCCAATCCAAACCCTGATTATTTTATTTGCCAGCAAGAAACCTAGAAAACTTAGCAGAGTTGAGCAAAAATACCATATGCATTCCAGTCAGAAATACTGATGTTTCTTCATCATTAGGACTATCTAAGTAGCTGAGCATTTCTACTGTTTACTACTCCATAAAACTCTGGCAAAGTAAGTGTCCTGTCTGTCCTTGCCTTCTGCCAACGCATATATAGAAGCACATACTTACATGCCTCATTTAAAAAATTGAACTCCTGAATAAAATTTTCAAAGGAACAATGGAGGAAAAATACATCAATTTTTTTTTGGTTCTTTCTTTCAGCAAAAGTGTCTTTTACTTCAAAAAATGTTAGTGACTATAGTTTGAAGCCATCAACACAAGCAAGCTTTGAGTTAATGCTATGGTCTTTCCTGTACCTCAAAAAATATACCAAAAACTAACCAACTTTCATGAAGAAAGTACTGTGTTGTTTCAGTTCCAAAGAACAAAAGCCACCTTATGGTCCATGAAGAGGAGTAAAAATTGAGACTAATGTCTGGTAAAAGCACAGAAAAAGTGACTGGAGACTCAGAAGAGAAGACTGGATTGAACTGACGTAGCAAATACAGAAGAGAAAGCTCTGGGGAATAAAGAAAAGTAAATTAAAGGAATGCTGACAGGCAAAAAACAAGAAGAGGCAGGACTGGCTGAGACAAGTCAGTAAAGACAAATTTGCAGTAGTCAAGACCAGGAATACCTAAAAAATGAAATCTGAGACTGGCTACAGGAGGATAAGGAGACTACCATTAGGACACCTGTATAAAGGATGAAGTGAAAAGGACTTGCAGAAGACTGGCAAGAGCCCTCCTCCACCATGATCCATTTTCTCTAAAGCCTAGAACAGAAAAGACTCCAGACTTTTACCACTTTTCCACTACTGGAAATACCTGTGCAAACGCACTACAAACTATGCCATTCTGCTTTATTGCTGGCATATACAAATGGGACTGCACTCTCTTAATCCTATCATTCATACTGTCAAAAGCTCAAGAGCTTTTGCAAAAGATTCAACTTTTCCAATCCTGTTGATAGCCATTGTGGGTCTAAAACAGTAACACAAGAAGAAAATTATTTTGAGAGTTGAAAATCTGCATTTTCTTATTTTTTTTTTAATTTCCTTAAGTTTAATTTTATATGTTTTAAGAAAGTTTATGGGACATGTATGCACATTTTTATCCCACAAACAACATGAAATAATATTATTAAGATTACTAATAATAATTTAATGGTTACTAATTTAAACACTCAAAAGTTATAAAATGACAAACACTACTGTCTGTGCGAACATAATTAACTTCCCTTGAGTGTGGACATTTTTATATAATATTTAAGTAAACATGTACTGCTTCTTCAAAGTTACCTTGCCTCACTCAGCACACAGGATGAACATGCACAGAAGACGATACAACAGCTAAACAGGCAGGACTTTTGTCTTACCTACTGAAGAGCAGGATTATATGTAGTGAATGAGGCAGGGCTTGCAGAAAGGGACAGGGGCTCTCTAACATCCTACTAAAGGCTAAAGACTTTGATTAAAGTCCTCCCTTTTGTAGTTTCTCCCATTCCTCTTACTGTCATTTAACATTTAACAAAATCGTTTATCCCAAAATTTCCATTGTCTGTAATTAATTGTGAATTCAGGTTTTCCCCCCCCATCTACTCTGCAGACACATTCACAGATGTGTGGAGCACTCAGGACTATAAGCAGCAGCAGTTGTAACTCAAGCAAACGTATTTACAAGAATTCTAGAAGTTTCAAATTGGACATCAAAGATGAATGTTTTTCACCTAATCCTCTTTGTGCCTTTGTTGACCATTTGTAAAAGTCTTGTTTGATCTGATGTAGTGTTTGATAAACAAGTAATTATTTGCAAGGCATTCTGATCATGTAATGATAAACACTTCAGCAAAGCCCATGCAGATGTTATCAGTTCTGTCTTCAAAGCAGAGTCGAGTAATGTGGAGTTAATAAATCATGAGCTCACATACTGATCAATGAAAAATACTGAATTGTGTTAAGTGAGCTCCATCCATTCCGTGCACTGAATGAGATAGTAGAAAAAAGATAGTATGTGATCCTGCAGTTAAGATTGTATCAGAAAGACATGCTAAATAAGGCACTTGGAAGCTCTTTCTTCTATAACCTTAGTAATTTGGAATTTCTTTTGCAGAAGGTGTTTAAGATACTTGATTTCATAGATCTCAAGTCAAGTAAGTTCTTGCATTATCATGCAGCTTTTGGCATCTGTCAGAAGCAAAACCAGAAATCTCTTATTGGTTTAGAACTGCACCGTGGATAATACAAACGTGGACAAGGAGAGAAGCGTTTTGCTTAGCTTCTTATTTTCCCTTCTTGCAAAATTTAGAGATGGATAAGGTATACTTTGATGCAATGTGTGACTACACACAAACTCAAAAACCAAGCAACTGATCCTGACAATAGGTAGCAGACAAAAGCTCCATACTACCAACAAGCTCCTGCAACATTAAGCAACGTCCTTATTCAAGAAATTTTGGTCGGTTATTATTATTTGTATGACACAGCCAAACATCATCCTTCCATATGGATTTGTACCATATCTGCACTGCAAGAAAGATATTTAAAGTTACTAATGGCAGAAGAGGAAAATGAAGAATTTTTATAACCTCAGGTTATTTCAGAAAGCTTCTCTTATGCAACCTCAAGCCCTGTGTTTGCTTAGTATCAGTCTTTTGTATAAAATTTGTAAACCAGTAAAAATAACAAAGTATATTTGTTAACACCTCCTTTGATACAGCCACCTCTGCACAGGTGGTTGCATTTTTAGGCATTTTTTTTGCCTAAGTTGTACACACCAGTATTTACATAATGCTTTATTTTCAAAACCTTAAAGAACTCTTTAACTGTTTTTTTTTTTAATGTGCTTTAATATAATACCCAATGAAAATATTCTTATCTCACGGGTCACAGTTTACTTTCATTACTAAATGGAGCACAGTCGATTAACTGCATAGATAATCTCCGGTAGGTTTTATAAGCAGAATTAAACGGCGCTTCCTAGAGCAGATGGGATTCCTAAGGAAGCCCCTCACCCGGCCCCGCAGCTCAGGCCCCGCATTCACGGGCACGCTCAGCCCCTTCAGGTGACTTTTAGCAGAGCTCAGCAACGCCAATGGCCGCAAGTGGTATTTCTGTTCTCACCAGCAGGTGTTACTACAGCCAACCTGAATTACTGCCATTTACGGGGAAAGTGACACAGAAAAAGAAGCGCAATTAGCAATTTACAAGGGGAAAACAAAGTGAAACACTATTATTTTTACTGCGAGAAGGTGCAATTTAAAAAAAAAAAAAGAACAAACCAACCAAATCTCTTTATAGCTGTTCGCCATTAAATACACGCCAAAGGCAAGCAAGTAAAGGAGAGGGAGCACGGCTGCCTCTGGGCGAGCAGAAGGCTCTGAACGGCAACCCGCTGCTGAAAGGATGCGCAGCAAGAAGGCGGCACGGATACATCCCCCCGACACCCCACCCCCGCTGCCAAAATCCACCGGTCCGCCAGCAGGAACCGGAGACGAGACCCAGAATTAGGTTTTCCCTGCGGCACCCTCCCTC
>JAOXNG010000001.1:31563909-31574234 GCA_028566535.1 Scolopax minor | reverse complement strand
ATTTCTGTAACCCCAAAATGCTGGTGAGGCATATAACTAGGTATTCCCTTATCTCACCAGGCTGCCCTAGCCTTAGCCTTCTACTTAACAAGGCCAGAAGAAGACAGACATTCAACATAAGGCTTGGGACATGTGGGACATGGTGGCACACAGCACTACAGGGCTTAGATGCCAGGATCCAGAGTCAGAACTGACTGTTTTAGGTGACCGCAAAGTCCTATCCAAATATGAGGGAGGCTCAGGTGTCTACACCAGGATTCAAAGCAATTGGCAGTCTCACTTTCTGCCAACCAAGGGAAATACCCTAGATGACAATATGTTTGATATTCAATACATATATCTATATACATATATATTTACATATAGAGGAAGAAGGATGGGGAAATGCAAATGAAGCCAAGGATTCATTTGCAAATGTTTATCCCTCCCTGGGTTGCCCCCATCATGAGTTAAATGAGTGGAGTGGGAGGAATATTGTCCATAATTTGGAAAGACATGTTTGGTCCTGCTTGTGCACCCTTTATGTCCCATAGACCCTTCATTCTCGTTGGCACAATGTTTGTCAAGATGGCTGACAAATGCTTTTAACAGGCACTAAACAGGTAGGAAAGTGAAAAAACGTGGATTTTGCCATTTTTATCAACTCACTACAGATGGGAGAAATACAGTTTTATTTGCAGCTCTGCTTTTCTTGAGCTTCCAAAATTTCTCTCTTCTTTAAAGAAACAGCCATCTCATACAAGTCTACTCTGCCCATTGCACATCCTCCTTAGAACATGAGGGCGTTATTTTACCTTGGTAAATGTAAGGACACCTGGTTTAATTACTGTAATTTCTGAGAAACTGTGAATGTCTCACTTCACAGCAGTTCTCTTCAAAAGAAATATATGTTTTGGGGCTTTATGGCAGAAGAGGTCCATTCTTCAGTGGCTGGGCTTGCAGCCCTGCACTGGAAGACAGTCAAGACTGGCCTGAACCATGCAGCCTTGCTGCTCGGGGGAGGCAGGCACCCTGAGATTTTCTCATCATTTGACATTTTTTGCAGGGCACTGGAGAGAGTAGGGCCAAAATCAGGCAGATCCGGAAGGGCTGAGCTGCCACCACCATTTTCACCAAGTCCAACAAGGCTGAGGGCAGCCCACACACTTAGGTTAGACTCCTTCCCTCTGCTCTGCTTCCATCTCCAGGGCTCCCCAGAGACAAAAATCCCTGGTGGCTGCTGGGCACAGAAGGGCACGACACACTCTCACAACACTCAAGAGAAAAGTAAGTCCTCCTAACCTCAAGTTCCAATCTTAGAAAGTTGTATATAGAAACAAATAATCAGGGGTTTGACTAGTTCAGTTTTCAGAATTAGCACACAACCCAGGATACAGCTCTCCCAAAGTGTCGTGTTCCTTAAGCCTTCCTATGGGTCCTTATAATTTTCCAGCCATCAAGTGCTTGGCAACACTTTGTCAAACATATTCCCTGGCTGGAAGCAGTTGGAGTCTTGTAGGGTAAGTGCTGGGTCAAGGCTGTCAAGTTTGATAAGGGCTGTGAGGACACAGCAGAAAAGACCTGGAAGGTATTGAGATGTAAGACAAGATTTTGAGTGATTACGGAAAGGCCAATATTAAAGAGACATCTGGAAGAAGAGTTGAGTTAACGAAGATGAGGGAATATGTGGGTCTTCCACCTACCCAATACCCTCTGCATAGCAACTGTGGCTGGGCTGAGTCAGGCAGCAAGAGGCAGAAATCTCATCAGAGGAGTGAGGATTGTGAATTAAATGCCACAGGGAATACCTGGGTCTTTTTGGATGTACTTTAATTATCTAATCAGTCCCAACACTGAAAAGTGAATAAACTCTGCTTCAATTACTATTTCTTTTCTGTCTAGGTAGAGTAGTCACCCCTTCACATCAAGAAAAGCAGGTCAGTGCCAGTGAAAATAAGATATGTCTTGTTTCTGGGCAATCTCTCATCCTGAACCTTTATACTCCAAAAGACACGTAAATTGAGATCTGCAAGATTGTGTGTGGACTTGGATGATAAATTTGTACTCTCATAGAACTTAGGGAATGGGACACTTCATAGCAATTTTGAATGAGATTATTTTAAAGATTTTTGATTTCTTTTCTTTGCAGTTGATAACATGAAAGGCATGCCATATCACATACAAGAGCGACAGAAAAAAGAACTACACAGGTAATTCACATTTTTATAACATTAACGTGCTAGATAAGAATATCTGTTGGTATTCAGCAGATGAATGCCAAAACCCCTCAATCACACAGTCACTGGGAGCTTTCTCTGCACTCCCACAAAAGCTGCACTCATTTACTTTTGAACTTGTGGCTACAAGCCAGTGTAAACAGGCAGCCGAAAATTATTAAACAAGGAACTGCTTCTTTGGTTGTGAGAATCAATCTGGCTACAGACCTTTGGTAGCTCCTGTGCCATTAAATAAAAGTCTGATCCAATTCCTAGTTTTGTGGGAGAACTTGCTCAGATTCATTTCATTTCTGCCTTGACCAGGGATGAGCTTTCAAACCTGCACAACTTCTACAGGATCTGCAAACAGCTGATGGTGCAGAATTGTATCCCTTAAACATCGTTTTGCGTTCCAGTGAGAAAATAAATTAGCATCTGCATATTTCTATAATTACAGTAAGAAGCATTGCTTTCTCATGATGCTAAAGCGTATTTTTGATTGGATTCACAAGCTGAATTCATTAAATCACCTTGGATTCCGTAGTTCAGCTGTTAAAAGTCATTATCCTGGCTGGCCCCTAGCAGTTTTTCCCCACATCTGACCGACCAGTCCTGAATACAGACGTGTGTGAAAGGCTGCCTCGTGCTCCAGGGGATGATGGAAATATGGGGAGCTATCAATAGCCAGCTCAGGCTAATGAAAACACATCTCTGCAGGGGCTGAGCAAGCTGATCATTGGCTGTTAATTATATAGGGCAAGTTCAATTGCATTTCCCTGCAGTAAGTTATGCCTGTTTGACCATGATATCTACTCAGTTTATATACCCATTTAATTACATCGCAGCCTTCATACTTGCAAAATGCAGAAACTCTTATTAAGTGAATAATTCAGAAATATATCAGTAGTCTCATTTTTAAAAGGTCTTTGCAATTCCTGTAATCTAAACTCATAAAAAATTTCTTTGTATATTTATGCAATAGAAATACCAAGGTATAAATGCCATTTTGGTATCTAATTTCTCCATTCTAAAAGAGCAGTTCCCATCCTGCTCCATGTATCTCCCCTTTTTATCCTCACTTCTCAATTTCTACCAAACAAGCCATCTACTGCTGCTGCACAGAGCTCCTCTGCCTAGCTCTTCCCTTCCTTCCATTTGGATTTATTCAGCCTCCCTTTTGAAACTTCTCTGACAGAGCTTTTGCTGTGTTTTTGGAAGAAGAAATGTATCATCCAACTCAGTGTGTCTTCTGCTTTCAGCACAGCAGCCAGCATATTTTTTCTTGATATCCCATCCTATGTGCATCTTTTTCTGGCTCAGTTTCTTAGGAAGGGTAAATTAAAAAAGCATAATGCATTTGTTTGAAATAATACCTTTTTTTTTAAAAAAAAGTAGCGTGTCCAGCAGCAGGCTAGGGTCCTTACTTGCTCATATATTCTACAGCCTTTCCTCAAAGTACAACACGATGAAATCGTATCACTAATAGCTATGGACCCAGTCTGGGAGAGGACTATGGGGGCTCATCTCTTAGGGGTGCCAACACACAACAAAAACGGTCTCTGAGGGAACCAAAAGTTTGGGATTCACAGTTGTTTGTTCCGTGTTGGTGCAGGCAAAAGTAGAAGTTTTATGAAAGTTATTTGTTGTCCATAATACATTGATCTTGGGTGGAACCTAGAACTTCAGAGCTGACATGTAAAATACTAGGTGATATGATATCACTGTCAATATAACCTTTTAAAATTTTGTGTTATACACAGGTGTGTTTGTAGCTATTTTATCTTCTTAAGCAATCTGTCAGGCTATTTTTCAGGTACCTGTCATGATTTCTGCCCTTAGGATGGAACTTATTTCAGTGGAGTAATCACGGTTTTATCAATGACATCAACTCAGTCACAACCTTAATGCTCCGTTATTCCAGGAACATCACATTGTTGTGGTATTACCTTTCCCTGGAGGAGACTGAATTGCTTTTATTACTTCCTGCTTGAACAACCACTAATCTCTTTCCTGGAGTTCTTCCAACAGGATGACTGTACTTCTGACATGACCGATTCAAGTTGCCCTCGACAGGATTTAGCAGACCAAAATATCTGTCTCATGTTCTTCAAGGACAGAGGTTTTATTTCCTATAGAATCTGTGATTAAGAAACACATGTCGGGATTTTGTGCAGTTTCCCATTTAGCCTCCTGTTTTGTTGAACCTGCCCACATTTCCTGATGCCAAATTGCTAATTATTGGTACCCACAGCCAGACTCTATAAGGGTTTACAACCCGTGAATCCCACTGATTTCTGTTCCTGTTCAAAACCTAAACTACACTGAATTTATTGTCAAATTCCTGCTTGTTCTCCTGAATTAATTTTCTGGACTTCTTAGTGACTTAGTGACTTCTTAGTCTGCTAACCTGAGCTCCTAAATCATCTGCTTACTTTAATCTAGTATTCAATATAGAATAAGTTTTGTTAAAGCAGTTCCTCAACCTTATTGATTTACAAAGAAGTTAGACCTTCTGGGGCCAAGAGCTTTAACATCAGTCACAGGACAAACACACACAGCACACAGCCCTCACCAGCTGTGGCTGTTTGCTCAAAATATAATGAAGCGACATGCCCATTTCTAAACTAACAAATTAAATTCCCCGGCGATCTAAGTAGGAAAATTGCAGCAATAAGCAAAAAACCAAAATATATGGTAAGAATGGTGGAAATCTGGTCTTCTTTCCATTAACTTCACTTGCCATAAATGTCAAAGTCCAACAGGCATCAATTAATTACAGGAAGTTACTCGTTAGTAGCTGATAGCCCACAGGTCTATAGTCTACCACTCATAACTTGACTATCCAAAACATAAGCAGAACTTTCTCATCTGCTCTGGTGCTCAGAGCTGCTTTCACTGGTGTTGGCCCCTAAAGGGACTGTGCTTTTTACTGCACCCCTGTCTGGATTCAGTGAAAAAACTGTTCTCTCAGATATTAGGTCCATTAACAATGACCACATTTTCAAATGGAGAGTGTGACTTATTTGATTATCCATTTAGTCAGAACATGATTGCTGAATATCCTTTAGAATTAAGTATTTAAATCAACCCAATTCTCCCCGGATGTCTTATTAGCTACTATTCAATAAAAGAGTGGCAATTACTTGGCTCTAAAATTGGGGTTTTTTTCCCTCCAACAAAAACATTTGAAGGCACCACACAAGTGTACATGCAGCAGTGGGCAGGAAGTCTCTTTTTAGGTTTGGGCAATCAGCCATTCATCGCCGCTTTTTGTTTCCTCAAGGTTAATCCTTCTTTCATCATGCTTTAGAGGCAACGAAGTTTTTCTAGATAGATTTATTCTTGCCTATTCATAGAAACCTAATGTAGAGACCTTGGAGATTCATTTCTTTCAAAGCTTTAGAAGTAAATACATCTGTGTTGTATATAAGTGTCTCGGACACTTATACTTGCCTCATCTCTGCCACCTTTTTCCAATCTGTTACTTACCTAATTACCCAGCCCTTTTCTTTTGCACTTACCCCTGAATTCTGTGGAGGCATTAGGGCTTGAATGAATCTATATCATATATACCAGCCACCCTATATGCATATAGTACATCCGTGTCCTCTGACCCATGCATATTTTCCTGTTCATCAACTTTCTTAATTCACATCTTTCAAAATTAAAATATTTTGCTTACCTGGAATATCCACTCTTGGGATCATTGCACAGATATTCACAGTCTCTTTGAAAAACACACTTTAACTAAACATATTTAATAGTGGCAATTTCTTGTGTCTCAAGCTAGTCAAAGAATTTCATTGTGTATTGTCTTAAGAAATAGATCATGCCATACAAGACAGAGGGGAGGAGAAGAGAACAGTCTCTGACAAGCTAACCTGAGGCAAAACTCATTTGTGATTGCAAACAGAGCAAAAGCTGAGTGCAGCAGCCACATGAGATCAATTAAAGCCATTAGGACCTCCCATGTTCTGTCTTTAGCTGGGGACAGGCTCCAGCACCTCTGAAAGAAGTGGGATATCCTCCCTGGTTACCACTCATGATTCTGTCTCCCACGGGGGGGAACTCTGTGGGCTCTCCCATCTTGCTTTCTGGTGGGCACGGTCACCACTCCACTAGCAATAACAAACATGCACAGATGAGTTTTCTATACCATCTCTTTTCTCAGTGTAGCTGGAAAATGTGATTGTGTGGCTTTGGGCTATTTTATTTGAAGTAATTATTGTTGGAGGGGTCCCCTCTTTCTCTTCCCCTCTTTCTCTTCCCCTCACCTTTTCAGTTGTCATAGACAGTCAATGACCAGGGGCCACAGTGGTGCAGCTCTGCCAGCTCTCAAACAAAAGATGTAGGACGAGTTGGAGGCCCCAAGGCCAAGGAGCACAGACTGGTTTGTGACCTCCCTGTGTAGACCCTGCTCTACAGGGAATGAGCTGCACCCACCGAGGCTCTGCCTGGCCCTTCTGCCTCTCCAGGTGTGAAGCTGCAGTGGTGTGGTGCTGGCATTGGAGCTCCACTGCTCTTCCTACATAGGTGTGGTGTATCCTGGCTGCAGAGTCTCTGGAGCCTGCTGGGATGGTGCCAAAGGGAGCCAGGGCTCTGGTGCTCCTGTCCCCGTGCCTTTTGGGAGCCCTTGCAGAGCCCTTCCAACAGCCTGGTAACGAGGTGCCAGCGATGCTGCAGGGCTGGTGGGGCTCCAGCAGGGAGCCTGGCCCACAGCTGCCTCTAATTAGCAGCAGAGACAAACCTGCTGAGGCAGAGTCAGAAGGATGCAAACACCTGTTTGTGTTAGGACTTAACTCCAGCTGTTTGCTCAAACGTGACATGAGGCAAACAAACGTGTTTCAAGGTTACATTGAGCCTTAGACAGGAACCATGGAGAGGCTTCAGCACATGTTTGAGCTTTCTGAGTAATTCTGGCTGAAAATATCTGGGTATATGCATATTTTAGCAGCAAAATGTATACATTCTGGATGCTGTTTGAGCACACCTGTTGAAAAGGCAGGGGTGCAATTGGTAATTACAATATCACATTACTGTCACTTAGTCACATGCAGCTAAGCTATCCACCATTTATTTTAATCAGTTTATATTTCAATTTAATCTGTGGTTTTATTCCAGAACACAGCTCCTCAAATACGAGTTTGGGCCATCACTCCACGTGTGCAGCTTATTAGGATCTTGGAAGGTGAAGAAACCAGCAGAGTGTTGATTAATGAAGGTGACAACCCTCCCTGCAAGGAGGATGCACAGGCCCATACACAAACAGAAGCAGAATGCCTGGGGCTAGTCAGTCTGGACCTTTCAATGAACATATTTATCCAGCCAAACCATATAAAAACCATCTCAGCTTGAGGAGAGTTGCACCAAGGCATTTTCAGTTTGTTGCCTGGTGTTGTCACACAGGGAGATTCACCAGTCACTCCTGAGTCACCCCCCTGGGAGTCACCCCACCTGCAGCACCTCAGGAACAGGCTCATTTTGTCCAACACAGGCTTTCTTGGGCTTCAGCTCGGTGAGTGGTTTATGCAGTGAGGACAAAATAATCCCACCTGCTTTTTTGTCTCATAAAACACAATGGTGTGCTCCCTTCTGAAGGGTGTTTTGCAGGTGGCAATATCCTCTAATGTTAACTTGCTTAAAAAAGCTGTGCTGGTGTCTCAATTACTGCTCCTTCATGTATGTTCTCACGTGTCTCTCTCAGAATTGAAAAAGCCAAAAAGTGGACAGAGTAGTTCTGTGTCAGTGTGCTGCTGACCAGCATGTGAGGTAACGGCTAAAGAACGTAATGAGCTGTAAAGTCATCGCCCGTTTATCACGAGTTCAGTAACCAGTACTAATGGATGGTGGCACACTATACTCAGGGGTTCATTTCTACTACTTTTAGTTTGATTTTCTGTCCTACCAGCAGCTGCCGTATCAAGCATTTACTACACACAGCAACGTGAATTAAAAGCTCATTATCTCGTGACTTGTTACTTAAGTCAGAGCTTATTGGAGGCGTCAACTGCTTTTGCACCACGGCAGCTCAAAAGAGATCCCGAGCATGACACGTGGCCCTGCCCAGCAGAGCATTGCCCAGACCAGGCACCCATGGGTGCAGGGCTGTCCCAGTCACCCTCTTCTGTCATTAGCACAGTTCACTTGCCATCAGTCATTCCAGGCAAAGGGTAGTTCAGCAGGGGTTTAGGTACATAGCTCTAGGTGAGTCCTGCTTTGGCCACCTCCTTTTATTCCTGGACCAGAGTGACTGCAAACTTGCTGTGTTGAAAGCTGGATTGCCAGTGCCAGCACCACACCAGCCCAGAAGGAGCTGGACACTGGGTGCCACTGGTTCCCTCCATTTTCTGATTGGGCAGGCTCTTCCCATGCTGGCAAAGGAAACACATCAACTAATGAATTGGAAATAAATGCAGCGCTTCATTTGAGTGTGCGGGGTGGATCCTGTGATGAGGAGCCTCACGGCAGCAGGTGGCCTGGCCTCTCCCCACCTTGGTAGAGATTCATGTCTGTGCTGATACAAATCTCTGCTCTGTGTAGGGAAAGAGGGTGGTCCTGCTGACTGAGGTGGATGTCCCCATGTCCTTGACCTGCTCTCGAGTGACAAACCGGCCTATTTGCTGACCTGACTAAAAGGTGCACAGCACCTTGTTTTATTCTCCAGTCCTTCAGCTGTTTGTGAAAATTAATTCCAGATGAGTAAAGTCTTTATAAAGATATCCAATTACTCAAAACATGCTCTGAAATACTATTTAAGACAAAGCTAAATCATGTGGCCACAGTGGCCTTGTTTGAGGGAAGCGTTTCCAGTGGGTGCCCCGTTAGGGTGTGAGAGCTTCACCCAGCACTTTGAAGGGGCAGAAAACCAAATGTCCTTCAAGCATTAACCTTCCTTTAGTGACCTTCTACCCCTGTAACTCTTCCTCTATAGAGTGGTGGTGGGATTTGGTGCTGGGTGAGACCTCTTTGCAGTGCTGGGAGCCTCAGAGGGGAGCTGGTTCCTCAAGGCTGCACACCGGGAAGAAACACAACTCTTGGTGTGAGACTGAGACAAAACTTTTAGCAAGGCTACAATTTCTGCTCCTATAGGTTTCACTTTACATCATCTCAACTACAAACCACCCCTCCTGAAACTGGAGCAATCTATGTTTCGTACATTAGCTTTTATTTTGTCAACAGAAGTAGTTGAACTTTTCAGAGCCAGCATGTGTATATTTTTACATCAATGGAAGTCTCACATGGAAAGCCTATTTGAAATGAAGAGCTAAGTTACAGTGAAATGCAGGACGAGGACGCACCGATTGTTGTATCTGATTTTTGACAGGTGTAGTCTTATGGTATACAGCAATTTCCTTCTGAACATCTTACTGAGAACCTCATCATCCAGTGATGAATGGATGTAAATTACTCTTGAAATATATCCTACTCAATGTATATATAAAAAAAAATATGCCAAAACCAGAATCAAACATGTAGAGAAGGATGAGTGATAGGGAAATTCATCTTGTTTCTTCTGTTATCTTTCATGTGGAACATCAAATTCCAATTAAGAAGAATTTTGCACTGGTTCTCCCCAAGCTTTTGTGTGTGGAATTGAAATGTATGCTCTGAGAGTAAGGTTCTCAAATACATGGACCTCTCTGCAATGGTCCTTTCACTTTATTTTTATTGTTACTGATCTTTAGTGAACAACTGATGAGCAGTAATCGCACTGAAATTGGCTTCATAATGAAAGTGTTTTGCTTTTTCAATATTTGTAGTAGAATGTTTTTCAGTTGCAGTCTGAAATACAGGATTTGGAAAGAAGAGATTGTGGCTCTGCCATGTGCCTGTTTCCAGCACATAAACTGGCTGAGCCTGTGATGTCCCCGCTGGAGGCTGCTCTCATCAGTGGAGAAACCCTGACACTCTGTTAGACAGTTATTCACTAAAATGATATTCATTATGCAAACCTGCAAAACCTGCCTAAAATGCCACAAGCAGAAGTCTCATCTGCTGTAAGTGAAGCAGCTTCAATGGCTTTGGCAGGGTGGTGGCTGCTTGCTCCATCCGAAAAAGATTTCTATTAGACACCCTTGTATTGAACGAAACCTTATGCAAGTTCTGAATATACAGACAAGAATAAGATGG
>JAOXNG010000001.1:31544392-31557093 GCA_028566535.1 Scolopax minor | reverse complement strand
CCGGGACGGGACACGGGGAGAAAATGGGGTCGCGCTGCTGGAGGCGGCTGCTTTGGGTTTTTAACAATTTGTTTATTTTACAGGAGCTTATACCTTCCTATATTAGTACATCATTTAATCCTGGTTGTGTTTCGATGTGTTTTTTAGAATCTCCTAAGGCCATGAAAACGTGCTGTGCTGTAACTGTCTAGAAAGCATTTGTTTTATTTTTAAAGGGACAAAAATCATGCTCATCTTTGTGTAATTTAAAACCTTCCATGTTTAGCACAACGGTTCCATAACACTTTTTTTTCTTCACATTTTCATTTTATTTGGCAATGACAGTAGTCTGCTAATCACAGTTTCCTGCACCAACTGCTTTAGTCGTACAGCGCATTATGGAATGCATATTGTATAAAGGCACTGAATGTATTTTGCCCTGTGTTTTCTGGAATATTTTCTCTTATTTTAAAGTTTCTCTTTCAGTGACTGTACAAATTCCAAAATGCATTGCAATGCGTATCTTTTATGCCCTAAAATCAATCCGATGTGTTTTGATGTAAAAACAGAACACTGTACTGCTGTAATACTCGAGAGATTAAGAGGCTACGAAGTAATAGGAGCGAAGAGCAGGTAACAGGGGCTCATTAAGCATCAGCAAATGCAAGTGTCATACTTAAATCGTTTAGCAATTATATACTGTACATACTGTTCCTAACTGTCTTGCAAAAAGACATATGATAGCTAGACATTAAGTCACCAATTTCACAACAATGTCCACAAAGACATTGAAGTTCTATAGAATACTACTATTACACTCTGACAATGAAAACGGAATTCGTACCCGGGGACTCGGCCGAGGACCGCGTGACAAACCGCCAAACCAAGATTATTATTTGTGAAGTGTGGAGCTTTTTTTTTTTTTTCCATGCATTACACTGTATTTTCAACAGGAAACAAAATTAGAAGTCAATGTTACCGTTTGTGTCAGTTCCTTCTAAAAAAAGAAAAAATACCCAAGTTTTGAACAAGATTTGACTTTTATATTTTGAGTCATACTAACATGCCACTTGCTGTGTCGTTACGCGGTGTAACGGTACCGACCCGCCTGTTCTCACAGCATAGACACCTCGTGGGGAGGAGCTCCATTACCTGCACGTTCATAGTACCAGAAGGAGGATGTGCAAGTGCTTTCAACAAACCGAAGATACAAGGGGACCAAGTCCTGTGGTTACACAAATGAATTCATGGCATTGACAGGAGAAGGAGCCTCAGAGCTTTCGTTTCCTTCAGCAGGTTCTTTCTCTTTTTTACCACTGTATTGTCCAATAAAGGAGCCATCCTCATTGAACTGACCATTTACACCTTCTCCATAGTCAACTAAACTATCATCACTGTCTTCTTTTTTCACAGTTCTGTCTGAAGGCGTCCGGCTTCCTTTTTTGAGAGGTTTATGGTCCTCTGCATCACTGGAGACACAAACAAACAAACAAAAGGAATTAACTGACGTATTATATGTTAAGATAAAAATCAGCCCATGCATGCAAAGTTTATAAAAAGCATGTGTGCAGCCCTAGAATCCTTTAGTAAACCCACATCACATTGTAGAGACAGATCAATATGATGCAGTTGACATGAATACATGGTGTAGGAATGGTTTAAACAGAGAATGTCTTCAGTGGAAGGAGGGGGGGGTGTTGTGGTTTCTTTTTTTGTTTCTTTGTTTTTCTTTTTTGCCCTCATCGTGCATGACTTATCAATGATAAGACTTGGGCCCTTTGCTTGGAAGCAATTTAGATGCAACTGCAAGCATTAAAAAGAAAAGTGGGTTGTAAAGTTATAAAACGAATATTTTTATTTTTTTTTCTCCAAAGTAACAAGCTTATGATGTGTCGTGAAGTTAGTCTGTTAAACTTCTGAATTTCTTTGACTCCTTGATCATGAATGAAGAATGAATTTGGTTAAATGAAATATACCAATTTTCTTTACTAGTATAAAGAAAATAAAAGTAACTGCATTTCAAATAATTTGTTATATAATGCAGGCCAGACTTGCAATTTTCAACCTTACCTTTCAAGAGACCTACATATTCCATTAAAAGGGTGCAGAAGAAACAAATGAAAACAGCCTAAGAAGAAAAGCAAAGTCCATATCCTGATAGTGATCAGTATTTTATCAGTAATAATTTGCTCTTAAAAATGCTAAAACATTTACTGTATACAGGTAAAGCAACAATTAATCTTACAGTAGGTACACTTAAGAGCATGCTTAGTTTTTTTCACTACTTATCAGATCAACCTCCTTCTCCTAATCCATAACCGATAACACGGTGATGGTGAGCTGGAGACAGAAAAAGGAAAGGAAGGAAATGCAGGGAGGAGAGGCCCCCGTAGCAGAAAACTGTTGTCTTTTCCACTGACAAGGGAAAAAGCTGCAGTACCATCAGAATCCCCAAATAAATCTGCAGCTGTGGTAAACTTGGTATTTCATGAAATAAATGTAGTTGGGCTCTTTTCTGAATCCTTTACACTGCAATTCAGTTTCAAAATGAAGATTTCAGCAGCAGCTCTAAAGCATTTCCAAGTAAAAACTGGATATATATTCAGCAAATTATTTTAACTGTGTAATTCCTAAAACCAAATACCTTAGTTCTTCCAATGATTATATTTTCATTTTTTTTCTAATGAATCCTTTTGAACATCCAGAGAAACCATATATATATATATATATATATCAGATACAAAGTCACACAGATTATATTGTTATCTAACAAATGCCCTGGTGAGAATGTTTCACTATTGCTACAAAACCATTACACCAATTTTCCATCAAGCTGCTTCTCCTCATCTCATCACCTTCTTTGGAAGACTTCAAGTTATCACATTCCAAAAGTACACCTCTAATAATTACAGAAAAGGCATACTAGAAATTTTATTTTTCTATGCGTACACAAGAAACAAGTGGTAGGAAAATACCTATATTATTAACATATAAGAAAACCTTCATGTTTAAAATACACAAAGTCAAAAACTCTAAACTTGACTGTATCAGTCTTGACTTTATTTTTAGCTATTGCTGTGTGATGGCATGAGAATAAATTTATTGTTGATCTCCTTTGCTCACTGATACTGCAAACATATAGAGTAGTAACACCTAAAAAAAAGCTACTCCAAAACGTCAAGCATCCAGCAGCAAAGTGCAAATGTTTACAGCACTGTAAACAGAAGCAGATTTCAGAGATAGCACTGGAGAGAGTTCGTTCTGTATTTAAAAGGTTGGAGATAGATTTGGGTATTTAGAAATCAGAGGCGATTTCTCTGTTGCCCCCACCAGAGCCACTGCAAGAGGCCACCCAAATCAAACCAAGACCAGACCCTCACTCTGAAGCAGGACCAGGTCCTCTTCCCAAAGGAGAATGACTGCAGCGCTTTGCTTTCTGGGTAACAGCACATGTGGTTTGCTGTTTCAGTTTAGATGAGCTGCTCTGTAATTGCTCACACTGTAATCCGTAGGAATGAAATGAAATGAAAACTGCATTTGTGCCATATTCCAACTGGTCCTGAAACTGTGCAAATATTCTAAAGTATAATTCACTAGGCTGGAATATACATTAAATAAATGATATACCATCACTGGTATATACCCACGTTTGTGTTTAATCTAATATAAAACTCTATTTTGATTTATAACCTTGATAAATCTGGCTATGGAAAGTTCTACTCTTAGAGTTTTCATTCTTGCATTATTGAAAAAAGATCATTTATAAGACAAACAACTAAGAAATATTTACACAGATTGGTTGCGTCTATGATTTTTCTATATCTTAATAAGGATGTAGATCCTTATAATAAAGCCTGTGTAATTAAAACCAAGTGAAACTGCAGATGTACCCAGGAGTAAACACCTGCAGAGAGGTGGGCACTGGGGTAAAAGCACGGTTACAGTAGATGCAAAAATCAAACCTGAATCTGGGAACTCCCTCCCACATTACACTGTAAGAAAGCAGTTCTGCCAAGATTCTGGCAGCAGAAAAAGATGTGGGATTATCCAGGGTGTTTCCCACTCCTTCAGGAAAAGGAAATATATGCTGAGGTACCATTTATTATTTATCAAACTGGATCATGACTCTTCTATTAGATGAACAGAATGTTTTGGGTGGAAGGGAAACAAACTGAGGAATAAAAAGTAAAACAACAAGCAGGAGAGAAAGCAAAAAAGTGAAGACATCAATGTTTTGGGCAGCACTTTTGTAACCCTGGGGGGGGAACAGAGAAGGGCCCCTGATGCTCTTGGGAAATGAACGTATTTTCTCTTTGCTGCGAGGAAGCAAACCTCCAAAGCCACTGAAATGCACAGTGAATATGGATGCCCAACGAGCTACACAACACCTTAGGCTGTAGGATATGTAGTACTACATTGAAAAACATGTTAAAGCCATATATTTTGATACAGTAACAGCAAGATTCACTAATCTTGCTTAGAGTTGTTCATAAAACTATTCCAAAATGCAATCAGGATAGATCATAATTTGTTTTAGTTCTCGTTTGTGATTTTGCTTGCTATCTTTTCTATTAACCTATTGTAGTTTCTTGAAATGAAAAATAAAGTACAAATTAATTTGACTAAAATTACAGTGGAAAACTGAAGAAGTTTTTGAAATGTGACATGCGTACAATTAATAGTAAGACAGTAAGTACTGGGAGGGAACAAAACAAGAGGTTTTACATATGAATTTTATATTTAGATCAGACAGCCATGAAAGTTAAGTCTAGGGATACATTTACTATTTGTTGTCTTACAGATGAATTCTATACTGCTACTTTTTAGAATGGAATCAATGTTGCTCAGTGAAGAGTGATATGTACCATACACATTTCTTGCCCTTTAGTAAGAGCAGTGTTTAATGTTAAAGCACACTCTAAAAGCATGATTTAAATATTTTTTCATGGATGATTGCTAATATATGAATACATGTTTCTTTGTCTTCTTAGTTTAAGGAAACACATAGCAAACTTGCAGTTAATGATTAAGAGATATGAAGAAACATGCCAGTGACGATAACGTGTAAGTGCAAAGTACAAACTTATATTTTTAAAAGAATTACTTCCATTTCACAAGCCCATCAGTTATTGAAAGAAATAGGTACCTTGAAATCTCCTTTCTTCTTTCAACTTTTCAATTTTTCTTCCTTAGATATGGGTACATGCAGCAACCAGTCAGAATGGGGAAGACAGTTTTACGATGCCTCTGCAGTCCAGCAGGCAACTAGTTCCCACTAAACTTTGCCACATTCATGGACATGCAAAAAGACTCAATATATGGTTAGCAATATACTACTTTTCCTTGTAACACAACTGTCAGAGGAAAGGCAACATAAAACAAACAAAATGGGTAAAGCAGTCTGGGCTACTGGACGCAGAAAGAGGATGCAGAAGATGAAAACTGTTGGCAGTAAATTCCTTTTTCTGTGCCCTCAGGTCAACAGCCTAGAAATGTTTAAGTACAAGCAGTCACATAAAGCCACAGAAATACCTTACACTACGGCTTCCCTGCACGCTCCAGGAAAACCCCTGCCCCGAGACCTAACAGGTTTCTGCTCATGCTCCTAAATGGACAGGACTATGGGGATGAAATATGCTTTCCCTGTGCACTTACAATCCAGACCTCACAACATTTTACTGTTCCTCATCTGGCTGAGACATAGCACATCTGTATTAACTTTCTGAGTTACTTTTCTTCACCATCTCTGTCTCACTCAATCTTCAATCCTGGCAGAAGCTGGAAAAACAGGGAGATTAAGCTCTGGCTTTAAAGGGCAATGGGTTGAAAAAGTTCTTGTTAGTCAGAGAACCTGACTCTCTCCTTGTCAAAATTTTAAAAAAAAATCTGCTTGAGTGTAATTCATCCAACTTTCCACCTTCGCTATTTCCGGTGGAAAATTAGACAAAGGGAAATGAAAGCACTGCTTTAAAAAACAGAGGCATGGATGTTCAAGAATAAAAATAAGAACCATCACCGAAAGCTTGTGTGTGTAAATGTGGACGCAGTAAGACCCCTGCCAAATCCAGCTGGACTATTCAGAGACAGGAATTCTGCAGGAAGTCCACTGACATCATCTCTCGTGCTAGAAGGGACCAAGCTTAGAATTATGGTGCTGAGGCACAAACCATTGCTAGGTCGCCCTGGAAACCCCCTAAGAAGATATAAAACTTGAACAACTAGAAGAGAAAAAAAAATACTATCGTAGTTACAAACAAACTATACTTTCATCGTTAATCAACCCAGAACAAGAAGGAAGAGGAATATATTATCTATCAATCTCAGAACTCCCCACCAACCGTTTCCGGAAAGCCTCTCTTAGCATACCCAAGCATTTCTAGGAACTATATCGTGTGTGTCAAAAATGTTGAAGAGGCAAAATAATTCAACAAAATGTGCAAAAACAAACATCCTGTGTTACCACACTAGTAGTCCTGCTACGTAGCTGCCTTGTCCTGTTTGACCTTCCTAAGAACACCTTGCAGACGGCCATGAGACACTAGACTTTCATATTTCCTGTGAAGTTGACTAAGAAACGCATGCCTGCAGACCTCCCTCCCCATGAATTCTCAGGTCTGTAGGTGCCATAACTTCTTCATTTCTCTCGATTTGGGGCCCAGGATGGAAATTTAATCTGATTTATACACCTACACTGAGCTGATCAGGAGCTCTAGATAGTCTTGAATTTAAATAGACACATATTTGTGGTGCTTCTTGCAGTTTCTTGGTGTAAGCACTGACTGTCCACAATTTGCTGTCTTAGTCTTCTATGAGTCAGGAAACCGCTGTGATTGTAGTGAAATCAGTTTGCTACAGAGACACTGTTTTCCCTTATTAGGTAAAGGTGCAGGTGTGCCTCTGGTCACAGGAACCTCGTGCACCTGGTCATTCTGTGGTTCCTGAAACACCAGCGTTTCCTAAGGCATTCCTTCCTTCGTTAGATGGACATGGCAGGGAAATGTGATGTTGGCAGGTTCTGCAGAAGGTATTCTCTTAGATATGAAGAGTGCAAAGCTTCAAACAAGTCCAAGCCATCCCAAGAATACTGGGAAGCCTATAAAATGAATGTGACAAAAGTCTCTCCTAAAATTGAGATCTATGACTTAATTAGTCATTAAGATTTAAGTAATTTAATAATTTAAATCTTATTTTTAAACAACTAATTTTTTAAGTGTTGGGCTTACTTGTCCAGAAATACTGAAATCTATTCAGTATAAATTTCCAAGTCTTTCACTCTTCCCAGTTCCTGAAAAAGGAGGAATCAAGTCTATGTTCTTAGAAAGTTCCTCTTGATGGCCTGGTGTCTCTCTGAAAGTGAGATGTCCTTTCATACTTGGCATGAAATGAGTGTGAGACCTTATACTTTCCCTTCCCTCCTTTAAACTTTGGAGGAGAACGAAAGGAGCTCAAACACTTGTGAGGATAAGAAAATGAAGAGCTTCCGACAGAGCTCTTTTTCTTCAGCTGATGAAGGGAGTGTTTGTGTTCTGAGAAATCTTTCATGATCTGGACCAAGGATTCGCCAAACAGCTTCCCTCCTGTGTATGGTAAGGACAGCAGTTTACACGTCAGATCTAGCGACGAGGTCCAAGGACGTAGCCATATAGCTCTCCGGGCCACAGTGAGACATGCCATGTTTTTAACCGTGAGTCTCAGAGAATCCTCAGCTGCATCATGGATAAAATTAGCTGCAATTTTACACAGCCTGCGTTTCCTCTGCGTGGCACCAGATGGGACCCATTGCTTTTTGGATCTGGCTTGTTCCTTCTCCAACCATATTAGTAACGCTCTACAAGCGTAAGTGCAGTAGATAGATACTCCAAGCTGGGCTGCAACTAGCTTGAAAGATCTTTTGATTGCTTCCTCAACCCTTCTATCAGTAGGATCTTTAGGGAGGGCATCCATATTAGCAGGCACTGTCAGTACAGGATCGCCACTAACCAACGCCCTGTCTACCTGAGGCAAGGTCCCCCACAAAGCAGCTTTCTCCAGTGGAAGAGGATAGAGCTTACGCAGGACTCCTGGGGCTTCATGCTTTGCCTCAGGATTACCCCAAATCCTACAGACAAGATCTTCCACTGCTGAATGGATAGGAAGTGCTTCTACCTTGCCTTCGTCTGATGGGATAAGCGGTTCTTCTGAAGCACATACAGGTTTTGAAGATTTTAGCATTAACACTCTTTTTATGTGCTTGAACAGATAATTCTGATTCTCCATGTCAAACTTACGCAGAGGATCTGGTCCTTCTTGGTCTTCTGTAGGGGACTCAGATGACATCTCCCCATCTTCAGGGGATGACTCAACCTCCAAGGCCTTGTCAGCTTTGGATTTCTCCTTCTCAGGAGCTGTTTGATCTTTTAAACTGTCCATATGGTCAGACTCAAAATTTTGAGAACTGCTCCCAGTTGCTTCTAGAGGAACCACTGGAACTTCTGTAATTGGTACCCTGGGATGCTTTACTAAATGGGTCCTAGACTGTGCCACAGAAGTTATACTTTGTCTGGCTGCTGTCAAAGCATCCTTTAAGACTGTAGCTAGCTCAGGCAAAATTACAGATTTCATTAATGAATTCTTTTCAGATTCAGAGAAGTGAGTAGTAGTAGAAGGTCTTACCTTCCTGTGATAGGAGCTCTGAGTGTCTTCTGAATCTGAGCTGTAGTCTGGGGTCTGGCTGAACCAATGCTGGAGAGAAGAATGCTGCCTTGCCAGTGAGCCACGAATGGAGTTGGAGCTGAGGGGTTGCTGGAAAGGGGACGGCTGTCCTGCCTGAGAATCTGAGCCCTCCTCCAAGCCCATTACCTGTTGCTCAGAAGCACGATGTCTAGAGACATGCCTGCACTTCCATTCGTCTGACCTCTTTTCCTCTCGGCAGAGGGAAGCAGAGACAGAACTAGCCCTTGGAAGCTCTGAAGACTGCCTAGCCCTCCTCCTGGTGTAGGAGGTCTCTGATCTGGTGCTGGAGCATTGATCCCCTGACCTTCTGAAGAAGTTGGATCTGTCAGACTTTGCATTGGTAAAGACAGGGTGTGCTTCAGGAGAATTGGCACAGCTACCTTTTCTGTTCTTTTCCTTGTCCAGTTTCTTTCCTGTCCAAGCAGACATGGACCTGAAGTGATGAAAAAAGTTCAAAATACTCGAATTCCTACATCTTTCAAAAATTACTTTTTTTTTCAAGGGAAACCCTATACCCTTTTTCCTCAAAGGAGCACTGCATCATGATCACTGCCACGTGAGGCAGACAAACTGGGAACTGAGTGACTGCAGTGATGCTGGGCTGCAGAGAGGGTGCCAAGACATCTTCTGTAATCTGACTGGTTGCTGCTGCTGCCCTGTCTCTAAGGAAAAAAGAGGAAAGCCCAATATAGACTAATTACACAGAATACATTTTAGACAGGAGTTTTTTACACGGTAAATAGGATGAGCTCTTTCATGTAAACAACTCTGAAAGCTTGACATGCATCTGTCCATATACACCAGACATAAGGTGGATAAATGCATTATAAAGTAATTTAATAAAAGACTAGATGATTCTATAGATTAACTCAAGTCACTTCAATATGGAGACATAAATTCAAATCTTCCTACAGGTCACACATTAAAGTAGACTTGAACAGTCTTATGCAAGGCCTGAATAACATGTATTGAGGTCATATAATTTGTACAATTCTGTATGAAGGTCAGTTTCTGCTGCTGAAAGTTCCAAGTACTGAAAAATAGAGGAGCAGTAAAGGAGAATGCAAACTGGACTGCCTAGGAAAACTTAGACAGTACTTATTTATCTCCGCTTCCAAACACTGCTTCCCACTTCATTTTTTGTCAACTGAATTTAATTAATCCACAAGCACTTAATACTGTAATAAACTACTATTCTGAACTCATTAACCTAAGAAAAGAGTTATTTTTTTCAGATCAGGGAAGGATAAACAGAAGCTGCTCTTTGGCATTCAGAACTGTAAAACTAGTTCAATCAGGTCAAGATGCACATTTTTCTTCTATGAAGAAGCTATGGCAACAGAGTAGACCATTCTTGGAAAAAGCTGATTTTTCTATGTACATTTCTATGTACATTTCTATGTACATTTTCTATGTACATTTGTATATGTCACATCTTCAAAATAATAAAGGGTTTTTACAATACTCTTGACAAAGGAATGCACTGTAAAGTCTAATATAACACCCATGTAAAATATAAAGGTATTGACATACTTAGAAAATAATGACATTATTTCCTGTACTAATCAAAATACAACAAATAAAATGCTGCTTATTTAATATGCTCTACTCATAATGGTTATATGAGCAGATTTGCCACGGCATGCTTTGTATGATGCCAGGAGATTCAGCAAGACTGCATTTACAACAAAGGAAAAGAGCTTTGAAGCTGCTTGCTATGTATCTTGTACTGAAATACATGAAAGGGAGATCTGTTTTTTCTTGTAGGACATTCCTTCCCCTCTGTGTATAACATCACTTCCTTGTTATTGGATTAGGCATTAGTACCAGCAGATATTTTAAATGCATTTGTTTGCCTATCAATTTAACACAAGATTGCCTTTATTAGGCTTCAATTAGAATGTATTTTCAAAACGCAAAATGCTAAATGTGCCCTAACTGAAAGGCCACTGTATCTGGTATTTTATCTACCTGAAAATCAGGTTTGTAAATACAGATTCCTTGCTTTGAGACAACTGTGTTTGAATCCGGATTTCATCTTGCCTTATTGAATGGCTTATTCTAAGCTTGGATGTTTATTTTTTCTTCTAATGGTGTGGTTGAAATGCTATCTAGAGATCTATACAGCACCGGATACAGAATCTTTGTCAACACAGAAAAAAAGTTAGTTTTGAATTATTAAGTGTGGTATTATATACAGTATATGTGTGATATGAACAGTGAACATGACAAAACCACATCAGTTGCTCACCTGTATTCACCAAATGTTCCATCATCTTCCTTCATAGGTTGTATTTCTGGATCAGCATGTGCGTCCTCCTTTTCCTTCACTAAAATATTTGAAATAGTAATTTTTATCATGAAACTGCAAGACAGGAAAACTCAAGACCTTAATTTTTCAAACTGATCACATTTGGCAGGAACGTGGTTTGAATAAATAATAAGATTTTTCTTAACTAGTGCCTTAGGCTGTTACATTTTTGCTTTTGAAGGAAAACTCTATTAATTAGTTACCGAATTTTATTTCCATTCAAGTGCAAAATACTGTGTGTCATTCTGCATTAGTAAAAATTCCTTTCTAGAACTAAAGAGAAAGGTTTGTTAAAAATCCTACTAAAATACATTCTTTACTTAAGTTATTAATAGAGCTATTGTTTATTGAAATCTGAGTAATTTAGTCTTACTTATCCATGCTCCATATAGTCTCTTGATACTCCTCTCATACTAATTGATAAAACTAAAATCAGAATCACTTGTGTTCGCTGTCAATTTGTACACTATGTGCTTTCATTTCATCCATTAAGTCTCTGAGGAACTTAAAATAGTATTTTAAGAATTATTAATACTGGAAAAAGTAGGCATGGCCTGTTGCTTTCTTCTTTTCTATAACATGATCAAAAGCAAAGCAAAAACACCTACACTGGAATCTAAATTTAACACAATTGTATCTCTTGCACATCCTTGTTATAGGTTTAGTCACCCTTAACTACTGGGAATAAATCCATGCAACTTGTCCCTATACAAACCTGTATAGCTCTGTGTCCTTTGACACAGAAACTTGCTAGTACTTAAGACAACAGATATTTATAGAAGACATATATTCCTTTAAGGTTGTTGACAGAGTAAAATAATATACTGACTTCAAGAATTATCTTTATGGTTCTTCCATTTGCCTCTTAATTTCTGTTTTTCTGGCTATTGCTCAAATCTTTCCTTTAGTTAGCAGATTCAGTTATATAATCCAACATTCAATTTCTTATTTTTACTCTTGTGATATCCCCATTTAATTTGCACATTATTAGTGTATATGCTGTTATTTAAAATTATATGAATCATTCCCGACCATACTTTCTAAATCTATAATTACAATAATGCATTACACCTTGAAATGTATCTGGCTACTATAATTTTATACTGAAATAATTAATTAGTTTTTTGCATATTACATATGCAATCTTAAGGCAACATGCCAGAATTATGATTAAACCGTTAATAACCTTGTGCTTTGCATTTGTCACTCCCTCTGAAACTGTACATTTGCAGTGACAGGAGAAATACAATTAGCTCTGGAGTCACTGCTATAAACAAGAGTACATACTGAATCTGGAAATCTTATAAACAGTCACGGTCTACCTATATATATGTCTACATATATGCATATGTATGTGTGCATAAAAAAAAATTAATTACATATATCTAGTAATTCTGCAGCAGCAAAAAAAAAGGAGGGGCATAGCAGGGATCTCCACAAAGTAATGACAATCTTAGCAACTGACTGCCTTCTGTGCTCTTACTCAAACTGTGTTTGAGTAACATCATCTTCTAGATGATGGCTCACCCCAAGTTCTCCCTGGTCTTTTCAGCTTCACCGCTTGTTCCATCCACACAATTTTCCTTCTCTTTTCTCAATTCTCTCCACTAAAATTCCCTTTTCTATACCCTCTATAATCTCATTTTCTCTTTAAAAAATCCAAATATTAGGAAAAAATCTAACACCAAGTACTGTAAAA
>JAOXNG010000001.1:31505091-31544292 GCA_028566535.1 Scolopax minor | reverse complement strand
CATTTAACTCATATGCAACAATGTGTTCTCTATTAATCTGTCTTTTCTCCATGGGCACAGGCAGTTGGGTCAGAAGCTTCTGTTATTTCCTGTTTGCAGTCACTACAAATCTTTGCTCTCTCCATAAAACAATTAAACCATTGGATTGAGCAGAGTAGGATTTTTGTACTTAATAAGGTATCTGCTATGCTAAGTTTAGGCATAAAGATGTGCCTGTGAAGAAGAAAAGTTTTAAGCGTTCACTGACACTAGTTTTCAGAAGAGCAGTGGTCAAAACAAGCAGTAAAGTAAAACAGAGTATGGATTGCTGGGGTTGGTTTTTTGCATGTTTGCAAGTGCAGCCATATTTTTCATGTCCAAATTAACAATATGAACTTCAAGAAGTTTGAGTTGACTTTAAATAAGCATCCCAGAGACTGGATATTTATGTAATTTCCAAACCTTTGAAGTCTGTAATACAGACTAGATTTTTTTTTCTGAAGTCAAAATTTTTCTCAAAACTTAGCAATTGTACTTTCTATTGCAGATAGGACAGGAAAAAGAAAAATCAAATTATCTTTTGATCCTCAGTTGAAGTCCATTCATATCCACTCTTACTTCACAGCTGCTCTGAGATCCTGTCAGGCAGTACTACTATTCTATGCATCCTGGTTGTCATGATCCCTTTCAAGAGAGCCTTAGTCTCCATAAACACAAATATAAGACTGGGGAAAGGTATATAAGACACATATATGCATGCATACATATATACACACATAAATATTTAGCTTTTATAATATGTACCCCCAGAGGAATCAGTTTTGATAGAAGACATAGGTTGTACAGTTCCAGTTTTAATTACAAATTATACTTGTCCTTCCCAGACCCAATAGTAAAAAGTACCCTGAAAAGAAAAGCCCTTCTAAAGAAAAACTTATAGAAGAAATACCAGCCTAACTGAGGGATGGTAACTTAAAATTTGGCTGCAAAAATGTAGTGGCTGAAGATGACAAAGTTTCTGAGAAGGGTAACGCATTCAAAGCAAAATAATGCATGAAGGGATCTGTCCTATGAAACGCATTCCCAGTCCATTGAAGTTACACAGCAGCGATGATCTGATACCTGTTTCCACGCTTCCTGATCAATTAAATTCCATCGCAGCTCATTTCAGTGGGTTAAAGCCATCTGGATTACACTTCAGAAAGAAGGGGGAGGAGGAACAAGTACCTCAATCAAAGCTCCAACCTCTCTGGAGAGGTGATGTAGCAATATGACCTTCTGGGAATGAAGGAGATACTTCTCTTATGCTTGAATGGATTGAGTTTTTCTAGCAATAGCCAGATTGTTCCTGCCTACCAAATTATAAGATCGATTTACCATATAGACAAGGTAAATGTAAATCAGGTAGCAGCAAATGAAATCTTCCAGTAAACCTGTGATCTGTCTCAATCGATTACCAGTAGATGATTTTTACTCTCATTGTTGTACATCATACCTGGATATTTTCCACCCTTATTCCTCCTTATGAAGCAAACAATCAGTAAAATCAAGATCAGAAGAGCAACAGCACACATAAGACCAATGAACCATCCTTGAGTAGCGATGTCTACCTGCCGACTTGCCATTGCTAGAGAATAAAAGAAGAAAAATTAGATGTTTTGCTGCATTTAAGTGCTATGCTAATTCAAATAATTAATAGCCTGTATACACTGTTCATTAATTAAGGAACAATATTCACTGGGAAAATTAGTATTGAAAAAACAGTAATACTGTATTTTGTCATTATTTTGATTATTTAAAATGTTTCCAAGTACACGTGCATAGAACTTACTTTTGAGTATATAAGAATTCTTGCAACATTTAAGGTTAGCAACTACTTTGCAAAACCTGTGCACAGCGTACATTGCTTTCCACAAACCTCAAAACTACTCTCAACCATTTTACAGTAATTAAACTACTGAAATGAAATTGCAAATTATAATTCACACAAACATGTTGACTGCATTCTCAAAATGAATAAAAAGGCAATACTCATTAGCTAATGCACTCCCATGATTCTGAAATGGGAAAACAGATGGGCTATTCAAGACCCTAACATTCAATTTCAACTAAAAATCAACAATGAAGCACCCTTTAAAGCCTTATTAAGCATCATATTTTCTTCCTCTCCTCAAACCCATACCTCATCCTACAGTTTATGATGATTGCCATGTTTTAGCGTTAGGGAGGACTTAGCACAGTGCAATTGGGAAGCCTTTCCTTGGCACTATTTCTTTCCAAATGCTGACTCTAGCTGTAAGACATAAATGATAAACAAGCTACACAGGAAACACTACAGTCCCTAATAAGGACAGGAATGGTCTGTGTGGTGACGGGGCTGGATCCCTCCTGCTGGTCTCCAACACAGTGGGAGGATTTTCCCACTTTTTATAAGTGGGAAAATAAGGTGAAGCTTATTTTCTACTCCCCTGTTTGGAGACATATTACAGGCAACCAGCCTTAGGATTTGCTGCTGGGAGAAAGTTGGAAGGGTGAGAGAAGTCAGGGATTCGCGCTACAGACAGAAGAAGACATGAAGTGGAAAAGCTGGACATCCATCCAAGCCTATCATGTTCATTTTTCGCTTTCTCCTCCAGCCCCAAAACCAAAGAGTTTGAAACTCTATGAAGAGTTGCCCAATAGACCTCTCTCTATTTGGGAAATAGAGACAAAGATCATCCTCCCACATGAATAAAGAATACAAAACACTTCCTACGTGTAACTCACATGCTATTTTGGTTCAGCATTTGTTGTTCTTTTCTGGCTTTATGAGATAAGGTATTGGATTATTCACAGCCAGTAAATTATTTTAGTAAGGATCAATAGTACTTCAGATCTCAGCTTAGTAGATACTTCACACTAGGACCAGATTACACTTGAGACCGTCAGTCAGTCTCTTTGGATGCTGTGAATACCTCAGCTCTTGTGGCACCACACACTTTGCCCAGGGAAGGTCTGTAGACTTGCTTCCACTGAAGTGGAGGACACAATGCATCCATAGCTTTACACACTGAAATGTGACTGTCCCAGAGGCACATAAAAACTTCCAACTCTCTTTAGAGATCATATGTCTATACAGGAAGGCTCATCAAAGCACATGAGAAAGAACCTGTTTTCAATGGAGCATTGACATTTCTAGCCACAATTCCAGGTGATACAGCATGAATTCTTCCCCTTACAAAACATGCTGGGTGATAACCATCCTGTGCTGGTGCTGTCCTCTGAACAATACCTGCACCTTGCTGGGCAGAGAGCGAGCTGACAAGGGACTGCACTGGGCTGGCAATCACACTAACCATAAAATGTAACAATAGGCCAGAATTCATGTCTCAATGTTATTTATCAGTTAAGACAAAGGCTGAGCAGCTTGGAAGCATCAGCTCTCAATGGACAGAAGTACCTCTGATGTCTGGAGACAGTATCTACCCTCCATTTCACAGGGAAGACCAATGTGTATTCCAATTTACAATTAATAGGGTAAAATTAACTCTTTATTTTGCTGCCTTTTTTTGGTCTTAGTGGGCAAAGTTATGACTTGATTTTCATTTAAGTAGATCAATCAATGAACACCCCTCGTTATTGTGTAGGAAACTTCCTAGCTACTCTTTAAGATTATGCTTTCTGGTATTTTAGAAACTGTTTCTTATATGCACACCAATTTAATCTTCTTTTGCATAAAAATGTTGATACATTATATATATACATAACATATATATTTATACTTTATATACCGCATATAAATATAAATATATATGTGGCACTCAAAACACAAAATCACGAAGGTAATCTTCATCTGAATTATAAATCAAATTAAAATAAATTTTTGTTTCCACATTATGGTTAAAATTATTTTGAGTTTTGCAAATACACATTTATAATAAGGCATTAAAGGTTGTATAATACAGACTGATAAAATGCAAAAGCACACTTAACATTCAAATGTAGTAAGAAATAGCATCAGGCAAAACAACTCATGCATAAAAATATGCAAGATAGATGGGGGAGAGTAAAGATGAAAACATACTTATGTAGCTTCCTGTATTTATTAACTTATTGCATGTAAGGGAAGGAAAGGGTTTCTAGATCTCAGTGCAACTTTAAAAATGGCACAACATTTCCTGCTTACGCTAAGCAAATTATCTGCCTCAGGCAGAAACATATTTACTCTTGGTGAACTGCTAATGCAGGAGTGAATGCAATACACTGTACTGGGATGCTCAAAAAGATAAACCAGCGCACTACGGAGATGCTCTACAGGAATGCTCATCAAAGAAAAAAATATGGCAAAAGCCTCATATATGAAATATTCTACCTCCATTCATAATAAGGGCATGTTTCATATTCCCGTATTTTCCTCTTTGTCCACTTCATTTTTTGCAGCCTTTAAAAGCTTTGATCTAGGCTAAAGACAGTGTGACACATTTTTCTGTATGAAATACACTATGTTTACAATTTAATGCTGGACACTGAACATTTCCATTATCAAGAGGCAGAGAAGACTGTATTTAAATTCCCTTCTTCCTCAACTACTCAAGGACATGAGCCAAGGTAACTGAGTATCTACAGGATTCTTTATCTACTGGCTCAGTATTTTTTGTGCAGAAAGATGCTTTTGGGAAGATTTCCACTCAGCTTGTTTTGAACTATACTGTAGTCTTGATCCTTGCTTTACTGCTGCTTTTGGCTTTGGATGTATATTTACATAAAACTTCACATATCTGCTTTTATGTCTCTGCTAGATGTCTCTGGCATATCTAACCTCTGTGTTTAGCCTCTACATATTTGCTTGGCACTGTTATTCAGCACCATGTTTTCAAAGCTTTCCTGAAACACGATAAACTGTGAAAAGAAATGGAACGAAACAAAATAAAAAATTATGATTTTAGAAAGTGCTCACTATCAAACTGGCATGTTCATTATTTACTTTGTTGTCTGATAATGACTGTGTATTATTCAAGCATATTTTTATATTTAAACTACTTTCTTAAATCATAACATTCTGGAGTTTGTGAGGCTACTGCTAAATACTTACGCACTGATCAAAACACTTGGAATGAGCAAAAGTGGCTAGCAAACACACATATAATAACAGGTGACCAAGAACATGCTGCGATGGCAATGACATATTCAGTGTAACATCAAAAAGCTTCTAATAAAGCCCTTTCTCTAAGTTAAATGAACAAGCATTACTGAGTTGCTTATGAAGAAATATGACTGAAAGATGTACACAGGGACTTAAATAGCCTTTCTGATTCACAGCATATAGTTGTGACATCAAAATCTATGTAAAACAGGTATATGACAAGAGAAAAAACATTTACAAGTAGGAATCTCTTAACACCGGTATAAACAGATTACATGAGACATCAAATTGAATCTGCACTTCTGATTATGGAAACATTTTAGCTCTGATTCTTTGCATTAAAACTGATCATATGCAGATTGTTACATTTAAAAATGTATACTTGGCTCTATTAAAGCACATGCTATTTAAATAGAGCCACCTAGTGACATTAATTATAAATAAATTAAATCGGTCATCTTCAGTGCATAGCAAACAGATGGAGGGTGAGCAGTGAGTATCTTGCCCCTAATATAAACAAAAGACAAGTAGAGTGAAGTGAAGGGATAAAAGCATTCATACTCCACATAATACATGTGCTGGCATTATTTAGGAGTTTATAAAATAATTCAAGATTGCTCTAAAAAAAACCAAAACAAAACATGCAAAGATGCTGGCTACAACATCTCTTAGCTAGAAGCAGTTCAGCAGGGTTTCAGCACTTGGTCTACCACAACTCTGACTAGGACATGGAATTGTTATGGTGTGCCTCACCTGGACCTGTCTCAAACACATCCTCTGAACTCCTAACACCAGGCCCCTGAGACAGGCCCTCAGCACCAACCCGGACTTTATATGCTGTTCCTGGTGTTAAACCCTTTAACACAAAGAAGCTTCGAGAACCATTTACAATCTCTTTTTTCCAATCTTCTTTGCCTACAAAAATTTTAGGAAAACAACATATTGGAATTTTAATTTTCTCTGTGTTAGTGGAAGTTTCTAGACAGAATACTATCAACAGTTACTTGACTAAGCTATGGATTGGCTGATAAAAATAACTATGCTCTCAAAAAAATACTAAAACCACATTATGACTTCAAATAATATATTGCATGCAATATATTGAAGACATTGTACATGAATTATGAAACTATTTAAAACGTTTGTTCCATTGTACTGGAGAAGTACTATTTTCATTAATTTTTAAAAGGTTTATTACTTATCATTATTAAATACATTTTAAGATTTTAATGATTTAAATTACATTTCTACAGTTTCAGTCAGTATTTACTTTAGTCAAGTAGTTCTACTTCAAAATCTGACCCAATCATATTTCCTGATCATTCTCTTATATCTAATAGAGTCTCAGGTGCTTATTTGACCAATATTTAGAAAAATGCATTTATATTGCAATTTTTAGATGGTCATCTTTAGTCCTAACTTTAGGAGGATAGAGTACTTGAATAGAAGTATTTTGGTTTTGTTATCTAGATTTTGTTATCTATGTTTTATGTACGTAAGTTTGTTGACACTTTATTTTAAGGTTTAATTTGACAAAGAATATAATTTTGATTGGCTCATTTATTTAATCCTTTTTTTTTCCTGAATTGGTCAAAATATAGAAAATTGATATATACTATTTTAATGCAAGTGATCATATTTTTACACATAATCACTGCATGATAAACAACTTCATGGAAACCACAATTTTAGAAGTTCAAGTTCGGAAGAATTTATAAAATAATACAAAGGAACAAAGGCCGATATTTTATCTAAGCATCAAATATCTGCTACACACTGGTTTCATTAAAATGAAAATTATTTGATCTTCCCGATCAAAGTAAAGAATAATTCTTCTAGACATTTAAGAGCTATCATTAACACTAGGGCAATTTAAGACCACATTTACTATAAAAATCTTTGAAAATACATCTAAACACTTTAGCAAAATTTAATGAAATGACTTCTTACTGCCTGCTACACCATATTCAACATAAAAGTTCACATGATCTGGTCCCTCATACTCCCAACTGATATTGGCATAGGTCTCTGCGGCTGCGGTTGTAACATTTCTGATCCTTGGATAAAGTGGTTGCACTGAATACATAATAGAAAAACAAAGCAGAATATGAAATTGTGACTTCATACATTAAAAAAAATATTTTTAAGAAGTTACTATGTTAATTTAGACCATATACAGGGAAAGAATAGTACATTTGTCATTATTTCCATTACTGGAAATTAGTGACTAAAGTAGCATATTTAGTAATTGAATCCTAGGCAGTTACTACACTATGAAACTATGAGGTAAAATCTATGTACACTACTGAGCACGCCCTGTCTCAAAAAACCTGCCAAATTCTTAAAAATACCTAATTGCCAAAATTCTGGAAAACATTCTTTCTATTTATCTAGAATTAAAATGCAGACAGCTGGAAAGTGAGAACATTGTCAGGGTAATGGCAAATGGTAGGAGAGAACAGAGTTATGAAGGTGGAACACAACTCCCTTTATGCCATGTGTCACTGCAAATGCCTCAACTGCAAGCCCTAATAGGACTTTGTCTCTATTTCATTGATAATGATAAAAAAGGAAGACAATACCCTTATAGAATGTTGGACGGACAATGTGCATGACTGGGGAGGTTGCAAAAAGGGTTTCTGAATATCCTTCACCATCAGAGATAGTAGGAAAGAAAAAATAAAGAGTAAAACCACTTTGCATCAAAAAATAACATTTAAATAATACAGTAAGACCTTACCTGCTAAATGACTAACACATGCACACTCTAAGTTCATGCAGGATTCCATTAGTTTTACTCATTACAATAAGAAACAGCTAAGTGATACACATATATTTGAAAACAAATGGAAGTATGTGTGTATTGACACCTTTGCTTTCACAGAACATCTCTGAAATCAACTTCATTCCTGTTGTGAATTCACAGCACCTTTAGGCATTGGAACATAAGACAAGAGATATTGGAAAGCCAATATCACAATGCTCTGGTGTGAGGGACACAAATCACTGGAATGCAAGAAGCTGTTCGTTTTATTGTACTGCATCTTACTGTTGACATTCTCATCAGACAACAGGACTTCTCACAGATACGCCTAATGCCCACATCTATGAAAAGAGGCACTTCTCTCTTTAGCATCCCATAGTTAGCCACTTCTTTGCTCATACCTTCATTCTTTGTTCTTCAATTACACTTGTTATAAAGGATACATATTTCAGCATGTTTGTTTGCCTAGTACTAATGAAGAACAGATTTTAATAGTTTGAATAGTGCAGACACAAAGTGGATGCTCCTCAAAAGGAGGACTTTGAGGACTAATGAAATTAGTTTTTAAAATGAAAATGCCTCACTCAGTTTGCCAATGACTTTTTGTATCCTGCTAAAAATATCTTCATTTTAGAAATGACAACAAAAGTACTTCCTAAAGGACCACAAAACACCAAAGGTAAAAAACTAGTCTCAGTAAAGACAAATGGCAGGGTTGAAATGGCTTCACCTACACTAGAAAATAAAATGGGCAAAATCCTGAAGGCCAGAACTGCTGCACAGATTTTATCTATGGGCTTAGATTATTTTCTCCTCAAAACAGCATGGCTTTCTCCATATGGCTGACTAGAAGTATTTCCAAATCAGATTCAAAGCGAAAATGGCTTACTTTGGCATAGTAAAATAAATAAAACTGTATAATGCCGCTAACGCAGACTAAATAATATGAGTACCATATCTAGAAAACTATCTTCCCGAGTCTTTTTAAAATATACCTAAATTATGCATATTCCATTATTCCTCCTGAAAATATGATCTCATGATCACAAATTTTCACAATATCAGACTTTTTATCCCCACACTTGCATCAAATGTTTCTTAACTCTATCCCAGTAGTACTCATTCAACTCTTCAATCTGTTAGACTAATTACTCCCACATTTGATGTCTTTGTAGGTAACACATGCTTATATATTTTATACATGATTTCTTTCACCAACCAAAACCAACGAGGAACATATTTAAATAATAAAGAATCTGCTTATTTCTTGGCTAAAACCACCTTAACAAAATCAAATAGATTTTAAAAAAAGCCATCTAGGTTAATAAGCCGACAACAGAACCTCTAAGAAATACCAGAGCTGGAGTCATCTATGGGAAATCCAGCATGTAATCATATACATTATGGTAATGCAAGGGGATTAGATTCTGCTTCTCTGCGTCACTTGAAGGTAGCAAGAGGAAAGAATAGCAGGCTCTAAATTTAGAGATTGCAGACAGGATATATAAACTTCCTTCTTCATTTGCACACAGGAACAGGTGTCTGTTACAATAAGCATCTAATCATTTGTTCTGTGCCAAGAAAACAACTGGTTTGTATTCTAAATATGACTTTGTTTTGTTTCATTAAATTGTATTTTCTTAAACCCATATTTTCCTGGATTTTGCCCTTCCACAGCAGCCCAACTGTATGACTGATATTCGTCTTCAGTATTAAAGACTGAAGAAACTTTTACAGAGATGCCGCAGAATTACACCTAACTTCTCCTTCCTCATGCCTGAGTACTTGGGGATGAAGGAAAATGTCTCATCTTGTGTGAGACTCCAGATGACAGACAACTTCTGTACATTAAGCAAATTTGATAATCACCTTCCCTGTAAAATCTCCACCTTATCTTGTGTTTTGTGTGTTTTTTTTCCACCTCCAATTTCCAGTTTCTGCTCTGATTAAGAGCTGCCTGCTAGATTAAAGACCTGGTATCTGGAAAATATCTTTCTGTTCCTATGATTGTCTATAAGAATTAGGTTAGCTCTGAAAATTACCCTCTTAGTTTCTAAATCCTCTTAAGTGACCTATTTATGCTTATGTACTCTTATCTTATTCTTACCAATAGCTGTTTGTACAGATTTATGCATATGTAGTATTTAGTCAATTTAACTTCTGTTTTTTTCCTATTGAACACAGTGCACCAAGAAATTTGTTCAGTAGCACACTTATTTTTTCTAAATCATTATTTTTGTAACTTTTCCTCTCCTTTACTACTGCTTGACCTAATTTTCAGAACGCCTGGAAGATTTTACTTAGGTCTGTTAAATGTGCCATATTTGCAACATGAATACAGACATAAGAAAAGATGGCTGATGGATCCCAAGGAGATGAAAGCCTAGTGTCGAAGTAGTTACAACATTTAAAGCTTGTCTCCAATCTACCCAGACTCTTGTCTTCTCAATCAGCACACCTCTAATTATAATTAACCTCTTAGTTCTTCAATATGTTTCCCAGCACTGTTCACAAATGCAAAATGTGTAATTGTCAGAATTGTCAGCTGGCAGAAACTCTTGATGTGTGCAAGTGCCAGTGGGTGAACACGCGGGTCAGACAGCCTTGTCTCGGGGAGCGGAGCACAGCGCCCTCCTCATCTGGAACCCTGCTCACAAAAGTAGGGCTCTAAAACTGAGGGGCATGGCTTGTTAATAAGTTACAGTTTTTATACAGAGAGAGTCTTACTCAGCTACCACCAGTAAATTAAGCCCTTTTAACTACGCTGCGATTCATTGCAAAATTTAGCTGGCAGCTCTGAGTTCGGTTCCGTTCCTGTAGTGAGACACGCTCTACAAGCATTTGCCAAATGCTGAGAAAGAGGCCTAGGCTCAAATTAAAATGTTCCTTTCTTTTCAAATTAATTCCAGTGCTTTTTTAGGGGAGCTTTTTGTGGAGTTGCATTTAATCTTCCAGCTTTTCAGGAACACAGTTCCTCCAAATAACACTTGGGCTGCAAATTCAAAGGAATTTAATAAGACATGACATGAGTTATGAATGGATTTTAAAAATGGAATAGGTGCTCTTTCTCAAGATTTGCTGCAGTAGAACAATAAATGAAATAATCCTCAAAGTGACTAAACTTTTGGAATTTTCATGGGATTCACCTGATCTCCAGGAAAAAATGGCAGGTAAGTGACAACCACGCATTTGAAGATTGACATCAAATGGAAAAAAACCCACAAAGCAATATATCACAGAAATTTAGTTAAAATGAATACATAAAGAGAAAAATAAATTCAAAGGAAAAAAAGCCCACACCCCCACACAGGAAAAGATGAAGGAAAATAGTGATAGCTTATGCCAGAGCCTGTAAAACATAGAGAAGGGTTTGCCTTTTATTTGCTTTTTAATCTACAACTTGTACAGTATGAAATTCAACCCTTGGTGTAACAGTAAGAGTGAATTCCATTTCTGGCAGGGAGGGATTGGCAATTCTAGTCACTTCTAAGGTTATTTAGGCCATTGCAAGAGCATTCCTGTAGTGCAAGAAATACAGAAGACAAAGAAGAAATGCAGGAAATCATTTCACTGATAAGCACTTAGCATGGCATGGATTTTGCGTGATGTCTATGAAGTGAAAGGTATTTGCAGAAATTTTTGCATTGCAATAATCATCATTTTCACTAGTCTAGCATGCAAAGCATCATCATTGTTCCCAGTGCGCTTAAAAGAGAAAAAAACAGTGGTTCTGCATAGCAGGCTGTACTGAAGAAATCACATAATTATATCATGGAGAAGTCCACAGGGAGAGAGCAGCTGAAGAAGCAGTACAAAAATACTACTGTCAACTTGAAAAAGAAAAAGAAGCTTGAACTTGTTAGAAAAAATATGGAGATATTTTGTGAAATGATTCAAAGAGGGAGGGAAAACAGATGGTGGGCAGGGAAAACAATTTAAAGAACACCATTCTGTATGGAACAAAGCAAACTGAGATGATCCTATTTTCTATGAAGAGATCAGAGATACAAACTCAGCTGAGAATGATTTCTAGCCTGCAGTGAAGAGCTACATACTGGAGATTTAGTCAGAAAAAAATAATAGTTTCAAACCCAGAGGCCAGTCTACTTGTTTTTCTCCCTTGCAACAAGAGTATTTCTGTCAATAATACTTGAAATGTGAAGTTCACATGAAGAAGCTGGCAGACTGAGTACTGCACTGACAGGAAGCGTTACAGTCAATTAAAGGTAACTGATCTCACAACCTTATTTTAATTGCATTTCAGGACTGTCAGTTACCATTGTCTGCATGCAAGCAGACTGCAAGACATTGTTTTCAAATAAAAATCTGACTAAATCAAAAAGAAACTGAAAAATGGAACAAGAAGGCTTTTGAAATGTAGAAGACTGACACATCATGCCATTACTCCCTACACTTCAGCTTACAACAAACACAATAACAAGACTCTGTCATGGTTTAATTTAATGAGCAACTTTTATTTCTACCACTGGTCAAATTTGTATTCTCTACCTTCCTCTATAGTCCAAGTATTTAAAATTTCTAATGAATGGAAAAGGGTAGGAAAGACTTGACTCCAGTGATTGTCTGAGTCACTTCCCAGCTGCTATTTTATATGCAATCATGTACTTAATCCTCAGTTTTTCTTACAGCTCTGTTACCTCATGCCTTTATTAGATATCAATACATACTGCTTATTTAATCCTGGGTATGCTACATTATGTTTCACACATGCAGTTTTCAGACACATTTAGAATACAGGTTGCTAAGAAGAAAAACAATTATGTTTTCTTTGTGGTGCCCTAATTTGATGAAATTTAAGCCATATTAGAAAGTAAAAGAGATAGTGCAAGTCAAATTGGAGTATCAGCTCAAACACAACAGTTTGCCCATGTAGTAAAATAATATGTCTCATGATTTACCCATGTGGGCTTGTGAGAGAATGACATAGATGTTAAGGTTTACTTAGAGAAGGGAAAAAACCCTCTATTCTTGCAATGTGCCAAAATCCACTGCTTTTCTGCTATTTGTCCAAATAACTTTTTTACTAGGATAAAGACATATTACAGAGAGACAATAATTTACTCATTCTGTTAGTCTCCAGACCCATTTGAATAGAGATTCTAAGTTTTATTCAAGCTACAGAAAAAAATATTTCCTTTATCTAAATCCCTTAGCCTTGACCTCTATTTCATGTTTTCATCTAAAATTATTTTACTTTATGAGAAAAATGCATATAACACGCTTCTCTACTTATTGGTCTAGAATATACCAGGACAGTCATTATAATCTGACAACCTAAGCTGGGACAAGCATTAAAAGTGTAGCAGTAAGCAGACTGGTTACTTTGATTGTTTTTAAAGTAATAGAAGACCATGCAGGACCCACATCTGTCTAAAAAGACAGCAAAAGACACATGGTGTCAAGAGACAGGAAATGTATTTTGGAACTACAATAAAAATATTGAGACACTCTAAGATCCCTAGATTTACCATAGCAATATTTCCCTCCCACTGTAATATATAGTTGTTCTCTGAGAAGAGAAATATGTCCCAAGTTGCACAACTTGCCCAGGTTTAGATGATTTGAATTTCTCCAGGACCTTGTGCCTGATGTTTCTGACTGGCCAAGCTGCATGTCTTCTTGGCCAGCCAGCCAGCAGAGAACACCAAGTACAGAAATTTCAGTGCAATTTTGGCTAACTGAATCTGGGAGATTTTGTCTGAACTTCCAAGATAAATGCGATCGAATTGAAAGAGAAAGGATAATTATATTTTTCTGGTAAGTTCTGCCCTTCAAAATGAAAAATTGAGATATTTTTGATAGATTACAAAAAAGTTGAGACTATCTAAATTTCAATTTCTCCTTGGTTTGTCTTTGGGTCCACATTAATAAGAACTGTATATATGTATAGCACTTAATGTAGTAAAAATTCACTGCTGAGTACAGCTTCTCCTTGAGTGGGCTGGGTATTTTTGCCTTCCAAATCCACCCACTCGTGAGATCAAACAATTTGGCACTTGATCTTGATAATATGATCCTCCTTTTCCTTCCTCATCAGTAGCAAACCAGTTAACCATGTTAATGTAAGTAACCACTGAGAACGTTTTTCTCAGACCTGCAGCAACTCGGATGTCCTAACAGATGTCATGGCTTTAGTTCCATCCTGTTTGCAGTTCCAAAGTTTTCTTTGCAATTGTAAGAGCTAGATGCTATGGGAATATGGGAAAACTTTGAAACCATAAAAGGCATGGAACCAAACGAAGACATCTGCTCAGTTTTCAGAGAATCTGAGATGACAGCTCTGAAACGTGAGCTGCTCCAGCTGATCTTACAAATAAGATGCTTTCTGCTGGCCACAGACTGTGATACAGCTATAATTAGATCTCAGTTTCACACAGAGAATCCATTTTTCCTTGCATGAGTTTTATAGTCAGCTACAAAATAATGAGAACATGATTTACATTTCTGCTGTTAATGCCCAGGCCTACAAACCAGTTTGATTGTTCCAATCTGTGCTGACTTCTCAGCTACAACAACTCTTAAAAACAGTACAAAAGACTTGTCATTAAAATAAATCTACAGCTCTATACATTTACCAGAAGTGTAAATGATATTAGAATAGAATTATATACAAATATATGCAATATATGCTCAAATGCATCTATATATACATATATATAGTCTGATTTACACCAGGCTGAGTGAATAAAGTTCTTTTTTATAGCTGTTGTCATTCAAAAAAACTGAATATCAAGTGGAAAGAAAGTATATGTAAAGCACTTTATGATTCTTGTAAAAGATGTTGGGCTTTTCATGTACAGAGTTTAATTTGGGACATGTATGGTCTGGTAATCTGAAGCACAAATGTTCATTAGTGGTAATGACACCTCTGTGATAAAATGACACATATGTATAGAGACACCTTTCTGACTTACAGCTACCTAACAGTCCTCAGGCAATTTGTGAAGAAATGTGAAGAACACCTTGTTTGACAGAAGAACTGCATCATTTAAAGAACTAAATATTATTGAATTCAAGAATAAGGAAGACAATACGTTCCCCTCACTCAAATACCCTCAAGTGCTCACTCACAAGATCTGTGAACCCAAGACAGCAGGAAGCCATTTGTCTGTATATTCAACCTGATACTGGAACTGAGAAGCATACAGAGGGTATTGTCAGTCATCTGTCTCCTATGCACAGCTGGTTTGCAAATGAAATAAATGTGATCAAATGGGTAGCATTAATCAGCAGTGGGAACAAGAATGCACCTACTTTTTTTAAAAATAAAATAAGCACATGGCACAGGCAGTAAAGAAATCTCCTTTGCAAAAAGCGCTGCTTTTTCTACTCCAGCTAATCAGTGCTAGTGCACCTGGGTCCTGAATATTTATGACAGTGACATACATCTGTTAAATGTTCAGAAATAATTAGACTTTGCTGAAGAAAAGCTAATGAATTCCCCTGGAGCTCTGTGGCAGAATAAATAGATTAAAGGTATTAATAAGCATTCTGGATTCCTTTTAAAACAAAACAAAACAAAACCCGCAAATGTTTTCTTCCAGTAGTGATTAATACTTTGTATAGTAATATGTGCTCCAAGATTTTCTGTCCTTACCACTGCAACTTCCCCATTTGCAACACTGCAAAATCCACACATTAACAAATCATGCAGTTTCATTTTACCTTTGCCTGCACCTACAGCAGGACGGAGAATATCAGCTTTAATAGAGGAAAACAAGAACAGGAACACTATATAATTAGATACAACACCAAAGGCAACATACGTATATAATTTCATTATAAACCAGAAAAGCATGCAGACTAGATAAAATGTATTAATTCAAATAAATTAGAAACCATCCACTTATGATGAACACTGACAATTACAAGACAAAAATTAATATACATGCACTTACAAAATCTTATTGCTCATGCTTGTTAAGATTCACGATTTAAAATAAATGTCATTTATATGCAACCTTAATACACCATGAGACAAATTACATCGCATACAAACTCTTCTACAGCAATTCCTACAAACTCTAATTTTTCTAAGCATAAAAATACCTTAAAAGATGGTATCAAAATATTATATTTAATATTAAAATGTGTGAAAGCATTAAAGGTTTTCCCTCCAAAATTCCCCTCTGTTTTAAATGACTCTTATTAAACTTTCACATTTAAATAAACAACATCTTCAACAAAAGAACTGACAAAATCAGAGATGGAGAATGGCTATAAATGTAAAAACCAATAGTGAAAGAATTGAACAATAAACCTAAGAGTAGTTATATATTATACAATGTCACCAGCTACTTGTGGGCATAGATGACAAATTTATTTCTGCAGCTTTTTTGACGTTACAGTTTTTGCCAACTTTTGAAAAAAGTTTAGACCTCACAGAAGCTGCTGCATACGTCAAAAGAGAAATAATTTTGTCTAGCCATAAAGCTGCATCATTTCAGTATTGTTCTCTGTGACTAGATATAAATAATAATATAATTAATAATAATTAATATAAATAATAATTAACGTAAATAATAATAGTAAAGCAGAATATGTGAATGGGGACCATTTAAAATATAAAGTTACATGAACCTTTGAAGCCTGAAAAGCCAAAGTCTTATATCTTATAAGTTTGTATCAAAAGGAGGGGCTTTACATCTCCTTTGGGACTCCTGCTAGAATAGAAACCCTTTGTACATCTTTTCTTAAAAACTATTTAAAATCTTTTACTAGTATATAATCAGCTTAAGAAAGCTCTAGAGAAAATTCTACTATGGGCTACTTTCTTACTGGAAGGAAGTAGCAGTAGTATTTTGAATAAGATCTGTAGTGGTTTTTAAACTCAATGGGTTTTCTTTATACATACCCATCTTACCTTCATCCATAATTGTTACTGCTTCCTCAGTTATCTGACTTCCTGATCCAACTGAAGTTTGTGCAGTGAAGTAAAACTTGTATCGTGTGCTGTAATTTAAATTTTTTAATATCAAGCTGCTCTCGTTGGCAGGTATTCTTATCTCTACCAAGGGACCTAATTCATGCGTGTTGTTAACTGTCGTTAAAGAAAAAAAAAAGTTAGTTAGAAAAATTGCCTGCATTATAATTGTGTTAAAAAAGGCTTTTTTGTTTGTATTTATTTGGTTTTTTTGTCTGCTGTATTGATCATTTCAGGTTAGATGAAAGATAATCTACAGTTTCAAAATAAAGTCACATTTTTGAGGAGTCACATTTTTCGAGGAGCCAAAATTCAACAGGAAGGTAGGAAACACCCTCAAGTTTTTTAAGTTCAAGTTCCATTCTCATAAATATCTGAATCCAAAACAACTGAGTCCACATCGAGTCATCTGAACGTACACACATTTCACTGAATTTCACTGAATTTTTTAGAGTTGGAAGGGACCATAGAGAAACACTGATCATTACAAAATTCTAAAACTCTAAAGCAGCTATCACATAATAAGCTCAGTATGCTTACGGAAAAAAAAAAAGTGAGGTGACTTGTATCTAATGCCAACAGTGGAAGTTGGTAAGTGGAAGAAAACAAACTTCCTTAGCCTGTTCCATCTGTTCCATGCATATGCATCTCTTAATTTCCAGTGTCACTGCTGACAAATTTCTGGGCAAGTAAGAAGTGGCAAGGGGATCCTATGGAAATGATTTATAGCTCTGATATGAGTAAATGGCATATTTATGACTTAAATTTTAAAATTATAATACCATAAAAATTGAAGAAGCAGACAAGAATATAATTGGATCTTATATGGATAATAGACGTATTTTGATCTACGTCTAATTATATTTTCTCTGCATTTAGAATATAGGATTTGTAAGTGGTAGTATCTTGATTCTAACTTGGCTGTCGATTGTACATAGGACTTCACCTCCATTTTTCTATGAAGCATGTTTTGAAGAAATAAAAGTAATGGAAAAATGCTAGCCTTGTACTTGAGCAAGTGAAGTCTTCAAAACAGAGTAATATATATTGTCACAAGTACATCAATCTTTTTCAAACTTGACATCTACAGTGCAATCATAGCTTTTGCACATTATAAACTTAACATAATTTTTTCTTAATAGATGGATTGTCATCTGGTAGACGTATTGTCTAAGTTAGAATTATGTAGTCTTAATTAACTTACTTGGCTGAAACTTCAGTATATATGATGTCAAAACACCATTTGGATGGGTAGGTGAACCCCACTCCAGAGTCAGAGAATCCAATGTTGGGTTAGTAATCTTCAAAAAGGAGGGTGAGCTAGGAACTTTTAAGAAGAACATATAGTAAATACAAAGTAGATTAATTTAAAACAGCTCATGAATTATTAAATCCTTAAGATTATTACTGCACTGACCCAGATTATTATTTTCTAATGTCCAAGATGCAAATTCAGCAGTTACACCCTTAGTGTTCTATTTCTCAATAAACCACATTTAAGTTTATGCTCTACCTTTCTCATTTCATACCTCCTTCAGGGGTCTTAAATACTTTGTCTGGGCTTGCTGGTCCTTCTCCTTTACCATTAACAACTCTAACATTCAGTTTGTAAGAACTATAGGGCTCCAGCCCTGGCAACATTCCAAAAGTCTTGTTTCCCCTGAAAGTCAAGATCTTTTTTTCTACATGCCGCCTACTCCTTCTGGATAGACTCTGCACTTTCCAGTAGTAAACCTAAAGACAAAAGAAAATCTACAGTGAGTGTTTAGGTCCTCTGATTTTACAAACTCTAAGCTTTTCCATGAGTACTCATGAATATGGATAACTGAAATTTATAAGTTCAGGTGAGAAACAGCATAGAGCTTTCCTGCTTCAGAAACATACCTTGTCCAGAAACAGTCACGTCTACACAACTGGGTGAAGACTATCACCTGACAGTTCTGCTAATGCTCAAAGCCAGTTTGACACAAGTTCTTGTTTGGAACTGTATTGGTATGTAATGGTTCTCATGTTAGCAAGTCCATCTGAGAGGCAGGACTCATTCATACCATTCATTCTTGCAGTAAAATGGCTACACAGCGTCCAAAGCAGACCTGCACTTTGCCACCTAATTATGTCACACACCTGGCTGTGCTATTCCTTGTGATGCTGAAGCCACGTAGATATTTTTAAATGGGAAAGAAACAAAAATATTTGCCTGGGCTGGAAAAATACAGAAGTTTTGAAAGGACTCTGAGGTTACAGTCATGGAATGATCTCCACCAAGAGACCAGAAGAATATTCCTCCATTTATGTGACAACTAGATCACATCACAAAGCTGATTCTGGTGTCCAATTTGCTGATTAAATTTCTAAGAAACTACAGATGAGCCTTAGAGGTAATTACCTGACTGCACTCTCTTTACTACAGTCTCTCTACCATAATATCTTAAAAGATAATAACAAAGATTTGTATTACTCCTAGGATTGTCACCTTCAAATACATCATTGTTCATTTTTAACAATATAATTTTCATGCATGTAAAACTGGTAACACACTAAAACTGATAAAGCAATGTAATAGGTAAAATTCTCGTTCCATTTAAGCCAGCTGCAAAACACCTCTTTAATTAAGGAAGCTGGGATTTCACATATGAATGCAAAAACAGGAACTGTTAAGACTTACAAAGCCCAACTAGGTAGCTTAAAAAGCAATTTTATATTAACAACAGCTTTCTATTGCTAACAATGTATCATTTCACTCTAATCACTGTTAAGTGCCACTGTGTTTTTCATGGCTCGAGTTAATGTTTTCAACACTGCCAGCTGTCATTCCATAGCTCTCATCCTACTGACTAGTACAGAAAGCCATTTACAAGCTACTCAAAATGTGAAGTGTTGGTACTATTAGTATTGATACTCGTCAGATATGGTCCATGATATTTTAAGAACTGTTAGGCAGTAACTTTTCACAAAGCACATAATTGGGTCATATAGTTGGGTCATCACTTTTCACTAGCCAGACTGTAATTAAAAGAGAGCTATAATAAGCTGGGTTTGATAAGCAGTGATTTGGAAGAGTATCTGACAGTAAAAGAGATCACATCACATTTTTCATGTGCTGTATTGAATAATCACAGAATCTATAAGATTAATGGGAGAAAATGGCATCAGTAACAGTTATTATTTACAAAATTTCTTCTTCGGTTTTAAATGTTTTATAGCTGGATTAATAAAAGAGTAAAATATGAGCAATGTTCTGTAGACTGCTGCTAATTAGGTGTCATGTGATTTGTGAACTATGTCAATAACTAAGATGCTTAAAGTGTACTTTGCATCCATGAAAAGATTTCAGCTTGTATTCAGAGAAAGCTTTATAACACTAACTATCCACTAGGTCTTAGGACTTCTCACACCATGTCTAGTATTTAACCTATTTTAGCTTGATTTAGCTGTGTCTCCAAAAGTTATTTAACAATTTTTGCTGCATCTGCTACTTATTCTAGGATATACCATTGTTTTGTTTGTCCCAGTCATAACAGCAAAACTACTCAGCAGTCATGTTAACTACATGTTAACCCTGTAGTCTTGAGCTTGTTTTACTTATGATTATTGACTAGCTTATTTTAGCTTCAGTTTTGCTTAGCTTTGAGCAATTGCTTCCTTCCCACAGAAAAAAATGGCAATGTATACAGAGAAGACTAACACACTAAACAGAAGTAATCATGGCATGACTAAACCCTCAGACACAGTGGAGAGCAAAGTATGCAGCCCAATAGCAAATACAGGAGAGAAAATAACCCTCAGAGACTCCAAGTCTGAAGAAGAAGAAATCTCCAGCTAAACCTGGGATGATGATAACCCACTGTGACCATGTCTTTGATGGGTGAGAACACCTGATGTATGGGCAGATGTTTGCACCTATGGATTTTCTTGTATTATTAATGACCTTTAACTGAAATTTGGATTATGAGCATTACCAATACTGTAATTGGATTAATAATAAGTATTAATTTTACTAAATTCTAACTATTAAATCCTCACATAATGGATGTTTTCTTTTGGTTGCCCATTTGTCTGTGAAATAAATACCAGGTTGATATGAGACTGTCGTCTAACAGATAAACATCTAACAGAATGGTAAGTCTTGTTTCTCAGCCAAGTTCATTATCTAGGGTAAAGCATCACACTAATTACAAATACTTCTAGCACATACAGAACTAGCTTAAGTCTCTCCAGATGGTGGTATTTTGTGTCAGGTAAGGATATATATATATCCTTATATATATATATATATATATTCCATATATAAGGAATTCACATACATGTAGTAACTGAAGTTCAGTTTCAATGCTCTTGAACTAGTCCTTAATTTTATAAGTATGATGTACTTACAAATGATGATTCTGCTCCAAATATTCTTTAGTCTTTTAATTTTTCAAATATTTATTTTTCTTCCTTTCATGTAAATACAAACAGTTCAAATTTGTCTTACAAAGTAACCTATTCCAGACTGTGTAACTGGTCTGTTTTGTTAGAACATATTTATTAGTATACTTGCAGAGGAGCAGAGAGGTACTTCTTTTTTATTTTTGTCTATTGTTGCAAAGAAGTCAGTATATACTCTCGTTCCACTCTTCCCTCCACAACCCGTCTGCCTTACTTGTGCAGTTTCCACTCTTGATGATCTTCTGATGTGTTTCTAGTGCAACCTCTGAAGCATATTCTGCCTTCAGATTTTCCCTGTCCTCCAGGGACACCAGTTCCTCCAGTTTCTAACCTTGAAGTCCTTCTGTCTAATATTCTCTATTAATTGCAGTCTTTTGTCTCCAACACAGTATTCTCAGTTATCATCAAAGCTGGCACATCATCTTACACTGAGCTTCCTTCAATTACATGTACACTCCCAATCTTCTACCACTTCCTATCTTCTTAAACTGAGATTTTAAACTGAGCTTTTTCCTGGCTTTCAAAAAGACTCAGCACCCAGCATAAGCTAGAAAGTGGCCAGTTACTCAGAATTAAAGATGTGATTAATCATATTATTGTAGAAGATGAATAATCTTCATATCAGAACTACAAGAGTCCTACAGAAACTAATTGTCCTCGTCCTCCAATATCCTTTTAGACTAAGACCTGTAAAACTATTATCATTTTTTAAAATCTATATAATGTCTGAAAATTTAATAGCAAACACGCCATTTTTCTTCAAGGACAATGTCACAGGAGGCTACTATTACAAGACTGGAACACTGCTGAACTCTAAATTAATTGTATCGATGCTGTTCTTGTCAGCAAAATTTGTGAGCTCACTGAAAAGCGAGAGTCCTTATATGTCACTTACTTCAATATGGATACAGTCTCATAGAGGAAGAGTGATCTATTTTAATAAAGGAGGAACAGAAAGCTTTTGACTGTACTTACCTTGTACCCTTGAAGGTGTCCTCGGACAGTTTTTAGTGGAACTGGGTCCCAATGTACCTTTGCTAATGTGCTGTTAATAACATGAACCTGCACATTGCCTGGAGCAACCATTGGCACTGTGTGGAAAGGATGCAACAAGTACGGCGTTAGAATGAGACACTACATGAATATTGCATTCAAGAAGGAGGTTAAAATTTTCCTATGTTGAAAATCTGACCTCAGGATTATTACTAAAGAATATTATGAAACCTTATTATCATCAAATTACTTCATTTTAATTAAAAAAATAACTACTATTCTCCTTTTTAAATATCTTAGTATTTTATTCTTAGTATTCAGGTTACACATTTAGTTACTTTTAATTAGTACAATTGAGTCAAACTACAAAACTTACAGTCTTCTCCGGAATGTCCAATCACCTCTAATGGCTCTGGTGCGTATCCCAAGTCATTTAAAGCTTGTACTTTTATTTCATAGGGAACAAAGGTTGGTGTACCAGATACAATATATTTGGACACATTTGCAACTATAACAGATGTCCATTCATCATCAACGTCTTTCTGACGCCAGCTGACTTTGTACTGAAGCCCTGGTCCATTAGACTGAAAACCTCTTAAAGACTGAAATTAAAAGAGTAAAAAAAAAGTTTTAAAAATATTCTGAAGAATCTGAAAAATCCAAAGTCACAAAGGAAATGTACTGATTTTTATTTAGAATTTAACTGAAAATCTACCATTGTGTTCTGTGACAGAGAAGCACTGCTGAAATTTCCAAGCTGTGCAATTTAGCTTTTACAGGAGGCCAGCTCAGTTGCTTTTCACTCATTTTAATTGAATAGTGCTTCTTAGTTAATTCTTATAGAACCATACATTGTGATTTCTGCATACATCTTTTGTTTTCAAATATTTCTTAAAAAGGGAAAAAGCAGACTTACACTGACTCCCTATAAACAGAGTTCCCTAGACAATGTTTCTTGCCTAGGATGGGAAATTGGTTTTACGTGGCTCTCCTTGAGACCCTGTCACGATGGTAAGGGCATGAGAGAGAAAACTTTCCCACAAAAGCTTTTTAGTGGAACAGTGCATGGTAATTTAGGTTATCACAAAAGTTGAACTAGGATACACATTAGAACTCATTCTAAAAATAAAACTCTACTTGAGATAAACCACAATTTACATATTTAAGTTTTCCTAAATTGGCAGCAAAACATCCTGTATTACTAAATTAATCGCTTATCTTGAGAAATCACTCAAGGAAAATACAGCACCTTAAATTATTATCATTTTTTTTTCATAATGCATGCAGCTTTTCACTGAAAATGAAGACAGGAAATATCTGGATTTTACTCTTTCTCAAGAATGTTGGAAACAAGCAACACATTGGGTATTTTCATGGCATGTTCACAGTTCAATAGTTATTTCTTTAAAAAAATGCTACTCACAGACCTGAAAAAAATGAAACCTCAAAAAAACAAACTTACCTCCCATGTTATTACCAAATTATCAGGTTCTGAGCCTATCCCTTGTACATTTGAAGGATTTTCATCAGGGTCTAAAAGTAAAATATTTACACATGAACAAGAATGACTGCTGTTTGCATTCCAAGCAAATTGAACACCATTCATAGTATAAATCAACCACTGGTAAGCACGAATAGTTATTTACTTGCAGATTTTGTCAGGTACTGCTCAGATGGTTCACTCGGCTGACTTCTGCCAATCTCATTGACAGCTATCACACGGAATGAGTAGTTGACGTACGGAGACAACTTCAACTGTACTGTTGTCTGAGTTCCAGGAACTTCCGTCTGGTAATGCCATACCCCTGGTTCATGCAGCCCATCTTCAAATTCAATCACAAAATCTGTAAACAGAAATTGAATCCAACTTTATGTCAAAACTTGCAACACCTTCCTTGATCGGTGTAGGCATTTCTAGAACACTAGCTTCTACAAGCTAATCAGAAGGGAGTGATCCAATCAACGTTTCTAAAATCATGGAAATTGAAATTTAAGTACATAAACCAGAACACAGATCTATAATGTGGATCTCAAAAATACTGCCTAGGTAGAAATATATAATAGAAACACTCTGACTTTTATTATTTGGCATTCTCATTAATGCAGATACCTGTCAGGTAACACCTATTACAAGAGCTCACTCTCAAGTAATGGATTTTAATGTAACAGGAGCCCTTGAACTAACAGTAAGAAAGAGGGACAAGATTGGAATTTTGATGTAAAAGCAGTATTTGGCTGACAAATATATTGGTCTTAATTGTATCAAGCTGATAGTACCTGTACAATACTAAAACTCCCTGAGTATTCCATTTTCCCAATGAGACTGGTTTATGGAAGAACTATCTAAAGTCAAGAAGCAGTACTTGAGGAAGGTTTTTGAGAGCACTTCCCACTACCTTCAAATTAAGTCAAGGAATGTATGTTCAGAAGATAAATTTCTTGAGAGTTCTCTGTGTTAACATTATGATGATTACTGTTAGAGACCCTAGAGAGTATATATCCTCAGGGATAAATATGTTTGTAGAACTCCAAAAGGAAACTCATAATCATTATCAAAAGTCAAAAGGACTTTTTTTTTCAGCTGTGAAACAGCTGTGAACAGGAAAAAGCTTCCTGCTCTTAGGCAGGAGATATAAATTGTGAAATACTTATAAGGAAACATTATGATAAAGTACATAAATGGAAGAAGAATGCATAGTCTGAGCATATCCATGGAATCTTAAGATATACAAAATTTACATGAGCATCAAATGTTTGTGTGTTGTATGAAAAATATTTTCCCCTATTTCATGTATAGGTGTGGACAAGAAGCCAGAATATGGCTCAGAATGCATCCTGTTTACACTACTAAAGAAGTTCTGAGAGGCACCTAGAAAATGCTTTTAGAAGAATACTTACACTACTACATAGAAATGATCCATAAGAGTTTGAGGAGCCAAGATGTTCAAGAAGTAAAATAGGTAAGTAGCACTAATTATAGCCTTCTGGACTTAAGACTTTCAGAGTTCATCCTGACCTAAGCAGTAAGAAAGAGGGAGAACTGGCCCCAAATTACTGCCTGAGTTATAGTTGTGAGTTCTGTACACAGAGAGAAAGGTCTTAGGATGGGACCAAAGTCTTTGTTGAAAAGGTGGGAACATTACAGGCTAAAAAGAAAAGCACCAACAAAGTTTTCACTAGGGTAGTTTGCTTCCCCTGTAACTAGCATTCTGCCTGCAACTCTAGTAGAAGAACACTTCAAGGAAAAAAAATATCTATTTGAGCTTTCAGAGAGTTTCTAGTATGTCAGTCGTATTAACTATATAAAGGGATCACTCATTATGAAGTGCTGTTTTTGAGTCTCATCTGCACTTTGATGTGATAGTAGCACCAGCAGTAATAAGCTCACTTAGAAAGCAAATGCCTTATTTTGCAGGCTCTTGGGACCACACAGCAATATAAATTGTATCATAATTAAAACCAGCATTATTTAGTCAGAAGGGTTTCAGAAGGTTTGATTTCCAATATCAGAGTGCATGCAGTATCTCGCTTCTAGAAAAACTCTGACATAAGCCAACAACACCTACTATCATCTTTTTCAAAAGAGTGTGATCTTCCTTCCTTAAATACAATTCCACTCTTTACATTAAATTTCTATATATTATATTTTTAAAAACATATTAGTAATTGATATACATTAGACAAGTCTGAAAGTGTAAAACTTCAGTAAAATCTCTTGGTGTTTCCTTAAAATGCAATCAAAATTTTGGTGTGTTCTGAAATGTCTGAAACTCTGTTTTTACAAAACTTCCTTTCCAGATGCCTGATCCTTACAGTTTCTGTTCAGTCTTGATACTGACCAGCATCAGAACCTGGAGAACAACACTCAATAAATTAGCCTAACTCATTCACTCCAAATATAATGTGTACACTGGCTTTGGTAACTTGTAGCAGTTATTAACTAAAAATACACTGCATAAATAATTAAATAATTACATTAAGTTGCTCATATGAAAAATCTTTCTGATCTTACTATTTTTTGAAAATCAAGTAAGAACCTTCTTCCTTCCTCTTAATTTCCCTCCCCATCCTTTCTGTTCAATATTAACAACAGTATCTTTCATCATGTTCTACTGGGAAGAGTAATACCATGTAACATCAACTGTCAAAAGTTTTTAGATGTTAACTTTTTCTGTCTTAGCTTTATTCTTTCAACTATCTGGACTAGAAAAAAACAGAAAAAAATATCTGCTTTATATTTTTACAAAGAATAAGCTTCTTTATCAGTAGTTATGGATATTCCTAAATTGGTACTGACTGCTATTTCAAATTTGTGGGAATTATAAAAGAGTTAATGCAAGATGTTAGCAGCTCTCTCCTTCAGAAGCATACAAGTAATGAACAAGTCTGTTCTCAATATATTCAGAAGACTGGACCATGTGAGACAGAACTCACATCAGTATCAACTTCTATGTTAACTAGCACAGATTTTTGGATCAAAAGCTGAGCTCCTTAGGGCAGTAATTAAGTCCTTCTGCTTGTCTGTACAGTAGAGGACATTAATGAATTTTTGTTATGTAAATAAATGGCAACTGTAGCGAATGAATTCGCCATTCTTCCCTGTTGCACACAAAATTTAGCTCAGAACTCTTTGGAATTTGAGAACAGTAAATGTAACGCTGTTGAAGTAATGCAATAGATGATACAAACAAACACACTTGTAATGGGGCTGTTGTTTTCGTCTCCTGGTACCCACGAGAGTTCAATGCTTCTTTCTAGCTGACCTGTCAATTCCAAGTCAAAGGGTGGATTTGGCCGAGCTGTAAATCAAATGAACACAAAGTAAATAACCACACCAGAATATATGGTTTCACCACCAAAAAAATCCTTACATCACAATCAAAAGAATTCCACAAATACAACAGGGTAGATCTACTCACTTACATAAGCATGACTTAATGACCATGAGCATGCAGTTGTTACAAAACCAGAAAAAATGGAAAACTGATGCATCCTATACACTAACAGGAATCTGTATTTGATTTTATCTACATCTGATTGCACTGGGGTATAAAAGAACTGTAATGAGATGCAATGAATTATGAAATCCACATTCAGTTTATCTTTTAATAATTACGGGTGGATAGCTAATGTAACTATAAATATGTAATAAAGCATGGAAAATAAGAACTGACATCAAAGAAGCTTTTGTAGAATCACTACAAATATTTTGCATGTGAATTCAAAACAAGTATAGTTCAAATAGAAACTAATTGCAAGTTACTGTCATTTGTTTTTGCTGTACTTTTAAAAAATCCTGAAATACCATGCAAGCTGTTAATATACAACCTTGTAATGCATAAAGATTGAATTGTTCATTCCAAATTGCTGAAAATAATTCATTATATGATTTGTTGCACAAAAATCAAGACTAAATAGTAGGTTCATTTACTAATACGTAAGTGTTTTCACTGAATGTGATAGGATTTACATGAAAGTGCTTAAGATGCTTATACTTAAAAGTGGTTTTAGGCATACTATATTGCATTTTAAAACCTAAATTCAGAAAAAACTGCTACCAAATTAAATACTCTATGCTGTCAAATTTAAGACTGTACCTGCCTGACAGATTTTTTGGGCGAATTTCAGCTTTAATTTTAAAATCCTTATGAGCAATTTCATCAATCATAAACCAAACTGGTCAACATGGTTCTATCCATTTTATGACTGAAGTAAAATGAAGGCAAACAATGAAATAAAGTTTCACCAGGCTACAGAGCTGTCAGCCAAAGCAATGTAAAATAATACCATGATTTGGTTGGTGCATGTTCTTTGATAGTGAATTAGCTTTCAACAAACAGTTGGTTTTTAGATCTTTCATTTACTATACAAATAATTTGCTCTCTGTGAGAATAAGACTATCACTCTGTAACCAATCTTATGTAAAGATAATTTCTCTGAAAATCGTTTATTCACTAAATTACAAAGCAGCCTGCAGTGTAAAATTCTAAAGCCCAGTACTCCAGTAATGAAGCAGTTGGTAAAATGGGATGAAACCACACACACACACATATACACAAAAATAAAAAAACTAGAAACATAGGAAAAAAGAGAAGATGCTGCACTTTGCAACAGGCAAATGAGAAATGTATCTGGCAGATGATGTAGTAAGAGAACTTCATATTAGTTTACCGTAAATGATAGCTGGAGTTGGGGGAGCAGCTGAAAAGAACATTAATATAAAGGATTTAATCAGTTAGTAGCCAAAGAAACAGAACACTGTAGGTAGTTAAAGATTATAATTATTAGAGACAAAGCAAAGTTAACTTATTTAGTGTAAATGGTTGATTTCAAATAATACATTGATAATTTTTCACTGAAAAGTTATAAAAGTATTCTTGAATATTTTATCCATTTCTTCAATAAGGATAGATCAAGAAAATAAATAAAGTGAGAAATCTTATCAAAATTCCCAAATAAGTATGAGACCTTTGGTGTATGTCATTCCTGGATAGGCATAAGATTATAACAAAATTTTAAAACACAAGCATACTTGACTTTGAATCTCAGCTTGAACTCAGGTAAGAATCATTCAGGACATTTACTTAAAACTTTTTCATAAATTGGGAGAAAGGGCAAAGTATTTTACAACAATCTGCAATCATGGGAACTTAAAAGAGAGAACTGATTTAAAAAGAAAATCCTTGAAAACCCATATAACCAAGCAAGCTCAGTCTTCTGAAGCATAATTTAGCTGTGTAATAGATTCCTGAGATAACATGTTTATGTTCAAATACTGTGCAGTATGTAATCTACTGTGCTAGCTCAGGTGTGATCCAAATAAAAAACTATACAGCATGAAACTGAATGTGTCCTGTAGCTATGGGATCATTTTGTAAGTAGCTGATTCAAAGGCAAACTTTAGGATAAGATTATTTTTTAAAAACTGCAACACATTTACAGATAGGGACATTTCCTTTTTCCTTTTCTTGAAATCAAAACTATATTTGTGCTTTTCATTTTAAATCTAATGCTGTTTTCATACTTAACAGTAATTAAACACAGTTCTGCTATCATAAAGTATATCATTGAGATTATTCTTACCAACAACAGTAAGCACAGCACTTGCTGAAACACTGTCCAGAGTAGTATTAACTATGCAAGTGTATGTTCCATCATCTTTATCAGTTACATTCATAATGGTCAAGTTGTCTTTACCAACTAGAAACCTGCAAATAAAATAAATTCAGCCACTGATTTTTCAATAGTTGCTACTGTTATAAGAAACTTGCAAAAGACATTATCAAATCCCATATACTTGTGTATTTCAGCAAATACTTAGACTGCAAAGTAAACTATGGGATGATGCCGGCCTTTTCTATGTTGCTGTTGACCATCTTCCCCCAGTAACTATCCTAATGTGCTTTTATTTCCAAATATACTCGAACAACTTCTAATTAACTGTGATCCAGAGCAGGATAGTCTTTTGTTATCCCTTTGAATAACTAAGCCAATTATCTTCTTACAATTGATAGACATGGTCAATGTGCACAATTAAAAATTTTTACATCTCTCTTAAACTTGATTTCTATCTTAATATTTTCACAGTAGGTGAGTCCTTTAGTCACCAAATATGGCGATGATATTTATCAGTCTTCTCTGGAAAGCCAGTAAGTCAATATGTTCCTTTCAAAGATCAGGAAAAGGAATAGACAAAAGAAACTAGAAAATTAAAAATAAGGGGAAATTATGTTGTCCATACCTTTCATCATCTGGCAGTTCATCATTGTCCTTCAACCATATAACTGTTGGTAATAAGGTAGAATCATGTTTTATTATACACTCAAATGAAACTTGGCCATATCTCTGAATCACTTTGTATTCTGGCTGTTTAATTATCATTGTTGGATCTGAAATTTAAAATTATTATTAGATATTTAGAAATTCTCCAAATCTATACTGTGATGAAACCTGTGTTTCTAAACCTGTGATGAAAGAGTGATTAATTCCTTACCTTTAACTTCCAGTTGCACCTCATTTTGTGTCTTTCCTAATTCATTCCTTGCTACACATGTGTATGTACCAGTACTATCCTTTTGAGCCACTGGAATTTCCAAGGTTCCGTTATCATGGAAAACGTATTCATTTCCACGCAAGATGCTACCTTTCACTCCCTTAAACCTTGATATAAAAAGCAATATCATTATCCAATGTCACAGTTAAATCCTGTTCCTTTTTATTATCAGAAAATGCAGACAGACATTAAAACATGAAATTTAAAGTTGACTCTGTAGGAATAACTTAACTGCTATTATGTTAAGTATCTAATATTGTATTTGTGTATTGTAGTCAGCATATATTTAAAATATTTAAAAATACACTATTTTAAAATTGTAAATAGATTAAAAATAGTTTTAAAGCTTTAAATGTTTGCTTCCATAGATATAACTCAATTTTTTACATAACTTAAAGACAAAAACTATAGCATACCATTCAATTTCAGGTTTAGGTGATCCAAAATAAGCACAGTCTAGCAATGCAGGACTATCTGCGATGACTTGATACATTTTATGAGCAGGAGTTAGAATTCTTGGTGGCTCAGCTGAAAAGATAAAGATATCTCAATATAGATACGAAGATGCGAGTACAAAATACTAACATATTCATAATGGCCAAAAGAATTATACATTAACATCCTTCTCTGAAGTTATTTCTGGCCTCAGTCTAGGTACAAATACATTCTACTGCCAGTAGCCTGAGGAAATGTAGGACAATTATCTTGTGAAAAACAAATGCATCTTCCTTGTTTACAAGTAATAGGGATTGGCACCAAAGGCAATAATTTCATTTAAATCAGAATATAGTTCAAGAGGAGAAACTCCAGGGAACTGACTGAACTACATAATTCTGAACAAACCTGCAGGCAGAAAGAAGCTAAGATGTATTTTTGGTGAAACACCTACATTTTTTAAAAGGACTATGGAACCAAAGCGAGTTCTATCATTTAAAAGACAGTGTCTCTCAATCAAAAGATCTGCCAGTTCTTGCAGGAGGATCCTTAGAGGAGATTCTGCCTAGGATTTTGCTTCTAGCTTTGTTAAATTCATCTAGAAGAACTAGAGAGAGCACAGTATCTCCTAACTAGAAACACATTCTTGGGATGCCTTCAAGACAAATGCATAATCATGTGCCCTTGCAATAGCAATTTAGAGATAATTTATTTAACCAATCCAAAACACCCACAATCAATAAGAGAGTATTGAAACATAGTAGCGTAAGGAATATTAATTCCTGCCTTTTTTCTTATGCTTCCATTTTCTTGATTTATGTAAACAAACAAAAAGATAAAATTTCTTCCAAGTTTTGCCCAGCTTTCACAACTATCCTCTTAAGAATAATGAAAGTAAAAATATAGCATGTATATCCTTGCCTTTTTACAGGGCTCAGGAAATACAACCATTCCCACTGAATACCTCAAGCAAGTCTTGAGCATGCAATCTGTGTAGTAGCAGGATACAACTAAATACATAAAAAGCCTGAAAAATATAAAATCTGTTTCTTACCCAGAACATTCACAAATGCATTTGAGAGCAAGTATCCATATTCATTAGAAGCATTGCACTGATAGACAGCACTCGACCTTTCTTGCACATGTGAGAAAATAATGGTATCACCATCTACCTTTCTGCTAGGATCTTCTGGGGCAACTGTTGGTGTAAAGAAAACAAAATTCTTTTTCTTAAACTGCTGTTGGATGATATGTTTCATAGTTCTGAAAAGAAAAACAATTTGAAAAACCAATGTGCCCTTTCTTCTGTTTTTCTGAGTGACTGTTCACTGGTTAGATGTGAATTTCAATATGAATAAGGAAGTTATTCCAATTCTACAAATATTTAACTCAGGATGGTAGATCTCCCATTTTTTGAGGTTTTTTGTTGTTGTTTGTATTTCAGGGAAGTGAATCATATTTTGCATGGATTACAGATGAAAAATACTCATATGACAATATTCAGGCAAATATAGACAATATCTACAAAAAATAAGGCAGTATTTCTTAGTGTCTAAAGAAAATTATGTTAGAGTGTCATTGGAACTTTAAAATCCTGTGACTTAAAAGGTTTCAGCTTTTCAAATCAGTTGTTATACCATAAAAAATTATCCAAACATAAAAATAGCCTTATTCAGTTGAAAACTATCTCAAAGCAAAACGTCAGTAATTCTTTCACACAAAGTCTTCACAAGAGCAGTGAAAGTAATTCAGTAGGTGGCACTCTTTCCCTTTTATAAGAAATATACAATGCCATTTCCTCTACTGTTCTGTAGTAGCCTGAGCTGTCAAAACAGGTTTGCATCACAGAAGAATCGAGAATATAACTGAAAATGAGATTCTGAAATATTACTGAATAATAACAGCTGTCAGTTATGACAATTGGATGGATTTAGAGAGGTAAAACAAAAAACTTTTAACTGCACTACATAAAAATGCACAAACTATACTTTAATATTTTAAGTAAATATTAAATAAAAATACATCACTGTGTTACTAATATTTAAATTTAATTAAGAATTATTTAATTTTTAAAATAAATGCATATACACATGAATAAATGCATTGTAGTTTGGTTATATCATTGACACCTGTATATATTACTGGAACCTGAGAAAATAAGTGTATTTGTGGAAGACATTTTAATATAAAATAATTTCTTATTTCTTTTGATTCATAGAAAATATTTCACTACTGAATTCTCTAAGAGAGAATGAAAGTGGACAGAAGAACGGCACCAGAGGTCTGTGCACCTGCTTAAGGGTACTTCCACCTCAGGTCAACTCTTCAGGCTATTTTGCATTATACCAATTTCCAAACAGATGCCTCAAGAATGGTTTATGACTCCATTTTTAACTTGCATCTTCTAGCACCCGGAGTTCAAATCAGTATCACAAATTCAAAAATTTCAGAAAGGAAGGAAAAAGTACTACTGGAATTTTAAACGTTTATTCTCTGGGTATCTGGATTGCTGGCACTTATTTTTCTCTTCATTTGCTTTATGTATTCCATGTTCCCCATTGCTTCCTGTTCTATGTAAAAGTCATTTTCATTAAAAGATTCATGGGCTGAAAATAGACAGAGCAGGTGAGTAGCCCAGCAGGCAGTCCACTCAGCTGTGAGAAGTGGTCTGTTTCTGCATACAAATCACAGCTAAATGGAAAATAAGCACACCCTCCCTCCCAGGAGGTAGGAGATTTGCCCATGGCTGTTCCAATCACAGCTACTCCCAGCCGCAGGGTCTGGGCTTCCCTCCACTCATGCTCTCTGAATCCTGCAGACAGACAGATCCCTAATGGGTGCACAGACTTTCCTTCACACACACTCCCATACATAATGTCTTACAGACTGATGGCAGGGAACCTTCAGAAAGATGGAAGCCACTAATTCAATACTCTCTATCTCAAGAAAGAAGTGGATTTTAAAAGAATGATCTAACCATTAAATTATCATATATATAAAAAAAAAAAGGGGGGATCTTTGCTTTCTGATGATGTATTTAAGGAATACATCCTTCTTCAGTTAATTGAAGGAAAGGAGGCGGGTGCCTGTTCTCAGAAAAGAGACCACCAGGTCTATTTCTGCTAAGCTACTTTTCAGCTGGGTGGCCCCCCAGGCCTGCCTGGGGTTGTTCCTCCCCAGGTGCAGACTGCTCTTCTCTAGCCTGTCGAGATCCCTCTGGATGGTAGCATGACTGTCATGCGTATCAGCCACTCCTCCCAGTTTTGTGTCATCAGCAAACTTTTTGAGTGTATACTCTGCCCCATCATCCAGATTATTAACGAAGATATCAAACAGGGCTGAACCCTGGGGTACACTGCAAGCTACCAACTAGACTGTGTGTCACTGATCACCACAGAGATGGCTAGTCAGCTATTTTTCTATACACTTCACTGTTTGTTTATTCAGCCCATACATCAACTGCTTGTCTACAAGGATCTTAAGGGAGACAGTGTGAAAGGCCTCACTGAAGTCCAGGTAGACAATATCCACTACTGTTCCCTCATCTACCAGGCCAGTCATTTAATCATAGAAATTTATCAAGGTGATCAAGCACAACTTTCCCTTGGTGAAGCCACACTAACTCCTCCTGGTAGTTTTTTGTCCTTAATGTGCCCTGATAATATTTCCAGGATCAGCTGGTCCCGTTACTTTCACAGGGATCAAGGTGAGGCTGACCAGGTTGTAGTTCCATGGGTTCTCCTTCTTGATCTTCTTGAAGATAGGAGTAACATTTGCTTCTCTCCAGTCTTTGGGCACTTCTCCCACTTACCATGATCAATCAAAGATTATCAAGAGTAGCCTTGCAATGACATCTGCCAGCTCCCTCACTTGTGGGTTCACCTGGACTTATGTATGTCCAAATTTGCTTATATATTCCTTGATCTGATCCTCTTCCACCAAGGGTGCACCTTACTCCAGCTTTTCCCTCTGGGACTGGGGATTCTTGAAGGCTGGTCTTGCTAATAAAGACTGAGGTAAGGTAGGTTTGCAGTACTTCAGCCCTTGCCATATCCCTTTTTTTCTCTTTCTGGGGAAAGAGAGAGATGGCAGGGCCACTCAAGCACTGCTTGTTTGACTTTACCGGGATTCTGGTCACATTACAAGATGGCTGCACAAAAAGGGGAAAATGCTTTTGATAAATTTAACGAATTAACATTTAGAACTCATGGACAAGGTAGCACAGAATTACATAATACTTAAAATGTTTTTATACAATCGGGACAAAGAGTAATGAGTATTTGTTGTAAGAGTTCTGCTGCAGCCAACATTTATGCCAAATAACATAGAGCCTCAGCTTATGAACATGGTTATAACCTTTCTGGAAAGACACCTGATTGCCTGGTTTCACTTGTTTTTTCCATCACTTTGTATAATAAGACACCTTCTTGACTCTACAGCTACGTGCAGCATATTCCCATACATAGAAGGTATAGCCTCCATCAAAAAATTTTGCCATAGCTAGTCATCAGCCCCCTGAATACCTTCTGTTTATCTGAATACCTTCTGTTTATTTGAATACACGCTTCCATCTGTTTCATAAACGTTAGATAGCCTGAGCAATTACTTTTTTAGTATGTTTAAATAACTACTATATCACTCTTTTTTTCCTGGAAAAAAGGGCAGCACGAGATGTGCTTCTGAACAGCAGTTAAAAACCCATTATTATACCTAGGTCTGGAAGGAAATATTATTATATACAATATAATATTATATTAATGATATTATATTCCTTATATAAAAATTCCTTATATTGTTATCACATTCTGAATTACAACAATGTGAGTATGAGATCCAGCTGACATTAGAAGTTCACAGCTCTGATAACTTAGACTCCTGGTCCCAAAATGTGCTGAAATAGGGTGGTTTTTGTTGCTTGAGGAGTATGATGTAACCTAAGGTAGTATATATTTTTTCCAGAAGCATTTTGTGGATTACATAGTTTGTAGGATATGTGAGTAGTAGCTGTTTCTATTCTATAGTGAAAATGCTGATGTCATCCTCAAATATTGTACTAGAGACTGAAACAAGATGGAAAAGGACAAAATGACTTGACTCCTTTTCCCTGTATTGGTGAGAACACATAGTTCTTTGCATGTGTAAGAGCTAGTCTTACATAGATCAGTAAAATGTCACAGAAAAACACAGTGAAAGCAGAGAATAATTTCTCTTCAGAAAGTTATGAATCAAAAGTAATCAATCCTGCTATGCATTCACAGTCATTATATATGACTGCTGGATAATGAATGTAATAACACAAAGACTGTTTAAATGTTATAGTGCTTAGTAACTAATTTCCTTAGTAAAGCTAAGCTATCATTTTGCAGAATATTAGTTTCTCAGAGAAGCTGAGACAATTATTTGATTTAGATTTTTATACTGAATATTGGTTGTTGTAGTTCTACTATTACTATAATTCTGTCCTTACATTTATGCACAAAAAATAGTGAATGTAAATGGCAGCACATCAGTACTGGCTTAAGACACGATTTTTCAACAATTCTAACTTCAGAGGTAGATTTGAAGACCCTGTTATTGTGGAAAGCAAAGGTTAGGTGCTTTTTTACGATATGAATACAGAAACATATGGTTCCTCTATAGTGATGCTCATGTATGGTTTTCAAGTTCTGACAGGATCATAGGATCATTTGTATTCTAGTAATTTTTGCTAGAAGTATCCTATCCTTCTTGACCTGATTCTTCTTCCAGAAACTCATATTCATGAGTAATTTATGTATATAGTAACCATTTTCAAAAATAGAAGTCTTTCTGTAGGTAAAACTAACTACAACTGAATGACTGAAATAATTTTTTGTATAATTTTGGACATTTGTTTTCAGATAGATAACCTACGACAACAAGGCAATGTGACAGAATCAGAACTTAGTATTATCAACCAACCAGCCAAGAAAATTGGGAGGGATATCCAATGCGTAGTCATTGAGTTGGCCTGAGAACGTATGTCCCTTATGGAGAGACCTCCTGGTTTTCTGTAGATCATAAACCATACAGTTTACATACAACTGCTAGCAAAATAGCAAGGCCGGGCAGTATAGTTCATCAGTCTCTTGAGAACCTACAGTGTCAAACCAAGAGTAAACCCCAGCAAGAAAACCAAGAAACTTAACTAATCCAGTTTTGCCTTACTCTATCCCTTACATTGAACTGGCAAAGGCTTAATTCTGGAAGAGATGGGACACAGAAGAAGATGCCCTTTTCCTTTTCTTATTAATCTCACTTGCTCCTCAGAAAGTATTTTCTTGTGATTACTGAAATCCTAGTTTCCAAGCTTCTGATCCTTCTATCACCTCTAAAGGACTCCAAAGGTAATTACCTGCACAAGCCATGACTACCTTTTGACTATCTTCTGCATAATAAAGAAACCTGAGTATCAAAGGTTTTCATATCTGCTGCAGTTCCTAAGCCAGATGCACAGTTCCAACACAATGACAGCAGAAGCAGCGGATAAATGTCTGCCCTGGTAGTCTTCTGCTCTCCGAGACTGAACACCTCGAGGCATCCGAGTCCAGCAGATTTGTCCCTACCCTCCCATAGCTGTGGTGAACAGCTTATGTGTCTACTTACAGAGAACACGATGGATGACAGATCTCTGAGCCAGGGATTATCAGGGCTTTTCACAAAAGAAATCTAAGGGCTAATGTTTTTCCTAAATTCAATGTAATTACTGATGGAGATTAACTAAAACCTAAGGTTCAATGTGAAACGTGATATAAACAAGTAAAGAACATGTAGGAAGAAGATAAACAGCGCCTTTCAGTGCACTACTTTCTATAAATCCAAGTGTGTGTATTTAATATTTAATAGCTCATCATGAACTATAAACCACTGAACCGATAAATTAGTCTTTTGTGCAGTATTTGCAATGCCTTTCTGAAGTCCAATCATTAAGGTGCTTCCCCTTCCCAATTAATCTGGGTTGTTATTTTCTTAAAAGTTGAGGTACTTTATGCATGGTTTCCCTTCTGTAAAACCACACTGAATATCTAAGCAGTAAAACACAACGGATTATGCAGTGGTATAAATAATGCAGATCTTGAGTGTTAATTGAAGCACAAGGCAAAGCTAGTCATGGCCTGAACTTTCAATTGCTACTTGCCAAACTAATTCTAATTGACCTCAATGGGACTGTGGGTGTTGAGTTCAAATTACTCCTGTGAGTAAATATTAGGAGGTTAGGTCCTTATCACTCCAGCATGTCTGAAGCAGCTTTCTTTTCAGACATGCTAGGGTTTTTCTTTTAAGCTTTATTGGTGAAGAAAATGAATTAAAATATTTCAAAGAAACCTATCATCTCCCTTTAAAATATATATTTTTACTCTGATTAATATAATCTGGACACTATTTCATTTTTTTTTTTCATAGGTGCTTAAGAACACAGTACATTTTGCTCTATTCTTCCCTTCTCCCTTTTGGTTTGTACGTCTCCCCCTTTGACTGAGAAATGGACGAATGGTTTTTTCTTCAACATTCCTCCTTCCTTGTCGGACTCTGTTACGGAAAACAAAACCGGAAGAACTAAGCATCTCCCAGTTGTGCTTTCCAATAGAAAATTAAAGTATTGCAAACAGATTACTGGGCCACAGGACGCACATTGTGGGATGTACAATGACAGCAGGGCTTTGAAATTCAAATGTAGCTCTTTTTCTTTGAAATCCTGCCATGGGTGTATCTCTCTCAGCACTGCCCTGAAGCTGAAACAGCTGCTTTCGTTTCCTTTTACAGTGATTCACTAATCAGTCAGTTGGAAGAAGAGGGGCTCAATTCTATAATTTAGTAACAAGTGAACAAAAAGGCACACTATACTTGATAGTTTCCAGACCAGCTTTTGATGACTCAGAATAATACAGAATCATAAGGACCTTAAGAACCTTTCTGGGATTGTGGTGATTCTCTTTCTTACATGTCCTGACAGACTCAGTGTACTGGAGCATTCAATCAACTTGCACTTAAATATTTAAGTTGGATAAAACTTCAGCTTTTCTCAGCGGTGAAAGTGACCTTTAAAGTCAGGCTGGGCTACCAATTAAATATTTCCTATGTTCTTTTTAAATTTTTTTTTCTTACTGAGGTCAAATGGGTAATTTAATTAAAGTTTCTTAATTTTTATTGAGTTCCCTTCAATAAGACTCTGTGTACTGACTCCTCGAGGCCAGCTAGCACATATATGACGCCCTCTTATTTGGGAGATTCATTGATATCCTGCAGCTGCTTCTGGAAACTCTCTGTTTCTTAATGATTTACTACTCTCCTGCAAGAATGCAGAACACATCATTGCTTCTCTGGAAAATGTACTTGTCTGTTATTTGAACAGCATGTGCCTACAGCTTTGACAAGGAAGCAGTGCAAGCCAAAGGTTTCGCCAGGCCAAAGAACATTTTACTAGTCAGGAGGCCTGAAATGAAGAATTGAACTATCAGGACAGC
>JAOXNG010000001.1:31491931-31504991 GCA_028566535.1 Scolopax minor | reverse complement strand
AAGTTTTAGGAAAAGGGTTAAAACAAACAAAAAAGTTAATGGTAACTATATAGAAAATAGTAAGATGAGACCACCCTAAACACAGAAAGAAAAAAGCAGGAAAGGTACTTAAGTAAGTTTGATACTTGCAAGGTGCCTTTTAAGTTTGATACAAGGCACACATTATGATATAAATTTACATAAAATATATACACAAAATTACATTGACATTTTCATAGTTTCCTGTCATACTATTGTTCAATGAGGTGGTTAATGTCAGCTTACATAACTTAGGTCCTGATCCTAACAGTTTCGGGTTCTCACAATAACTTATTTAACCAATGGAAATTTCTCATTCTAAATGCCAGCCAGGCTAGAGAGTTCAACTTACATCTAATTAGGATTGCTGAAACAGGTTCTTTATTAAATATTTCTTATTTGTTTCAATATACAACATTACTTTTCCTCCCAAAGTTGCATTTCGTTCCCTCCAGTTCAGCTTGATCTCTCTTGTATCCCAAATATTTTGAATATATCTAATGAGGGTTCTCATTTATCTGTTGCTATTTCCTAGATTCTCACCTTAGAGAATCCTCCTCTATGTCCCAAACTCTGTGACATTTAATTAATCGACAGACTTAAACATCTCCTGCAACTCCTAGAAGTTATACCGTCACACTTTCAATAGGTCAGCACAGTATTTTAGAGCTCATTATCTCTCATTACTCAATGGTGTAGACTGTTTGTCTGATTTGTGAAAGAGGAAGGATAAAGGTAGAAGAGCTGAATGTGATTTTATGTGACAGGCTATGCCGAGTCCACACCCAACGGAGAATAGCCTGCAGTGTCCTCCAGGAAGTTCCTCCCAAGTAAAGTTGTGCTATATATAGCAGTTATCTCCTGTCTGTCACACAGCATTGCCAGTCATAACACTGCAACAATTAAGTGACTCAATCACCAATTCAGGGTTTCTTTTCTTACCAATGCACACAGAAACAGCTGTTTCCTTGCCTTAGGGGTTCCTTTTCTTTGACACCTACTTGGCACAAGCTGTTTGCCAGGCACTTGCTGACGCATTCGGTCACTTTTGCTGCTGCTGCTGCTTTTCAGCGCTGAAGCCGGAAGGCTCAAACATACTCATAGCTGCAAATCCTGCAAAAGTGCTCTATGTATCCACAGACATGAGGACTTGACTTTTTATGTCACCTTTACGATTCCTAGATAAAATAAGTGTTGCAGTGGGGCGGCAAAGGAGAAAACTAGCAAACGTGACTGTCATGGCAACACAATGGTGAAAGTTACACCCCAGCAATATCCCTGTCAAAGAGGCACGGAAGGCACAGCTTTGTTGCTACAGCCCCATCTCCACAAAGATAGTACCAGAAGAACATCAGACAGAATAACCAGGGGCACAGTCACAAATTTTAGTGCTCTCAAGCACATTAGAGGCGTATTTTGTTGTTTCACTTTTACGAAACATAGTATTTTTATCACCTCATTTATAACTTACTTTTACCTGTCAGGGAAAAATACAAAAATACAAAACTCAGGGAAAATATTCAAATACACAGTTTTCATTTATATCCTTATTCATCCTTTCATAAGGTAACTAAGAATCTTACTTGCTATGGGAACACCATTTGCTAACCAGCTTATATCAGGCTTTGGGTTGCCGTTAGCTCTGCAGATCAATGTCCCATCTTCTCCAGGAGATAAGACCAAGTTTCTGGGTGCTGTTATCCAGTATGGGGCAGCTGGAGTTAGGAACAGAAACACAGGAATTGTTTTCCAAAATTATGTACAGAAAAACATAAAGCACAGTCATGGTTAGCAAAAGATAATTCAAACAAAGTATGATCTATATATATGTATATATATCATACTCAATGATAAACTGGCAGATTATACTTTGACTAAACTGAGCTATTGGCTACCCACTGCATTAAAATTCTGAGATAAGAAACATGAGGTTCTTTGTTTCATTTAGTGTTGCTTGCTTTGAACATATATTTCCTTTCCTAAAGAAAGCAAAATTTATCTGAGGATGGCATCTGGAGAGACTAGAGTAACCTTTTGATTCATTTCAGAGACATCCATGTTCACAATAGTTAGGCTATTAATTTAGGTTTGATTACACAAAAATATTTCCTTGAAATTTAGAAATGGTTAAGTACTTGGTCTTGCTGAATTCAATGGGGATTGCAGTGGGGCCAGATGTTTACCTGAGACAGCTGAAAACACACAGAGATCAAAATGGATGGAACACTGTCCTTACTAAAAGATATTCATCTGTGTCTCCATCTCTTTTACAATAAATAACCACAAATAGCATATGTTATCACATATTGCAATTAAGTTTCAGATTTTGGATTGATGGACAGATGCAAACAAAATTAAACTGCTGCTGTTAGAAAGGAGGTTGAATGTGATCATAAAATGATGCTTGTCTCCAGTAAAATAAATAGCTATTTAGCATGCAAAATAAGCACTGCAGTTGATTATTTCAATGACTAATGAGCTGTCATTCCAGTTTTTTTGTTTCATGGTATTCAAAACTTACTTACAATTCCTATTTGGACAAACAGACTGTAAGTGTTTTTAGAATTAGTAAGACATCAGCTTGGGTAAAACACATGAAGAAAATAGAAAACTAGAAATGTCAAGAGAGGAAAAGGAAGAAGAGTGTAAGACTGAAAGACAACAGTAAAACAGAGAAGACAAGAATTTGGCCTATATGAATGGACAGAAGATGGAGAATATATGGAGGAGATGAAGAAGAGAGATAGGAAGAAAGATAAAGAAACAAGGGAAAGAAGCAGTCTAATGACAGATAAAGCATCTAAAATAAACGTAGCACTGGTACAAGCTAAGAAATTATTTTACTGTTACAGTACAATCTCAATTTAGCCCAATGCTTTACAAAATAATGTATTAAAAAAATAAAAAGAGATTAGAGGTAATTAAGTCCTTCCAGTGGCAGAATTCAGTTGGTTTAATGATAATTTCCTCAGGGATTTTTTTTTTTACTATTATCGCTTGTCCTTTCAGCTATATTTTACTCTAAAAAGTTTACTTCAATCTTAATTCTGAACGCTGACAATATTACATTAGGGATTATTTTAGTATTACCTTTTACAGTTACTGAAATGACATGATGAGCAGAACCTAATGAATTTCTTGCTATACATTTGTAGTTCCCAGAGTCAGCTTCAGAAACATCTATAATCTTGAGAGTTTTCTTAAAGTTTTCAAAAAATGTTCTGTTGGCTGGCAGTTCCCCACCCTCTTTAATCCAGCGGATTACTGGTGTGGGTCTGGAGAGGCAAAAAAAGAGATCAGATTTAGGGACTGGAGAAAAGGAAGAAAGAGAGTTCAATACATTAATTTTTTGAACATATATTTTACAACTAATTATTTTAAGAGCCTTTACCCAGATTCTGGGGCACATCCAGCAAATGTGCAAAATATGCCAGCACTTGTTTCTAGGAAATGACAAGCCTCACTAACACTGTCAGCGGCCATCTGTTCGTAGGCTTAATAATTACGGAATACATTTGTCTGCTGATTAATCTAAAACCCCTGATGGTTAATAAACGAATACAAGTATATTTCAAATCTTATTGCACTTATACTATTAAATTGATGCTCATGGTGCTTTAAAAGGTAGCTTCTAGAAAATGCCAAGTTTATAATTGTCCTTCACATGATATCCTCACGATATTGTTGAACGTCATAGATTTTATAGCAGGGCTCTAAGGAGACAGAAACATTTCCGGTGAGAAATCAAGAAAAAATTGCCAGTGCTGAGTCAAGTATAGCTACTTGTCACTGCACCATGTCGAAATCTTGACTATGTCACATGCTGTCCACCGAAGCTGAAAGTTGTCCAAACACAGGGAGATATATTTTTAAGATTACAAGAAATTACAAGGTATTGCTTACTGAGTAGAATGTCCTCTCTCAAACGGTAATGACTCAAGGCAAATATTCCCTTAGCAGTCTAATATAACTTATTTTATAACAGAGACACATAGCAAAGCTGACTGTATTTATGGTATTAGTAATTAGGAATAGTTGTTTTAAACAAAATCTGAACCTGGTCCTTTGTGGACAGCTATATAGCTTCCCTCAGAGAATTATTTTTTTACAAGTTACATAAGGGCTAAAGACACAAAATCAGATAATGTACAATATTCTAATTTTTTGCTTACTTTTATCCAGCAATTTTACTGGAGTTTGCATTGCTGAATACTTCTATTGCAGGCTTATCAAAAAAGCATGTAACTATATTGCAGATGAAGATTCCTGGAGCTGATGCTACTCCCACTCAGAGGTGTGGTTTTGCTGGTGGTGCTGATGCAAAGACACCAGAGCAGACCACAGCTGAGACAGAAACACAGCATTCAGGCTTGTCTCAAGATGCATCAAGCTGAGCGTGAGCGTGCCCCATATTGCTTATGCAAGTGAATACATATGCATGATGCTGTGCTGCATCATTTGCAGTTATTGGCTTTCCTCACAGCTACCTAGGAGTACTCTGCATTATACGCTTTTGCGCACTGTAAACATGTTTACAGTTCCTGAAATACATTTTCCACTCCTGCATTAACCAATCTATTATCAGATTGCTTCCTGATAATGAAATTGATTTAAGATCAAACTAGTTAATGAAGTTAAATTCCTCTTTAGTAATTTTCCACTTGCACAATAACCAGCAGAAGCAAACGTGCATCACATCCAAGAAACAAGTACCAATTAAACTCAATTACAATGAGAAATTGGATGTAAGGTATGTTCTAACAACTCCCACCTAGTTGATCTACTAAGTATGTATTAGCATATGCAACTAGCTTTTTGAGATTAGACCAGCAGATTCTTATCTATTTTTATATAACTTGAAAATCTGATTGTAAATTTAGGAAAAAACAGAAGCTTGATTCCTGTGTGCAATTCCGCAGATGCGTGTCCGAGACTCCCCTGGGGCACCTCGAGGTCCCCCTTGGGGCACCAATGGTACAACAGGAATCCTTTGTGTGGGGTTTGGGGATACAAGAAGGCAGAGGCCATATTTATATTCATAGTCAGTTTTAAATCTGCTGATTCCCAAAGAAATGGTGGACTTCTGTAAAAGAGCTCTTTCTGGTTTACATTTCTGTTTCTCCGAAATGCCTAAGCTTATACAATGGCAACATTTTAAGCATCTTGAAATGTTTCTGTTTCTGTTTCTGTACTATTATTTTGAAAAACACTAAAAAGTAACTCACAATCCTGCTGCAATGCACTCCAACAAAAGCACATTTCCTCTGAGTTCCACTTTGGTGCTTGTGCTACCTGTTGGTGTTAGAAGAACTGGCTGCCTCTCTGTAACTGGTTTTGCTGGAACAAGAAAAAAATAAAATAATTAATTTCTAAATTTTACTTTAATATTGATCAAATGCGTACATCCATTCTTACAGTTTGGACAGTTTTTTCTCCACATTGGCCATTTAATTAAAAATCATTGTGTTACACAACTACACAGCACAACAAATTAGGTTTTGGACAGACATAACATATCTCAACTTGTTAAATGCTATGATTTTAAGCACATACATGAAAAATGTTATTATTAAAGACAGGAGCAATCGATACATAGTTTTAACATAGGCAACGATGCACCCTGATGGATGTTTGCTAAGCCTTAATCGTACTCACTTCAGCAGAACTATTATAGGGAGCAAAAGGTCACTGATGTGAGTCATTGCAAGGCTGAACATTACCAAAATTTTCTGGGCTTCCATCGAAAGACAAATAAAGCAAAGATATGGTATTCAGAATTATAAACCAAGGGGATAAAAGGTACATTCCACTTTGCAATACACTTTGTTCAATATTTTCTAGACAACGTGAGGCACCTAGAAGCCTTGTATTCTCTTACTATATATTTAACTTTAATTCAAACTGTTTCCCAGTCTGGCAATAAAGAACCATTGATTAACCTGCAAGAAATAACCTCAGTAAACAGAAAGCTATAAATATAAGACGCATTTCTGACATTATATTCTGTTGGCTTTTGAAGTATTATGTTATTTCATGTGCCTTCATGGAAGTCAGAATAAGAGTGCTTTCTGTAATAACAGAGTGCTTTCTGTAATAATAGAGTGCTTTCTGAAAATACTCTAATGATGTTATTTTATAGCAATTTTAAAATATAGGATTGAATTGCTCTAAAGTGCGGTAGCAGTCTGAATCAGTAAATTACTGCATTTTTTTTTAAATGTAAGCAGAAACATAATGAACTCTTGTTTATTAGGGTACAGGATTTACTGAATAAAATAAACCGAACACTTAATTTTACTACCGTATATACTATGAATTCTCTAAAGAATTCTGTTGGGAGAAAAGGGTGGTCTAGAGTCAACAACGCAGCTGATAGTCACAGGCAATAACTATTCTACCCAATTTAGGTGCTGCTAAGGACTGACAACTCATTTTCCTAGACTATGAAAATCCAGAAGAATTACCTCTGGTATTTCTGACTTGTGAGCCAACCAAATGGAGTTTTCCTCACTAACTGTAGCTAATATATCATTCTGTGTTCAGGCACATATTTCTTGCTTGTTTCTGAATAGCATCTTATTTTTATGCAGAGAATTAAAATTTTCTGTGCTCCTGTTTTATTTTAGCTTCTCATAAGTTATAGTTTAATATGTACAAAGTCTCATTTGACATGAAAAAAGACAAAAATAGAAGAAGTATCATATATTTTCTATCTCACACAACATCAAGTGGAGAGTCTAGAACCTCAAGTGTTACAGTATCAGTGTTGCTCCAAAGTCAGACGGACTAAACACAAATATACCTGTACGGGAGTATTAATTCACAATGTACAAAAGATCATTCAAAACAGATCAATGTAAAGATCAGCTTAAAGACCAGACAAACAAAAATCATCTTTCCCTTACAAAGTTATTTAAACAGATAGTATTAAAGTATTTAGTTTTTAATTAATTCCAGTTTTACATTAAATATGTTAAAAATGCACGGTGCATTGAGGAAACTATTAAATGTGAAGTGCAACTGTTAAATGCTTAATTGTTGTTACTTATTATGCAGCATGTGATACTGAATAGTCCTAGTGATAATGAACATATCAAACTATTAGTGAAATTGGAGGAAAAATATAAACAAGCAATACATCATAGAAGAATAGACAATTTTTAAAATCTGCCCCAGTGTGAAAGGACTCACTTATTCTAAGAGTTTGTATTTTTTATGAGGCCATATGTTACAATAACATTGAAACATTAAATATTTGAAAGGATCACACTGTGCAGTGCTTTCTAAAGCATGTATTATCACCAGCACTAGTAGATACCTTTATTAGAAACTGAAAAGGAAGCAAAAGGTTAAGTAGCCATGGAGGTGAAGTTAGTTAACTAAATGCTACTGTGCAACAAAGATTATCAGTGGGGACCAGTGTAACTCACCACCATAAATATCAGTGTCACTCAAATTAGCAGCTATAGTGTCATTCAATGAATCCACTGAAATAAACAGAATATCATGAAGAATGCATACAAGAGGGATAAATCAAAGTACTGGGAATCAAAAGGTGATGATATGGCCGCGGTGAGTTAATCAAATGATTGATTAATTTGTTTCAATAGTTACAGTAATCATAATAACTTGGTATTCTTTGTTATTTTTTCAATATTTCAAAGCTTCACAACATTTTTTCAAAAGAAAAAGCCTGATAAGAGGAAAAAATGAGAGCCTTTAAGATGAATCGTATGTCAGGAATACTGGAGATTACAATTTATACAGTACTGCCATTTCTTACTCAGAATTAAAATGACAAAATTCATAACACTACTTAACTTTGGCAAATAACTTGGGAATTCCGAATAAATACTGTGTAGGTATGTAATTAGGTAATGCAATACCTACTTGAAAAGACTTTTACAGAAATGGGTTGTTTCTGCTGTATAGTTTGTGTATGATTAAATCTTGCATAGCAGATATAGTCCTCCCGGGTATCTTCTGGTTGTACATTAGAAAAATAAAGGTCTCCATTTAGACCTTGGGAAACTCTTTCGCTTTGAGGCAGCCTTTGGAAAGCTAAGGGAAAACAAAAAAACATTTATATCATAGTTATAAAACACACTCTATTATTATGATCTGTAGCCTCCCCATTCATTCTAATACCCTGTTCGCAGTTCTGTAAATACAAAGACTTTCTACGTTTCCTCTTGAGCTCCCTTGTCTTCCCATTCTTTCCCAGTGTGTTGATCTACAATTTGCATTAATAGCTCCAGCTGCTTTTGGCTTCGTGCTTTCAGACTGCATGTCTGCTTTTTACTTGTTCCTACAGAAATGGAAATTCTTTGCATTTTAACACAGAGGGAAACTCCACCATCTGTGGTCTTGGTAAGCAATGTTCAACTATGTAGAAAAACTGCAAGAAGAAAACTAATTCTGCATAAAAACCAAACTCACCATTATCCATCCAAAATATTATAGGTGGTGGTAAGCCAACAGGAGGTCTGCAGTGTAGTACTAGTGAATCACCTTCTCGAACCTGATTTGGTTCTAGTTTTTCTTTTGTCCACAAAGGGGATCCTACAGAAAGAAATTTTAACACATGCACAAATTATGGATTGACAAAAATTACAGAATTTAAGGAAGAAATATCCATAATATTCCAGGAAACCAGAAGAAATACTTGCATCAGAATGTTAAGCTCTATCATGTTTACTACAGATTTAATTTTTCTTCTTCTTTTTATGTTTTCTTAAGAGAAAGGTGTAGGTTTTCTTTAAATCTTTTTTTTACAGAAATGATTTACTGAAAGTTTCATCAAGTGATTCAAATTATTGTGGCTGCTCACTAAAGGTTCTATAACAGTGTCTTGGAAGGTTTTAACTAAGATAATGCAAAAAAGAGAAAAGTGATGCACTAAATAAAAAAAAAAAGGTAGACAAAAAAGGTAGAATAAAACACATGGTTTTATTACAACATGTGAGAACAGAACTTTTAAGATGAGAAGCTTGAAAAACTGATCTGAGACAAATATCACATAAAAAGCCATAGAAACAGCCAATTATTTATCAAATTTTTTTTACGTTTACCTGCTTTGTGCTCCCAGTCTTTTCTGTATTGAAGATATTACAAAAACGATGGAATACATGCATCAGAAAGAGTTAAAATTTTCCTCAGCAATGACGTGCATTAAGGATTTGAACATTTTGTTCTAGTAGTAGCATCATATATACAACCCAATTTTAAACACGTTATCCAGACATACCAAAAAACATCAGAAAAGCATTTTGGTTGATCAATTTTCTAAGGAATACTGTAGAGAACATGCGTTACATGATTAACTCTGAAGATCAGAAACTATATAATACCTTCTGACATGATCACTTTGATGACTAAATTTTTAAGACAGGGAAAAAAAAAAGCTAAACACTCATAAGATAATAAAGAAACTGAAGTGTTTCACATTTTATGAACATTAAGAGCTTCACTTACTAGAAGGCCTTATAACAATATTGTTGGAAATGGCTGCTCCTCGTTCATTCCTTGCTGTACACTGGTATACACCTTCATATGCTTCTGCCTTCCCACCATTCATAATATTTATAACAAGGGTCCCTGAATTTGGTTTCATTGTTACCAGCGCATCTTTATCTATATCAAAATGAGTTCCATTGCGTGTCCAGGAAAAGCTAAAATAATAAAAACAAAAAGAACAGTTGCCTTTTGGAGATTGTATGGAGAGAAAAATAATATTAAAAAGTAATTTTCAATAATACATGGCATTTTTTCTTTAGCAGCTAAGTAAGACTTGTTCCCAATGCAAATTAAGTAATAAAGTAATAGAGGACTTTTTAATGTAAGAAATCTGGCAATACTTTAAGATAAAAGGCTTGGCAGAACTTGTTAACAGGAGCCATTTCAAACCAATATTGTAAAAAAGAAAACCATTAAAAGATTCTGAAGTTAATCTTATATGGAAAAGAACTTATTTTCTTGTTACTTAAAATGATGCAGTAATATCTGTGAGAACTGATATTGTTAAAGCTGCATTAGCATTTCCATTACTAAACCTATTGTTGAAAGGGTTTATAAACCTGCCTTTAAAAACTTGCTCTGGGCTGAAATGTGTCATCTCTGGTCCCAGCAGGAGACTATTTCTTTTAATTGGTTTGGCCATTTTAAAGTTGTGCAAGTGAATTAAAGACTGTGTGGCGAGTTTGATTTCTTTTCACTACTCTAATGTAAGCAACATGATCCTCTAAATGAAATTTTGCAGTCTGATAGCCCAAAATTAATCTAGTAAATTTATACTGGTGTTGGTCAAAGCAAGAGAAATTTTGAAAAGCAGTTGCTAAAAACGAAGTCTACTAAAAGATAAGTAAAAAAGCAGAGATTCAAAGTCTGCCACTTACACTGCCATAAATTGCCATACAGATTTCTTACTTATGCTTTGTTAATGGCCAAACTATCATTACAGAGAACTAGACCAACAGTGCTGCTGAGCACTCACAGGTTCAAATGTTCTGAACAGCAGTTTTCCTAATTGTTACATTTCAGCTTCCTAATATTAAACACAAACACTATATATAGTTTTTGTATAAACATATATGCTACTAGAAAAGCTCAAATTTTAAGTGACTCAAAATAGTAGGCTGACCTTCTGCAGTCAAGTAGGTGTCAATTGTGTGCTGACCTGCTGCAGGAAAGACTGGACACGCTATTTGTACTTTGTGGTGGGACAGAGCAGAAGAAGTGGACCTGACCAGGAGCACTCCACGACACTACAGTGGTTTTGGGAGGACTAGTGTGCATAGTGAACCAATAGTGAACATCCTTCTTACGACCCTGTAGGTGAACCTGTGAATATGGGGTTCCTGTATTCCTCTGCTACCAATAGCCCTGAAGGATGCAGGGAACTGTAATGTAGCTGCAAATGGGAGGTGACAAATGTGGTACAACACCCTGAATTTGAGATACATTGTAGTCAGAATCTTTGCTGCTCAAGCTATAGGTAGCAGCATCCATAAAACTTCATGCCATCTGCTCTCACCAATAAGTTACCCTGTTTTAACAACAATTCACACGCCGGGCTGACAAATTTCACCTTCAACCTCAGAGCTTTGAAGCAGCTTAAGTTCCAATATGCAGGTCACCAAAACATGGACCAGACTAACCATTGAAATAAATTATTTGGATGTTCTATCTTTAAAAATAAGCAAAACAAAGCACAAGCTTATAAAACTCATTAGAAAATTCTGCACTTAAATCCTGTCACTTTTTCTGTAGCAGAGGAACAAAGTGAGACAGTGGTTTGATGGGAAAGGTGAGACCGTACAGCAAAGCCCTGGCACATGACTCAGGTATGTCAGTCTTGCGGACGGTGCTCTTCGTCTCTCAGGTCTATCCAGCCCAAAAAAGGCCTTCAAAAGAAGCATAGCTGTCCCAAAGTGCACACTAATCATCTCATCCTCTGGGTTTAGCATGGCCTTGTGCCTGCTAAATTAAAACGCTGGTAAACACAGCAGCTTTCTGGCACTCCTCCCATTACCAGAACACTAGAAAGGGTGACAGTACCACAGATAACCCCCATCTTCTCTACCCTGCTGCCCGGCATGGTAACAATCACCATCCCAAGGCAACCAGAAGGAATAATGTGAAAAAAACCCTAATTATTCAGAAGTGCATTTAACGAGCTCTGCATGTCTGAATGAGCAATTCTATACTGACCTTGCAGTAAGCTGTAGCATTACACTACTGAGAACAGAGAGATGCACATGTCTCTGAAATCAGAAGCAGTTACTGCAATGACAGAATGCATCGTGGCTACTGCTGCTTCCAGTGCAGGTAACTCAGTATCTTGAAATGAGTTTGTTTTCAAATGTTTCAAGATACTGAAACAGTGCCTTAAAATGGAAGGTGATCAGGAATCTGATCTATGTACACACCGTTACTATTTCTGCCAAAATCAAAATTTAAGGCTATTAACTACACTTGGTAAATCGAGGCTACTGATCATTAAAACTGATACACGTTATAGAACTTCCAACAAAATGCTTCAAGATGACCTTCATAAAATGGAATAATTTACACAACATTACATTTGAATTTATTAGTAATATCCAATCTTCTTAGACTCTATGCCTAAATCTGGAATGTGATCTAGTTCATTAAGTGCATTACGTGCTTTGCATGGGCATTTACCTGCCTGTTCCTGTAATAATTGAGTACTATTTTATTGTTAGAGCTTTGAGGAGAAAAAAAAATAATCTTATAGTTACTTGATGACTATAGAGAACTTTAAATGTCAAGGATAAGAAGAGTCAAATTTATGCCACTACCTGGTAGCTGTTTAAGTTACAAAGGCAGGAGTGTGTGCACGTTTCTGCGTGTGCAAGCACACACATATACATATAATTTGTTAGTTTACAAAAGTTACATTATTTTCTCCTAGTTTTCTTATGTTGTTAGGCCAACAAAAGCAAAAAAAAAAAAGATGCTACTAACCTAGGAGGTGGCTTTCCTTTTGCTTCACACTGTATTACAATATTCTCTCGAGGGTCAACAATGTAATCTTTTGGAGATTGCTGAGTTATCGTAGGAGGTTGCAACACTTCATTATGGAATATAAGAAACAGAGTAATTTAACAATATTTTCAAATCATTAGTGAGACAGTTTTGTAAGCAGAGAAAGCAGAAGTGCAATTAGCAATTAAATCACTGTGAGAAGAGTGAGATTAAAGTATCCTTTGTATTAGGAGGCTGAAGCCCTCTATTCTCATCAATCAGTGCCACTATACTAACTTCCAACTGAGCTACGCTGATTCACAGTGGATGAAGATCTTGACCAAAAAGTTTAATGGATATAGTTTCTATACATCAGATTTCAACACATTTTCACAAAACCAAAGGACACTTGAATTCTAAGTACAACATATCCTGAATGAAGACTTGTGAGACATAGACCCACACAACATGTTTTTCACTGCAGAGAAGGAAAAAAAAATACATTGCTTTGTATTTTTAAACATTCTATGTATTTCCAGTTTCTCTATGGGTGTAC
>JAOXNG010000001.1:31479788-31491831 GCA_028566535.1 Scolopax minor | reverse complement strand
TAAACACTCTATGTACTTCCAGTTTCTCAATGGGTGTACACTTATCACAAATTTATTGTGCTCACAATATTGAATTAATCTACAAAGCATGCTTTTAGGAGCTACTTTTCAGGAGTAAAAAATGTGTTGGAAGTAAAACACTGTAAAAAGTTACCAAAAAGTAATTAATTTTCAAATAGAGTAAACATGTAGGAAAAGTCTAGTACTGATTCTCCTTAAAAAACCCAACAAAAATAGTTGGGAATAGCCCCAGGAGAAACAAACACTTAACATCCATGATTTATCAAGTACTCTAGAATGAGTAGCACAAACCAGAATTTAAGTAGTTGATGCCTACCTACTTAAAGTAATTAATAATCTATTACTATTACCTATGCCCATTTTTGCATTTAAAAAATGGTATTAAGATAGTGAGAAAGGTGTCTTCCTCAACACTGTTCATCTGTTCATAGTTTAGTGTCACTTACAGGGACTGCTTTAATAACATGCCCATGAACATCCTTATCTAAATGCTATAAATCCACCAATACACTTTGCTTGTACTTTGGGGTCATTTCTAGCCGCTTTAGCAAAATACTTCAATCATTAGAGTTAGCTGTGTTCTCATGCCTCACCCTATCCAGTTAAAATTTTACAACAGGGATTTTTATTTTAAGTCTTCCCTACCACTATACATTAATTTCTCTTGCACAGAAAGAGATAGCCATCTGTAAAGACTCAAAAGAAATAGTTAGGAAAAAAAATCATAACGAGATATAGTAGCTAAGCAGAATGGAACAGGCAGGCAGGGCTGGGTTTTGCTCTTCTTGCTCACTTCAGAATAGAGAGTGCTTAAAAGAGGAAGGCAACACTTTTACATGATGATGACTTTTTGTTTATTTCTTTAGCAAGGTGCTTTGAATAGAGCCCTCCCTCTCAGAGGCAGCTCTTTGGGGTCAGTACACTTCAGATGCACACTTGGGAAAAGCAAGCACACTCTGAAAAGGGACACTGCCCAATATACAGGATATTCCATGATGCACATCAAAGACCTGAAGTCTTCAGTCCTTTGCTATGCACTGCACTTAAAACTTATTAAATTAACCATGACACTACAGCTGACTTAAGAGATCACATTAAAAAATAGGTCTACTTAAATAACTGTATCTACTGATTTTTAGAGATACAGAAGTTATTTCCAATTTGGCCATGTAAAATAGTATATAAGTACATATATACCAATAAATTTGTTTTAGTCAGATATATTTACTCCTGAAAGTAGTAGTGAAACACTGCTCATGCTGATATTGAGTAAGGATTTTAGCACACAATCAAAAATCAAACAATTAATTTGTTCAAAGTATCAGAACACTGATTTTACATATAACAGTATTTTCTGAACACTGCATGCACAAAACATCTAGCTACAACAAACCAAACCATCAACAAAATGTCAGAATCACACATTTTTGGACTGCAAATTCAATTAGCAACACAATCAGTATTAATTCTCAGCAGCACACAGCCCAATTTTTGTGGGAACTTACATTCTTCTAGAAGTTTTGCTTTTATTCCCCCATCAGAATCAGCAGTTCAATGGACAAATGAAGATTAAAGAGAAACATTTGTTAGTTAAAAGAAAATTAGACCTTTTGAGAGGGAAGATAAGTATCTCTGACAAGGACATAGGTCACCATTAAAAAGAAAATATTTAAAACATGTAGCACTGTAACCATGCAGCGATGCCTGAAATTCCAGCCATCATTTCCATTGTGTCAGATATTACTACATTTATCTCAAAGTTAATGGTACAAAAGCTTTTCTGAAATGTTGACTTTTTAAAGGCAACATGGTACATGAATTTGGCCATGCAAGGACACAAACCACTAATACTGAGAAGACAGAGTTAATGGAGTGCATTGCTCTCATGCTGCAGTCAAAATCAATCCACCCATATGATCATATGGAAGAACAAAGAAAATGCTTCAGGCTAAAATTACTCTTACAAAGACCAAAGCACCTAATTCTACTCTATTCTAAAGGGACTTGCAATCCCTTTTGGTTTGAAAAATAACTAAAAAAAAATATCTTAATTTTCACAACTTCATTGCTTGCTTCAAGTATTTTGCATTCATGTCTCTTCATCGATAATGTTTTAGAGCAGGTCAAACTGCTTTTGGTCAGCTATGCTGTCTGTCATCCATTAGCTACTTTGAGACACTGATGAGCATAGGGATTGCTAACCTGCATGAAATTTAAAGGTTCAACTAATCAAGTAGGTTCTCTGTGGTCTCTGTGGTGAGTATGTAGGGAAGACCACAGAAAATCGAAGTCTTTCCTTGTGGTGCTCTCCCAGAGCCCACTTTAACCATTATTTAGGAAAGCAATAACATCATTATACATGTAATTTTGGTAAATATGATTTTTGGCTAAAAATTAATGTATGTGACTTTATCAGACCTAACAATGTCATTAAACATTATGTACATGTAAACATTATAATTAAGATTTAACACGATATGTCTAAAAGAGCTATTAATTTTTGCCTATCAATGCATTTTTGGTTAAATTAATCTTAAGTGTTGCTATATACAAAAAATATTAAAGTGGTGCACAATTTACATTAGTTTCTAAACTACAAGATGGGTACACTATTTCTAGCCTGCAAGAATATTTAGGAAGAAAAATCAAGTTTAGAAAACAAGACATTAATTCATCAAACTTTTAAAGCCCTGTTTAAGCCACAGTTTATTGCTCTAAAAGCACTCAGCACAAAACATCTGATGTGATTCAGCTATATTGATCTTGTTACAGAAATATAGGTCATGGGTTTGAGAGGCTTGTAAATATGCATGTGGCAAAAACTATCAAAGCAGTAGTAATTTATGTCAATAGTTTTTAAAGAAAAACATACAGTTATGAAAAGTAGGAAGGTATCAAAAACATGCAGGTAGAGAAAGCCATGCAGATTAGAATCATAGGCAAATTTACTGATGTACTAATCCATCAATTAAATACCAGCCCTAATACTCTCTTCTCTGGCAATTAGTTTAACAAATGAATAGTCACTGTGAGGTGCAACACAATTCACTGAATTCTGAAAATGTGATCATGCTTATCTTAAGAAAATAACAACCTGAAGCATGAATAAATTCATAACATTAACTATTAGGGCTATAAAATGCAGTAGCTACCACTGCTTCCTTTTCATCACGGAGTGTTGTGTTCAAGGTTCCTCACTAACAGAGTCTTGTGATTTCCCCTCTTCTAGATGTTTCCTCATTAGTTACTGCTAGAGTTCCCTGCTCAGCACACGTGCTTTTAACTTAAAGTTAGGCACTTAACTATTTTCAGGCTTAGGAACTGCTTAGGAAATATAAGAGCCTAACTTACTTTCTAGATCAAAAATTAAGATGCTTCCAGTGTCTGAATTTTACATGAAAGAATCTTTTACTAGATCTCATATGAACTCCTGGAAACTTCTTATATGAAAATAAAGGTGACTGTTTACAGCAACTAGGAATTGAACTGGGTTTTTCAGTATATTGTCAATATATTCTTAATTAGCATTAAATGGGGGCTTCTCTGCCCTTCTTCATTTTCATCAATGTTTAATAAAGGCACACTGAAGTGTATTTGTGAGAATCCTATGCTAACTCTTCTCTAGTGAACAATGCAAGTCATTTTATATGCACGGTTTTTGAAAATCTTCAATAAATTAGTGTAAATATTCATAATCACAATGGCCTGACTTAAATGATTAAACACCGTCCATGTTTAGCTCGATGTTGGACTTATCTTCATCTTCCTATAGAGAAATTATTTAACTAATCTTCTGTCATTCTGCACATATTTCGCAGGTTAATACTTACAGTCAAGAGGTACATCCAATGCAGAAACCACTTGCCACAGAAAGAGGACCAAAGAAGCTTTGCTTGCAGATATGATCTTCTTTTTCATCATGACTTCAGGCTGTATTGAGTAAATCACACTTGAAGAATGAAGTTCAGCTTCATCAGACTAAGTAGCTTGATATAGTTATGTAGATGTAGACAAGACCTGGTAAATAAAAACAAGAGAATAACAATATGGAGTTGAATGACATCCTAATAATTTATTACAAAATACCAGTAGTCTATGCATCTGTCTATAATCACAGATAATAGTTACACCGTGTGCTCTCATGGAATTCAGAGATGCTGAAGTTCTTAGGACAATTCGTTCATAGCACTTTCCTAACGAAGCTCGTGAACCATTCTCATAACCTCGTTGAATGGAAATACAAATGTCTCTCCTAAGAAGGCTAAAGCATCATTCCAACTAGTCAAAAAACAGTATATACTTAACATAATAGTCCTTTGAAGCAGATTTAGGAGATGAAAGCTCTGAACACCCACCTAGTTTCTCTCAAATATCCTCTACAATTCTTGGAAAGAGTTATTTTAGGCATCTACCCTAATGAGAACTTACTTACCTGGCTATGAATTTGCTAAGTAACCTGTGGGATCTTCCCGTATCTTAGCTTCTCCCTGCTTTGGAACTCTTTCTAATAGACAGCTCTAGGCTGAATATAGAAGACTTCATGGATTGCCATGCTGAGTTTATGTACTGTATAGGAACCTAAGTTCCTATTCCCGGATTTCTGATTCTACTCAAAATACATAACATCAAAGTACTTTGTCATTTCTAGCCTGAATGCCCAAAATTTAATTATCTGGCAGCACACTATCAAACTCTCTTCTTTCCTTTGTGAAGACGTGGTAGAAATGAAACTTAAGGAAATGTGCAATGTTCCTTGAAATTTGCTAGATTTTCCCCCTCAAGCAAACATAAGAGATCATATTAACCACAGCAGAATGATTCCAGGTCCCTCCTGATTTTTACCACATTCAGGACCAGGCTCTAACTTAGAAGAAAGCTGAAGAAGTGAAAACTAGCTGCCTGCAAGCCCCATTGTCATCACCAGTGACCTACAAAGAGCTGTAAGAATACAGCCTTAGAAATCCAAATGGTGCTTACACAATGTATTCTCAGTAAACGGACATCAGCTGAGAAAGTACTTCCCAGATGCCAGACTGATGAAAAAGTTCACAGGGATCAGCATTAAATTACCTTGAGAGGAGCCCTTCCTCAGCTATGCCTATCCCTGTGAAACACAGTGTTATCAAGTCCACAAGGAGTTAAGGTTGTAACACAGCAGCTGCCTTACAAAACTTCTTAAAGTTACTTAAACCAGTCTGCTAAGAATTTCCCTCAACCATCAGGTTACAGAATTTTGCATAATTATGCCTTTGCATAATTATTTATACAAACTCCAAACTACCAGAAAGTGGTTAAGGCATACAGCAGGGAAGCATGACAAGTACTCGGACTTTCTTAGAAAAATAACCTGAACTTTCCTACATTTTAAATGAGCACCTTAAGCACTAATGGTTTAGCTGGAAAAAGGGAGAAGTTTCTTCCATCCCACTTTTTGGCACATGCAGCTTCCTCTGAGTAAGGGGAAGGAGAAAGGCTTCTCTTGAGAGTACCCAAGAGCACTCCAGCGTGTCTCCTGCGATGAAGTGCTCTCCAGAAGAGCTGATTTTGTTGCATTGACTACAGCTGTCTACACTTCTCCAGTTAAACTGGTTTCTCACACCCTACTCTCCGGATCTTTGTGTCATCTATTCATTACAGCATTACTGCAATTAACACAGTGCCCTCTCTGTACAATGTGTTTGACCTGGGATTTATAGGACACTCTTTGAAGTATTCTACGAGTGAACCTTGTCTTTTATTGTTTCTTTTCCAAGCAAAATTTCAGTTTTCCTTACGAAACTCTGAGAACTTGATTATTCACTTTATTGTCTTGTTCTTTCACCATGTAAAATGAGTACTGCAGTGATTTGTGGGTATTTTAAAATTAAATTGCATTCCCTTTGAACAAATACAAATGAATACGCAAGCAGTGGATCAGGCATGAGCAATTAAAATGATTGTGAAAGTAATACCCTTGCGAAAATGTTTCAAATTGCCTACCTCTGCTACTGCAATGTTCCAGTAGGAAACCTATTGAGTCTACTGCTGGGATGTTTGGATAAAATACAGGAATTCAACAGGCAGCAGGAATTATAAAGCTGAGCTTGCACGCTGACTTTGTGATTCTTCAGAAAGGCAACATGCCCAAATGATTTGTGATGGGACATATTTAACTGAAAATGATTTTAGGTTTGTCAGCACAACTGGGTGCTCTTGTTGAATATATTCAAGATTAAATCTGACATAATTTATTATGAATACACCAGCCATTGAGTTGAACTAAACATTGCTTTGACGTAATATTATCTGCTACAAAATAAGGCCAGGCCTCTAAGATCAATGTAAAGGCTTCAATTTCAAAATTTCAAATATTTATACAGCAGATTGCCTTTTCCTCTAGATAATTTATTTAATCTCTTGTAACTAAGACATTTTGCCCTACTCATTTCATAGACAAACACATTTCTTTTGACAGCTCATTCCAGGAGTCTATTGACCAATTTGTACAGAATAAAATTCTCTATACCTACATTTCTTATGTACATAAAAAAAAACATCACTTGTTATATCTTCCGTGCTTCTTGCAGAGATGCTGACTGTGAATAAAAACATAGACTAATGGCTGACGGTATGGTGTAGCAAACAAGAATCAAGGTTAAAATGAATGCATAAGCAAAGTATAATAATATTTACCACATAGTATAATCATAATTCAAAGGGAGGAATTATGTAAGATAAAAGAACAAGGATGAAGTAAGAGATACACACTTCTTTTTTTTTTTTTTTTTTTTTAAGATATTATTACTTTTGCAGATGAGTTACAGAAAGACACAACTGGAAGAATGAAAGCACCAGTGAGCCTCAGGTAGAATGTGTGGCAGCAGCACAAAACACAGTTTGGTGCCAGTGATCTCTTGTGACTCACATGTCTGGATGCTTTTAGCCATAAACAACAAAACCAGATCATTGGAAAACACTGAAAGAGTTAGGAAAAACACCATACATATGGAAGGAATAAGTTGAGAGACATCCTTTTCATACTGTGAATCAAATGGGACAAGGACCTTTTCCTTGATTTTAGGAGCTTAGGAGCAAATGAATCATAGAATCATTAAGGTTGTAAAAGACCTTTGAGATCATTGAGTCCAACTGTAAATCTAACAGTGCCAAGTCCACCACTAAACCATGTCCCTAAGCACCACATCTACAGGTCTTTTAAAAACATCCAAGGATGGTGACTCAACCACTTCCCTGGGCAGCGTGTTCAAATGCTTGATAACCCTTTCAGTAATGAATTTTTTCCTAATATCCAATCTAAACCTCCCCTTGCACAACTTGAGGCCATTTCCTCTTGCCCTGTCACTCGCTATTTGGGCGAAGACACAGACAGATCATGGCTCATATCCTTTCCTTCCGAAGGAAGTCTCCATGCTACCTATGCACTGTGCTAATCCCTGCATTATGGCCAGGCACCATCTGGGAGAATTATGGTTGGTTCAGGTCAAAAACTGCCAGGGGGAGTGCTAACAATTGAACAGTATACAAGACTGTAGAACACTTAGTATGGTATATTTTACTACATTATAGTAATACTGAGTATTACCAATTCCTAACTGAGGTATTAATATGGACAGATGCACTCTCAATGGATATTTCCAAGTTTAATCAATTAAGGGTTGTCAACTTAATCAATTAAGTTGACAAAGGGAAGGCGCTTTTCCTCTGTCTTTAACATGAACACGTGGCATCTCTGATTATCCTCTAAGTGCAGCTGCAGTATTTCTTTAATAGGATGTAAGAGGTGCAATGGAGTGTATTTCCTGAAATTCAACCTAGTGCAAATAGAAGAATGTATTTTCTAAGCATAATATTGTCCCAGAGAATTTAGGTGCATCAGCTGATTTTGCATTTCTACTGAATTTCATTATTTTATGAAAAAAAGGTCTCTGAATGTGAATTAAAATAAGGGTGAACGTTAGAAATGTGAAAGGGTTATAAAACTGCAAGAACAACTGGAGTATTTAATGCACATAAGGAAAAAACAGTATTTCCTTATATATAGTCATGACTAAATGAACGGGGACCAAGTTTGACACTACAAATGAGAAGAAAATAACTACTGAGCAAAAAACTTCCTTGGTTTCATTTGTCTAATACCTGTATTTTTTTCTCACAGTAAAAGACAGATGTAATTAAAATATAGGAAAACTAAACAGTTTTCAAGGAAATTTGTTTTAAAGCAAACTTATATAAAGCTCCATAGAAACATGAAAGGCAATTTCAAGTTAGGCACATGGTTTCAGTGACTTGTACATCAAAAAGTGCAGATAATACACACATTTTACTTTATATTTTTAAGAGTTAAGAGATTAAAAGTGCAAAATATTTGCTTTTGAGGACAACTACAATACCCTTATCACTTAATGATAGATCTTGACAGGGTTTATGTATTTAATACAACTATGTTATCTATGCAAGTTATCAATTATATGACTTACTTAATATATTTTTTTAACAACTGGTTTCAAACTTTATACTTCTTGGTCTGGTTTCAGGTACATGGTCTTAATCTATTTACCACATGACACCTAGCTCTGGGGTGGCTCAATACAGGTGAACATAAAAAGAAGTTATTTTTTAAACTAGTTTTAAAACTTTCCAAAATACACCAAATTAGAATGATTTCTAATCATCTAGAACTCTGGAACCACATTGCTTTCCTCCAAATTATTCATTTGTCAGAGTCCACTATAGATATGACATTTAAAGTCATCAGGAAATACTAAATCATCTTCTCTGACCTCCTGTTTATGAAGCTTAAGCCTATTGCTTTGTTTTCAGCTACACTGTACATGATACGGGGACATCCACGTAAAGACTAGATCAAGAATAAGCTACACAGACACAACCGAATTCAACAAAGAACTTCTCAGAACTAATTCAGATGCTGCAGATACTTATTAATATTTGATAGCTACATGTACTTTAGCCATTTGTAAGCTTTTTTGATGAAGGCAGACAGCAAAGCTGTGCACCACACTCTGAATGTTCTTAGCAGTTCTATATACAGCATAAAATCATCAGCCTGGTCACGCTCCTGGACTCCCCCTACACACAGCATTACTCTTTTGGCTCCAACACCATACTTCAGCACTCACACTGGTCTCCTCCCTTCCCACCACCCAGACAGAATTTCCAGTCTCTCAACTCTCATCCTCTATTTTCCAGGCACGGCTTGCTAGCTTCCTTCTTCCTAGGTGGATTATTTCCATCTTTCCATATTAAAAAATAAAGATTTGCCTCATTCAGTCATTTCAGCCTCTCCTAATGATTGCCTTGTCTATAGGGTTATTCCTGTCCTGTCAATCTTCAGAGCACCTGCTAATTACAAAGTGTAAAATTAGAGCTGATAAAGCCAGCAAAGAAAATGGGAAATCTATGGGAAAACCACTTGTTCCTTGAAGCTCCTTTATTGACAATTCTGTATTAAGACCTGCTAATTGGTTTGTTATTCATTCAAGTCTGGTCTGTTTCATTATATAGTTCAATCTATGTTTTTATAAATTTGTTTCACATGGCAGTAAGTCAAATGCTTTTCAAAGTCTACTACATCAACTGCATCATATTATCAAACTTGTAATTTTATCAAATATTAAAAGATTAAAATAAACTTTTTGTCAATCATTTGTTTTACAAGCCCTACTTTCCATAAAACTATGTTGAGCAGAATTAATTTTATTCATGGCCTTTAATTCCCTATCAGCTGAATCCCCAATCAGCTTTTTCCATATGTTCACTGTGATTTATATCAGGCTATATTTACCCTGCTCAATCTGCTTGTCTGCTGTGAATCTGGGCAGAACACCAGATTTCTTCCAGTCTTAAGGAATGTATTAAAAATGAAAACCCATGAAGCAGAAATCTCCCCCATTGGCTCTCCTAGAGCTCACAGGTAGACCCGTCGCACCTAGACCAATGACTAAAAATACTTATCTTCAACACATACTATTTAGTATCTATTTATGGTTACTATGACTAAAAAATCTCTCCAGCCTAACAAGATGCATCATACTTTTTCTTCCAATTCATCATGTTATTTGCAATAATAAATCAACAGCAAGAGAATGGTTGTGAAGTAGGTCACGCAACAGTGCTAATCCTGTTTCTGTTCTTAAGACTTGGTCCTATAAAAATAATCTAAATATTTCTCTGCTTGTCTCTTCCATGGCAATAGCCAACACATTTGCAATGAGAACAGAAGCTCTTTCACACAAGTACCAGTACTGGCTGCGCATCTGCACAGCCCCGGCACAACGAGAGTCAATCGCTTCTAGTGTAACTTCATTATCAAGTACTGACCTTGCACTGTAAAACAGCTTCATTATCCACTAATGAACTGCACTTGTACCAGGCCATCTGAAACCCACCCAGCTGATGCAGCCTTGCACCAGGTTGGCTCCTCTGGCCCAGACAGGACTGAGTAGGGTCTTACAAGGACATGCTCATGGTCTACCTAAGCATAGTAAACACCAGAACAGTCCTTTAGCAGTGTTCTTCTAGGGTAGGTGGGGGTATAAATGAAAATATGCCTCTTTGGGTAATTCTGTAAGACATCCTCCCTCCAGCAGACACTCACGCATTAAATAGGAGATAGGAGGAAACCCCTGGGTTACAGGTAAGCTTTGATCTCTTCTACATTGATAGGTAATCTGGATCTTGTCTCATTTGCTTGTTTCTGGGGTTTTGTGGTTTTTTTAAAACAAAAAAGTCTCTCCAATTATTTTCCCTTTGTCTTTTGGGACTCTTTAGTGCTGTTCTTCTCTGAACACTATAACATTTTAGAGCTACTAAATTCAGCTCATTGGTAAATCACTATGAGGACTGGGATACTGGTCCCAGTGACAGCAAGGATATAGGTCCTTAACAATTCCACTCAGCAAAGTCTTATTTCAAGTTGAAATAAGTGCCTAGAAGTTACATGTGCCACATCCTAAGAGCACCCAAAACTGCAGGGTTAAAAAGCAAACCAAGCACAGAGTTCAAATGTCAAATTAAGGGCTGCAGGTAAACTTGTAAATTCAGTCATGATCCACTGACTTGAATCTTCTCTTGAGAGCAGCTGCTTAGAGTTAATTTTTAAAAGACTGGAGCAGGGCTGATCTGTCCTTTTACAGCTGCCTTGCATGTTCCCCGAGGACCTATACTGGATTTGGCCCTTCTGAGGATTTAAACAGAGAAGCACTTACTTTCTAGATCCTGTTCAGATTAAATTATAAGCTGCTTTGGCTGGGGCGATTACACACATGGCACAGCAAAGCTGTGGACAGCCCTCAGACAGGGAGGTAAGCCTGGCAAATTTAGATGCTTCCAGCAGCAAATCAGCAGCTGAACAGCACTTTTGGGTTGCAAATTTAGACTCAAGATGTCTCAATCTTGCTTGAGTGCTTTTGTCCTAAATTCCTGACTGGGTTCAGTCTTTTGCACCTTTTTTACCTTCTCACTTAAAACAGAAGATGAAATGCAGCATAAAAATAATCATAGAATCATAGAATGGTCCAGGCCGGAAGGAACCTCCAAAGGTCATCTAGTCAACCTCCCCGAAGTCAGCAGGGACACCCCCAACTAGACCAGGTTGCCCAGGGCCTCGTTGAGCCTCACCTTGAATGTCTCCAAGGAAGGGGCCTCAACCACCTCCCTGGGCAACCTGTTCCAGTGATCCACCACCCTCATAGTAAAGAACTTGTTCCTCATGTCTAATCTAAATCTGCTCTTTTCCTGTTTAAAGCCTTTAGCCCTTGTTCTGTCATTGCCGGCCTTTGTAAACAGACTGTCTCCAGCCTTCCTGTAGGCCCACCGCAGGTACTGGAAGGCCTTAGGTCTCCCCGCAGCTTCCTCTTCTCCAAGCTGAACAACCCCAGCTCCCTCAGCCTGTCCTCAGAGCAGAGGTGCTCCAACCCCAAATCATCTTTGTGGCCCTCCTCTGGACCCGTTCCATCAGGTCTATGTCCTTCTTATATTGAGGGCTCCAGACCTGCACACAGTA
>JAOXNG010000001.1:31424836-31444279 GCA_028566535.1 Scolopax minor | reverse complement strand
AATAACATCTCCCACATCATAAGACTTCATTAAATTGCAACTACTGTCAGCCTAAACAACAAGCAAGCCATCACTCTCCAAAAGATTTTCAAGGGACCTGGAAAAATATTTTCTCTGTGACATATAGAATTTATTTAGAGTATTTAAGTGCAGTTTTATGCAATCTGGTACTGATGAGCTCCATTACTCACTCTCACGTCATTTCTTCTATTCAGAACAAAGGAGTGATGAGGAGCCCTTGGAAAAAGAGGAACTACCCTGTTGGAAGATGAGGGCAGTGATCCATCTTTCTGTCATCTTGTTTCTGGTGGTGCTCAATTCTGACAAAGTAATAATGGAAAAAAATATCCTGGAAATACACCAAGAATAACTGTTTGGTTTTTCTCTTCTCTTATAGACATGCTTATGAAGGCATCTGCTAAAACAAATAGTCTGGGCTAGATTATATTAGTATCTGTAAGAATAATACCTTAATTTTATACATATTATAATAATCAAAACAGAATATGTATTTCATCTGATCTTTAACATGTTGCAAAGTAATGCCCTTCCTCCATGGATACAAATTTTAATTGCATTGATTTAAATTCCTAGACTGTTAAGCAAAGTCAAATATTTCAGGAAGTTACACAGAAGAGGTTTATTCTCCTCTTCAGAGGTATAAACTACATTGCCTCATGTTACTTCATTCCAGTAAATCAAACTAACTTGTATAAAGGTACGGAAAGAGCATATATGTAAGTGATTGAGAAGAATCAGAATAGAAAAGGGAAATCAGCTGCTACCTTGTGCATAGAGCTATAGAGTCCTCTTCCCAATTTGGTTTGGTTGTTGGTTTTTGGTTTGGTTTTGGTTGGTTTTAGTGAGAGGTAAGAATTTGTAACATGCTCCCCTTCATGTTGTAATCTTGACAAAACTCTGCTGTTAAGCCCTGCTGTTTTTGGACTGCAGAAGCACAAAGCCCGGTGCTTTGTCTTTTCGGCCCTCCCAAGCTTCTGTGTGGTCAGCATAGGCTTTGTGGACATACAATAGGAGTTAAACATTTCCCTGTATTTATTTAAAAGCAGAGCTAAATCTGCTTAGCTGCATGAACCTTTTAGTAAAATGATGCTTATTGTATTATTTTTCCATTTGTTTGTTTGTTTAAGAGTAATTGGTTCCTATGAACAAAAAGAAAGAAAAATATGTAGTTCCTTTTCATTACACACAGTGCACAAATGGCAGCAGTAAAATCAACAAAGATTTTTATCCAGATCTTGCCTTATCCACAATTTCTAGCTGAGCAACTAACTACCTGTGACTCTTAGAGGTCTAGTTTCATTTTTTCCTTTATATTCATTCCAGTTGATGACTTGCCGGCGGGGCAATCCTCTGGTCTCCATTGGCAGTGTCGAAGAGGCAGATCATTGCAAAAACTACTATTTGTACTGAATGGTAATACTCCCCTTCAAGAAAGAAAATTTAAACATACTGAGAAATAAATGAAAACATTTTAGAAGAGATGAATGTGCTTGCCCACAGCATTAAAGCCACCAATTTCACACACAGCACGTGAGCATCTGGACCACCTGGCTTTCCAAGAAACTGCCTCAAAACAACACTGGTACAGAACAGTAGGGTTTTTTCAGTTCCTAAAGAAAGCAACCCTACTGTAAACAACTTTTGGTGGCTTGGATCTTTTTGTAGGTAGCAGTAAGAATTCTGTCAGCATTTATTAGCATCGGTATTAGTTCAGAACAGTAATCTCATCTGCTCCTTTGAAACCTATTCTGTTTTCAGGGCTTATTAGAACAATGCTTTTCTTTGCAAAAGCACAAATCTCTACTTAAGAATCTACTTCAAAGCAGATTGCTAGTAAGGTTCAGAAATGACTGCATCCACCTGAGCTCTTAAACTTGCCAAAATAGAACCAGAGTATTTTAATTGAGCTCCCACTTCACATATGTACCATGCTTCTAGAGATGCAAAGGACTAAATTTCTATTTCTTTAAGATTTTTAGCCTTCTCAGCTACAATTGGAGACAGTTTATTTTTGATGTGAAGATTTATCATCAAATAATAGCGTTGATTAGAGAAAACCTCTGCCATTCAAATCTATTGCTCTTTAATTGCACAGTTACTACTGTATATTCTAATGACAACAGCTGACATGAAAGTGTAAATACGCTATTTACCATGCCACAAACATGGCACAATATTAATCTATTATTTTTATTTAGTAACATCTAATTCTTCTAAAATCTCAATTCACAAAATCGCTATTTTCATGGGTTTGATCATTTCTTCCAAAATGAAGTCCCAGATGAAAAAGGAAATTTTTGTACCGTAGCTTAGCTATTTGCCCCCCTCTGCCTTTGGCAGCACGTTGTATCAAGAAATTAGCTAAAATATAACCAACAGAAATGTTGTTTGTTTTTTTAACTGGGTTTGAGCAGAATTGTTTTCTGAATTTTGTAGCTGAATGAGAGAAGGGCAGGGCTCATTTTGTCATCTGATTGACCAAGCCTAATTAGAATTATTTCTGCATGCTGCTTCACTACAGCTGTAGACCCATTAAACACTAAATACTCCAGAGGCCTGTTCCCCTTCAGCTTCCCACTGTGACTCCTGCTTTTCAGCCGGTAGCTACTCAGTGGGCTACTCAAAACCATCAAAAAATGGAGGTGCAACATTTAATGGACAGCTCAAAACCCATAGCAAAATCTGTCACTTGACTGTCAGGACAGCAGCTATCACAATAAAACAGACTCTTTGTGATTGAGCCTTAAAAAGAAGCCTTTGAACTGGTTCTCTTACCTCTCGATACATTTTTATTAGGAGAAGCTTTTCAGTCACAGCAGCGTTTTTTTCCTCAACAGAAATAATCACATCTGCCTCTGAAAATACTCACTGAGATACGCACATTTTTTGTAATCATAGTATTACCTGTGGTATCTTGGTTTATATCTTATTATCATTTTAGCCTCAGGACACCTTTAAACTAATATAACCATTAGGAATATCTTACTGCACAATTTACATATTAACAAAACTACTTTTTAACCTATTAAAATGTTTAAGCAGAAAATAACTGTGATGTGCACATGTAGCACACAATTCCTTACTTTGATATCTGCTCGTTAAAAAAGAGGAAAAACAGATTCTAAAAATTATCTAGCAATTGTCCATTAATACTGATTATTCATGCATCTCTTTTTTTCATGCATTTTTTGGTTTTCCTTTCCAGATGTCCTCAACTCCTTTCAGACATATGACAATACACAGGAAACACCACAAATTGTTTATGCTTTCTAAGGTCAAAGTCATACTCCCATCAAAATTTACCAACTGTAATACTCAGCTGAGATCTTCAAGCAGCTCAACAGCTAACCTCCTTGCAGAATTTAGCCCCAGACTATGGTAGGTCAGTCTGGACAAACAGGTATGGGATCTGTAACTTGAGCATGACAGGATGGTTCACAAGTATCCAGTGATGGGACACAGGAAAACACAAACTCAAGATGAAAGATGCTTGTGCAGTTCGGTCAGCACGGTGAAGAAGCTAGAAGACTCACTATCATAGTACTACAATAAATGAGCTGGTTGGTTTACCTGTTATTTTGGACACTAAATGTTTTAAAAGTTTCTGTATATGAACAACTACAACCGAAGTCACATAAATATTACTTTTAGAGTAAAAACCTATGTATTGAAAGGTGTGACTGGATATACCATTTCCTCCACTAAGTTTTCTGGCACGTCCACCTGATCAGGATGGTATTTCTCTTGGTCACCAAAGGACCAAGAGTTAGGACTACTAACTAGGCAGCTTAAGAGTTTGGGTTTTTTTTATGATTACTACTAATATTTCTTTGTTTAAAAAGCGGGAGGGAAAATACTTCCACTTCCATATGTATGGCAATTTAGGGAATGCATAGCCTCCATTTAGCTTTCTTCCCTGTACCTGTTTTGATAGAATCATCTGCCATTATTTTTCACAAGTTTGCATAGGCAAACTGATTTTTTTCTTTTTAATTTTCCAGCTTCAATTTCCTTTATTTACCAGTAAAGTTTTCTGGGATTATAATTTTGTGTTCAAAAGTGAGATCTGTATAGTTTCCAGTTTCTTTATGAAAAACATCTTTAGGCTTCTGAAAAGACTTCAAAGTGCAGTTAACATTCAAAAACACAGTTTCACAGATACATCAGGACATAGAAGATGACTGTTCACTGTCACTTGTGTATCCTCCTCCTAAAAAGTCATTCCAAATATTTTAGTTTGGAGGTGAATTTTAAAGAGTAGCTAATAAGTTAAGTGCTATTATGAAGTGAAAATTGACATCAGGATTTTAAAATTTATTTACTTTAAAGCATAACTACTTCTAATGGTAGTTCTACTGGTTTTAGGCATTAGCACTGAAATTTAATGGACTAACTTTAATTAAATCCATTGCCGTTGCTTCCTCAGTAATAATTTATTCCTTCTGGTTTTTTTCCTAAACACTTGTGTAAGAACGTACTAAACCAGAACACAGCCAGTTATTCCTTACTACAGTCACCAACCATTTATGCCAGACAAAGCAGGTTAAGTAACCTTAAACTAGACTTGAACAATCTATTTTTTTGTTTTAAAATCAATGTAGCATGTATGTCCTGATTATCATTCTTCAACTTCACTATCTCCTTTCTACATTTCCTTGATGTTTATTGTACCAGTCAGAGCTGGCTATCTGCCAGCTACAGAAAATAACTTCTTGAACACTTTGTGGATGCAGCCTCATACTGGTTCAATTTATCTGAATCTCTTACAGGGAGAGACTTTGTTCCCACACATAAAGCGTATAAGCTGTTTATCACACAGTGAAGTTGTCAAGGAGAGCAAGGTTTCCTAGAAGTGACTCCAGCACGGCTGGACTGAGAATAGTTCTCTTCAAATAACTCAAGGTTCATTCACTTTTTACCAGCTATAGCACACGCAGCTTAGTATGGCCATAGATTCAAGTACATGGGCTTTCTTTCTGCTCATGTTACTTTTTGATGAGGATGCTCCATAATAAGATCACAGCATTAACTTTAATTATACTAAGATTTTCTCTAGCACTGTTCTCCAGCCTCTTTTGTAAAGGAACAAATGCTTTGCCCTTCCTCTTTGTGCACAATGAGTGTCCTTGACTGCTGGACGCCTAAAGCAGTTTAAATACATGGGGCAAAGAGAACAGTGTAAGTATATACGAATGTACACTTCCTAACTCCAGGATCAGGAGATTTATCAACTCAAAAACAAATTGCAGCTTCAGGAACAAAATAGATTTGCTGATGCTGCACTGCCTGTAGATAACTACAGAAAAAACTAAATACCTCCCTAAACACATTGAGTACATAGCCTAAATGAATTTACATCAGTAACACAAAAAGAGATTTAACTGAATCAAGCCTGAGGGAGAAAGGCAAAAGGAGAAAAGGAAGAAGATGACACCTGCAAAGGGGGGGGTGGGGGGTGGTGGTGTAGAATCTTGATCCTGGTAAAAAACCAAAACCAACCGAACAGGAAAACAAAACCAGAACACCCACCCATCCAAATGAGCAAACAAAAAACAGGATCAAGATTCTGGCATATGCAGTTTTCAATTCATGCTCAAGGGGAAGAAAAGAATATAAAATACAGTGAGTCTTCTTTGTTGGCAGAAATCTTTTGGGATGCTTCAGCTGCTCCAGAATTTTCTTCTTCTTAACTTCTGCCTGCCATACATCCACTACACTTGAGGCTACAGTACCCAAAGAGGATCTGACTGCAACAGGGCCTCATTCCACTCCTGATGTTCCTCTCTGCAACCTTACTTGCCATCACACCTAAAAGCAGCCAAATCCATCAGTATCTTAGACTTTACTTGAAGGTTCTCTAGCTACATACCATTCTTTCTCTGTAAGAGTTTGAAATAATTTAGCAGCTCTGCTGAAGACTTGCCAGCATCTTGACTGAAAACTTGACACTAATTTAATCCACCTGAAACTCCTAAAGGTCTTTTATAAGTAGGTACACACAGAGTATGCCTAGCACACAAAAAGACAGGGCTCCCCAAACTTTGGCACAGTTGTGATATTCTTTGACGTGACACAAAGCACGCCATGGCAGTGCTTTCTCCTTGACACAGGAGCACTGGCTATGGCTTACCCCAGCATTTGCCCTCATTAGCTCAGCTTCTGTAGAGAGACAGAGAAGATACTCTCTTCCCCCTGCAGATCACATCTGAGGAACATATTCAAATAAAAAAAAAAAAGTTTCTCTTTGCTGTCCAAAGATCCTAAAAATATGATAAATAAGGACTTTCATCAGATGTGGGCTTGAATCTACTTTGAAAAAGGATCTTTTATCTCAAGTCTCTCCTCTAGTATTGCCATGCCATGGCTGTTTGTCAGAAAAGGCAAAAATCTGTAATAATTCTTGCAGTAAGTTTCTAACTTAAGAGTTCCACTCAAAAGAGCAGCATCCAGCAGTAAAGCAGAGTCTTAATAGAAAAATGGATGGAGACATCTCCTAATTCTCTAAGTCTTCCTCCTCTGGCCCAGCTCTTCGTAGCTACACGCTGCTGGCCTCAGAGTAGGGCCCTCAAGGCAGCACCTGCATTAGGAACTGCTGCAGAGCAGAATGGGAAAGGGCAGTGTTATAAACTGAGCAGCTCTGCATGATACCTGTGTGCATGTAGGAACACCCAGACTTGGCAGAGTTGCTGTCATGTAGAAAGCCCTCATTTTGCTATTTTGATGCATTTGCCCATTTGGGGGGCCGAAACACAATCTTTAAGGTCCCTTGCAACCCAAACTGTTCTATGATTGCATATAAATACACTTCTGGGCATCATCTTCCCTGAACTTTCACTTCAAACCCGGTTTCTATTTCTGAGGCTAAACCATGAACATCTATGCTCATCACACACAACACTGCCTTCAGGTTTAGGTTCTTAAAAAAAATCACTAGCTTTCTACTATGGCAGAGCCTTTCATACTGTATGATTAGGACTTTAAGGTCTCACTTTTTAATATTCTTTTTGTCAATCATCCGATAAACAAATTAATTTTAATGACTACTGATTTAGAAGGAATTTCAACTGTTGCTCTGGAGATTAAAAAAAAAGTAATAATAATTCAAAAGTTATTCATTCCTGCAGTCTAGTCAGAAGTGCATGTGATTTTAAATATATTTGAATAATTTAGTATTACTTATGGAGAGTGGACATTTAGTATTTTACTTTGTAATTTCACTCCCGATTTCAAAGTATTCTCTCTCAACGTGCCACCACATCTGCAGAAAGGCTACAAAGCCTTTCCAATATCGATTGGAAAGTTGTTGAATGACTTAGTGTAGCAGCTACCTTTTCTGAACTTGTGTTGCATGAATCGAATAAATATATCATTTTTAGGATAGCCACTGAAAGAGTCTTAGTTTGTGTTAAAAAACACAAATATAATGGATTCTTCATCCCTGCAAAAGCAGAACATGGAACTATTTGCATTTTCTTTAAAGACAGTAAGCTGTATGGCAACAGAGCAGAACTCAAGAAAAACATTACACACTCAAAAAATAGTTTCAGTAAGAAAATACACTATGCAAATACTAGTGGTGGAGAGAAAAAGTAGTAGGATATACAAGCTATACAAAAAAAGACAGAAAGTGAGGGTATGATTCATGTAAAGATAAGGTCATTATTAAAATATTTTAATATTGAATTCTAATTAACATCAGATTCATTAGAGCCAAATTCCCACACATCCAAGCTCAGAGCAGGCTCAGATTTTTATTTGCATGCACTGCACATTTTTGTGTTGCGTACAGTAAGAGATGAAATATTCACACACATACAAAAATGGGCTTTACTACTACTTAAAAACCTCTAGAGAAGTTGTACCGTTTATAGTGTGGTTTTTTCCCATACTTCATACATTTGTCAAATTACTTCCTCCAGGCTTTAAAACCAAACCAAACCAAACCAAACCCAAACACACACACACACACACACACACACACACACACAAAAACCACACCACCAAAAGTGGCCTAGGAGAACCTGACCTCAGGTTCTTCCTCCTAAGAACTTGACCTTTGCAAAAGTCTGTTTTGCTGGTATCTGACAGGTGATGAGCAGCAGATGCCCCTCTCTTCTTCCTAAGCTTCCTAAGCAGCCTGAGAAGACAAGTGTTTGGAATCATTTCTCCACCTAGGAGGCTGGAGTTACCAACTGTCCAGTTCAGTCACTTACTATTTGCCTTCTGTGCAGAAAATCTGGTTTGAATCAGCCCCAGCTAGAACTGCTGCTGGAGCTGGAGCCGCCAAGAAAATGGAACAGCTGTAACTCTCTGACACTAACAAGTACAGGTTGTTAGATTAAATCCTGAGGCCAGGTAATACCTCTGCAGTAACAGTCTCCACCTTTCATTTGAAGTATATGACATGACTCCAAAGGTATTATTGTGGGGGACTCAAATTATTTTACTTTTCCACTGGAGGAGGAGGAATATAGTTTACATATCATTTCTATATTTAAATGTAATCCATTTTAAGCACTTTTTGCTTACCAAATTGTATGCCATATATAGAATTGTAAAACAGCTACCTGTTATACAAATTCGGTGGAGATCTCCAACCTTAGGACAGGTTTTGTTTGTACAAGAGCTTGCAGTACTGGATTCCAAACAGCTATGGCCAGGAACTCAATGCATTTCCAGCAGGTGGCTGAGGTAACAGAAATGCGCTGTTCCCTTCCAAAAGTGCAGATAACATGCACGTAATAAATGCAGCCTCAAGGCTCAAAATTTAGTGAGCTTAAAATACATATAATAATCAAACATGATCTTAAAAATTGAAGCGTTTGTGTTTGAGGGACTTCTAATGACATGTATAAAACTGATGTTTGTTTTATTCAATATACTAGTATCAGTCACTATTTGGGCAGACAAAGAAAACCATGATACAGAAGGGCTCTGTGAAAACCTCGTTAAAGCTTTAGTATCTGTCATTACATGGTTGCCCAATTTATTTTTCCATCTGTAATGAGCATACTAATAAAATCCCTGGTTCCAATGAGTTACACTTGCCCTTATTCCCAATAACCGTCACGTCTTTCTCTAACTGCATTATTTACTGGAAAAGTCAGTCTTGGAAGTTTAATCAAATCTATTTATTTTAGTTGTACTATTGTGGTCTGTGAATATCAATATATCTAATTCATCTTTTCTGGTTTTCTGCTTAAACTGAAAGAGAACTAACACACTGAAACCTACCACTGAGGGCAGTTTGGTTAAAACAGCTTACACTATTTTCTGCCAGCCTTCAGAAGACCTGACCTCCTCAGTGTAATCAGATAAATGATGCTGATTGGATTAATTTGGGTGATATCAAACAGCAGAGTAACAGTATCTGTCAGCTGAAGAAAGTGTATGTTCTCTCATCCCTCATGCGTTAATAGGCAAGTTAATAAAATTCAGATATGTGCACATAAAGGAAGGTGCCTGGACTTCACTTTATTTCAAAAAATGAAAATCTTAAGTATAAGACTATTTTACAGAGTCTTCTACAAGCTTCAAGCCACCTCTTAGCATGGCACAGTCAAACAGCAGCTCTTATTTTACAGAAGCTCTAAGAGCTGAAATGACACTACTGAGTAGCTGTAGATTATATATTCCAGTATGAAAATTATCCAAGCTTCAAAAGACAAATAACTTAGGCTATGACAAGATCATGATAACAGATAGTAGTTCTTCACTCTGTTCTGCATGGTCCTGCCAGGCTTATCTGGTTCTGCTTTCTGTCTCCCCCTCATTTTGCATCAACCAGGACTCCACACTCTCTCCCCAGTACAATTCTTCTGACCCCAGTTCCCAATCCACTGCTCAAACCAGGCAGTTATTTTTCCTCTTTAAGCAAACGCTGCAGTGTACCCATGTTAGGAGTGCTTTCTGTTCAACATATCTGACAGTCTAAATCAGCCTCCCATTCAAAGAAATTCTGCTGCATTCACTGGAATCACTGCAGAGTATACCCTTCCCCTTTTAACATGTCAGAGGCAAGCGACAAATGCATCTGGATTTTATGCAGCTACTTCAGGCACTTATGTATTGAAACACTGGAAAAAGATTGACTGATAACAACACAGTCTGTAGTACTGTCTGTATAAAGTGACAGTAAGACATTTTAATTTTGCATCAAGTACTTGTATTGGTAACACCTGCCAAAGCTTCAGGGCATCAAATTAATTTTCACCACCTGTGGAGAAGGTGAGCGATCCAGAGAAACCACCTGGCTTCTCTAATAAGTAGCAAAACTTAAGGCAGTGAAGAAAATAACCCCCATGTTTCTTCCCTCCCAATGCCTAGGGATTGCTTTTGCCAAAAGGAGGGGCGAGGAACACTAACGAAACCAAACTTTCACTAGAGAATATTTTGATCTTGGCTACAAAGTTGGAAAACCCAACATGTTTTTGTGAGCTGGCAGGTGATTAAGGCTGCCAAGCTCTGTGCTCTCCCAAAAGGGTACTGCAAACTGGGGTTTTGTGTGTTGCAAACCCTGACTGACTGGCAGGAAAAGAGCTGACAAGAGCATCCGCCAGCACCACAATGACAGTGCTGTCACTAAGCCTGGAAGCTGAGGCATCAGTGAAGCTGCAAGCACTAACTTCAGGAGACAAGGGTGAGAAAGAGGTCTATAAGACTATCAGTAGATACCTAAAAAAAAATCAGAGAGTCCTCCATGCAAGAAGCAACAGAGAATTCAGTCCTATTCAGGGAATGGAAGAGCTTCTGCAAAGTGTTTCTGCAGAAGATTTTGATATTTAACACTCTGGGAGTGCCTGTCACTTCCTTCTATGTGCACTTCCCCCACCATCCAATTCTATATACAGCATATGGCAGGATGAACTGTTATCTTTAAGCTGATCTCTATACCCATATCAATAATTAAATCAAATTTTGAAGCAGCAATTGCATCCCCGCTCCGTATATAAACAGATGATTTTTTATATCAACTTCAGCATGCCTTATCATGCAATGATTATAATGCACATGTATGAGACCAAAGCTCTTGCAAAATTATTATAATGTTTCTATTAAGGTTTTCTGATTTCTTTCATACCTTCATAACAGATTTTCAGAGAAATTCTTGGAGATAGAATTTCTATCAAATGAAATCATTATAAATAATGACACAGCTTAAAAGCAGTGATCTAAAGAGAAAAAAAAGTCAAAAAATGAACTTCTTTCTGCAAACCACCACCAGTGGGAGAGAAAACTTATGTTTTTGCAGTGGATTACACAGCAGCAGAAAGATGACCCCAAAATCTTGAAGTCAGTATCTGAAATTGTGTAGCAGATACTGTTCACAAGTACATTTCAGCCTAGATGAACCTTTTATACATCTTCGTCCCATCTCTTCTTACATTGCTACTCCCTAATCTTGTCTCATGCTCTCCACTAATCAGGCTTCAGCTTTTCTAGTTCCTTACAGTTTCTCTTGGCATCTCCTCTCTTTCCACTTGTCCTTTCCATCCTCCAAATCCATGTGCATGAACCAGCTTTTCTCCCTATCCCTCAACTTCACAGGCCTAGTCTCTTTGCCAAATCTGTCACATCAGACGTGTACTGCTCATAAGAAAGTAAAGCAAGAGCTTGAGCAGCTCAGTGCTTAACATCTATCTGTGTGATCCCCTCAGCTAGCTTTCTGAAATACCTCACTTGAGGGCTGTTGGCAGTAGGCAGCATCCATAAGAGAGCATTACTTTATTTCATTCAAGACTGCTCCAACACTATGCTCTCCAGCACCATCCTAGGAAGCTCCTGTCGCACATATGCTCTTATGTTCTATAGGATACACAACATATATAACCAAGTTCATACTATAAAAAATAAAAAAAAAGAACATCCTGCTGAGCTGCAGCAGAATCCTGATATTATACCAGGCACTTTGAAATTAATCCTCCAAAACCATCAATTGATTTAAGGCACGAGATTACCATTAAGAATTTGGAGGAGATGCAGCGCCAAATACCACACGGTGCAGAAGTGGTGAGGCTTCAAGACGGGGCAGCCCTTTGCAGTGCTGAGTCAGGCACCTTCCCCTGATTGCTGACCAGCCAAGGATCTCCTTCTTGCCCAGCAATTCCCAGTCCCCGTTTCATCAGCGCCACAGCTCCTTGGACTCTGGGCCCCTCCATTCACCTTCTTGCCAAATCTCTTTGCTCGTCCACATTACCAGCTATTCATTCCTCTAAATTACTGACAAGCAACATTATTAACCAAAGGAGAAACTTCCTTATCCCCCAAAAGCACCAGTTCTTCTGCCAAGACCCAGACCTGGCCAGCCCTCAACAGCTTATTACTCTAATTATAAAAGCGGCTTTCCCAGACACACACAGGTATGATGGGATACAGTCAGTGTAGACACAGGATTTGTTACAGCTTATGCATTGCTACCAAAAATGGACAAACTGAAATTTATTGAAGGTTCTTTAACCTATGACTCAGCTAGTCATGGGCAAATGTTCAGATATGAAAGATATGATAATCTTTGATAGAATGAAAAAGGTGTCTAAATAAAAAAAAAAAAGTCTTTTTTTTTTTAAAATAACTTCTACTCTGTCACCATCTTCAGAAGTGATTGAATTACTTTGGCTCAAGTTTTTCAAACAAATTTAGCTTGCAGCAAATACTAGTGTCAGCATTAAATAGCTAGATAGCACTAACAATCCCTCCTTCAATAATAAAGGGTGAGATGATTAACAGTTACAAGTTATATTTATTTCAAGTGATTCGACACCACTGTGCCTGTATGAATTAAAATAACTCAAAATAGGAACGAACTCATAACAAAAACTAATCTCTAGGTTTGAACAGAGCTCTAATTTTAGCTCAGCATTGTGTAACAGTTTCTTCAGGTATAATTTTCTTCAAAGTGTTTAAGTATCAAAGTATGAAAGTTACTCTCAACTAGTTTCAAAACCCACTGGAGGAAAGGCTGCATCCAGAACCAGTGCAGCACTTACTCTGATGGCTCAGCAGCATCTGTTCTGCTCAGAGTAATACTTGATTTTCAGCTTGTGTTCCCACATCCTTTAGGAGCCTACTTTGGATTCAGGACTGCAGCAAGCATAAGCATGAAGCAGTAGATTATCCTTTACTATATACATACATGTCATCCACTTAAACAACTGAGGAAGCAGCTGGGATCCTTAGAGCCTGAACTCAGAAGCTGCTAGCTGCACCACCAGGCCTGGGCAGGCTGCACTGCCAGGCACAGACCCTCGTGAGAAGCCCAGCAACGCAGGGCAACCCTGAGCAGCTAAAGGAGATCTCCTTTCCTGTCTGCAACATAACAGTGCCAGTAACAAGAGCTCTGAATTCAAAAGCAGCACAGTGAAAGTAAAATTAGCTCAAAGTGCTGGATCGTGACTTGGCATCTAATCACTGCACCATCCCACACAATTCACCAAATTGAGAACTCCCAAGAGGCTGACCTTCACAAAAGCAAACCTCCTCTGTATACCTACGGCGTGATATTTTTAAGGAGAAGGAACTCTGCAATACACACTGTTCAGCACAACCACACATTCCAGACTGTTGTTTGCACTCAGTTCACATTAAATGAAATAGATCGATACTTTGAAACAGAAGTATATGATTCTTTCAATAATGCAATAAGACTTTTAAAAAGGCACTTCAATATTTGACGGTTTAAGCATGATGGGTTGAGATTTGCATTTTGAATAAACGTTGCTAAATTCCACACCACCACCACCCCTCAGCTCAATTTCTGGTTTTGATAACATCTTGAGAAAAGTCTACATAAACTTTTTAACACAGCTGGAGCAGTTTATAGTTAAAGAAATTAAAACCACTAGGAAATTCCCAATGTGGGGGTTAAGAACCCACTCTAGAAAAAAAAAAAATCTCAATCAAAAATAACAATTCTTTTTCCACTTTAAAAGATTAAGCCCCTAAAAAAGAACACCAAGTTACCAGCTGCTTTTTTTGCATCTGCAGATTTCCTATAGAAGAAGGTTTTTCACATTAAGAAACTAAAAAACTAAAATTAAAGAAGCTTGGAGTGCGAGGACAAGACACACTGACTGCTGATTCAAGTTGTCTCATTTAGATGTACAGGAGTTCTAAAAGTCACAGGTCCAGTCCTGCACAGATCCTCCCATTTTCTTGGTTTGTTTTGCTTTCTAATTCTTCTGGCCAGCTTACCTTCTCTGCAGAGATACCTTTCTGTACTTCTTCATGGACCACACTGTCACCAACTCCTTCCATAAAGGGTTGGTTTCAAACCAAGTGACTGGGGGAAGGTCTTCCAGGGATTTCGTGTGGACACTTTCCTCCGTCAGTCACCTCCAGATTACACACCCGAACTGAGTCTGGGACAAGAGTTTGAGCAATTCATACAAAGTGAATTGCTGCATGTGCAAATATATTCTACATAATGCACTCTTATAATATAATCAGTTTAATAAGCACACAGGATTAAAATACTCTTAATGGTAACCCTTTTAAAAAGGTAATCCCTTTAAAAAGGGAGTAGGGAGCCTCCCTACTCCCATTTTCAGAGCTGGGGTTTTTAAGTCAATTTTTCTAGCTCTCAAATACTGATAGATGATAACCTACAAATGAACAAATAATATGTCAAAATAAGCATTAGATAATTTATTTCTGAAATATCTGGTAATAGTTGTCTTTTTCCACTCCTTAAAAAGATATTATGAAGGCTTCTAGTGCATTAAAAAAATTAAACTCTTTTTGATTAGTTTGTGGTGATAAAAATCACACTGTTGATAGTTCAAAAATAAGGAAAAGGTCCCTCAAAAGTAGTGGCATTAACAGAATAAAGCCATAGAAGTTTCAAATCCAATCATTAGACAGATTGTCCCTTAATACATTTATTAATATTTATTAAGTACTGAAATTAGTCAAGGTTTAGGAGGTTTTTATGGTCTATTTAAAAACTACTGGTAGATGAACATGTGTCAAATTAGCCACCATCCTATCCAATTTCACAAATTATCTGCTGACATAAGGATATTTCCTTTAAAAATTTTAAATAATTTGAAACTGCAAAACAATTTATTGATATCTAAACAACCAAACTGAAAAGCAATATAGAAGTGCTGAGAACAGACAACAGTGATCTGCTTTCCTTTAGGATCTGCACTTTAGAAGTGTAACTAAATATTGTTTTTTACAAGACACTTCTTTGAGCAAAAACTTCTTAGTCAAGCATTCAGTGGTTTGAACACGTTGATGACCTTTAACTAAAAAAAAAAAAAAAACAAATTCCTACTACATCTCTTGTTGCATTTTCATTTTCACTTTTCTGCCTTACCATTTTCTTGTAACATCTGAAGAATACTGTTACCCCTCAATGTAAATTCATCCTAAGACAAATGTGACAAAGCAAAATATTTCCTCCAGTAAAAACTCTGCAAGTATTCTGTGTAACAAAGAAATTGAGTACACTTCTCCATATGCCTTCACTGAATTCTTCTTTTCACTCTGCTCAAAAAAATAATTTATGGGTCCAGTTACTAGAAGGCAACACAGCTTCAAAGCTCCCTGAGAGCTTATCTGGGAAATTCACTTAAATTTGTCAAACAGCATCTAACAATTGACTAGATTACCACTGATTGATAGAAAGTGTCAAAAACTGAAATATGTGCAGGCAGAAAAAATATAACTGAAGATACAGTCAACTAATGAGGAAAAAGAGGCCTTTCAAAGCAAGACATGCTAGCAGGGCATAGAGTTATCAAGTTAAATCTGACAACTGTTAAATCAATAGAAAATTATGTCACAAAAGCACAGAATATTTAATACAGCACATTCTCACAAAGGATGATTAACTGGGAATCATCTGACTGGAGGTTATTGTCATCATTCTCCTTCATGCTAAAAAAATGCTGAAACCATCTCTTAGATGGATGCTTTTCTTCCCTGCCTCAGGAGGGAAGAAAAAAAAAAAAAAAAAAAGAGAGAGATTTACAGCATTTCATATTACATCACCTAGAGTACAGCAAGAATAAAAATACACTTAGGCTCTACCAGTGATGCAAGTCTATTGAAATTCTGCCAGTTAAAAATATCAACCTTTATGTTCAGGTTTCATTAAGAAAGACACTATGGATGTTCCCAAGGCTGTATTTATGCCTTGCATCATCTGTCTTGTGATACACAGAAGTCTTTCTAAGGTCTTTATTGTTAGGGCCAGGCAGTTAAATGAGGCAATGCACTTTCTGAGAGAAGGGAAAACAGAGACAAACTCAAAAACTGTCTCATGCTGGTTTAACACTTTAAATGAAACTTAGAATAACAAATATTTCATGTATTCTCACAACAGTGTTTGTTTGCCTCTCTGCATTCTGAAATTAAACTTAGAAAAGCCTGACTTGAAATCAACCCATTTCAATAATCTATGAACCACCCCATCTGCACCCTTGCTCTTTACAGCCCTACCACACTGACACGCCATCCTTAGGATTACAGGGGACACTCCAACAAAGAGGGATCACCCACTGTTTACCATAAATCATCTTGAACCTCATTGACTATTTTAACAAAGGTAGTTCAGATCCATGTGCATCTTTGGCAGTCTTGCACAAAGAAGAGGAGGAATCTGAAACAATGACAGTATTACGTGGTAGAATTCAATACATGACAATAACGACAACTCATTGTAGCAGGCTGAAAGCAACAAAGTTATTTAGCTGTCCCTAACAAGTAGCATAGGAAAAGAAGCAGAGAAAAAAAAAAAGGATATTTTTTCATCGCTCACGATTATTTACTGAGGAAATTAGGATGCCTATCAAGCACACTAATCATGGTCAAAACCACTGACACGATATGGAAGTCAAGATTTTTCTCTTGATTTAGGAGAGATTAAGTAAGACTGAAACATTAAATCCATTAGAATCCCTGCTGAGCCTGCCAGCCAAGTTCTGCTTTCCATGTGTTTTGATACTTCAATAAACATGAAAGTTTTACATTTCTCTAAGGCAAAAATGCCCACCCTGAGACACCACACCTTTTTCTCCAATTTAAAAAGTATTCCACCCTTCAACTACAAGCATGCATTTTGAAGTATTCTACCACATGTTCCAACCGCTTTTCTCCATCTAAAGCAAAACTTTCCTTCTTGGAGCTTTTAGTTTCTTAGAACTGGTAGCTTGAACAAAAGAACATTACATTGCAACTACTGCTAAAGTAAGTAGAATGGGTAAACCTCATTCTTTGCTTTGAACTACAAGAAGCAACTTCATTTTTTTCTCTCTTCGTATTTCATCTAGTAAGCATTTAACCAAGCATTTAACCACCAGTCCTGACCTGACTGAAATTTAAGACCCTAGATTCTGTAAAGCAGTCCAAAGAAAATGCTTCTATCCTAGATTTCAGGTAAGTACCTCCCTAAGAGGGGAAGAGTCTTCCTACTTTGCATGCCTAGTGAGGTTATCCTTTGAGTTGCCGTTGGACAATAGGATGGCAGGTAGCTATTTGGGATCCAAACATGGTGGAGAACTGCAATTATCTTACACATATTAACATCACCACATCCCTGTTCCCACACACAGGGCATTGGTCTAAGCCATAGGAAGCCACCACTCTGTGACAGTACTTTAAATTGCTCTTGCAGCTGGGTCTTTGCATGCTTTAGCACACAAACATTCATTAGTACAGAAGGTGTCAGATACTCCTCCTTAGGGCATTCAGCAGGTCCAGAAGGTGTCATTTATTCCTGCCTAGGACATTGAGCAGTGCTAAGGTATTTATCTTCGAGGACAGAGCACACAGCTTAGCACCTGAGTCATTTCTACCAAACTACTATCAACAGGAAAGAGTGCTGCCCAGGGAAGCCTCCCTACTCCCATCCTCTCCTCCTTCTCTACAGAAACATCTCTCTCTCATGAGCAAAGACTTGCTTTTGACATGCTTCTTTCTGTTATCTCTTATTCCTTATCCTCTGCCCCCCTTCATTACAAGACATCTGTACTCACTTTTGCTCTTAATATTAAAACTGAGGCAGCGTTCAGCCTCAGAGTGCCTCAAATAGCTGCTTTATTTCTGACCACATCTCCAGAGAGCATGGCACAGAATAGCTACATCTGAAGAAGCTTGGGTGTTAGAAACCTCCATCTCCAGGGCAGTGTGGGACCAGGCATTGACTCCCACACGAACCAGAGATAAACTGGCCACTTTTGAGGTCTGTGCTGATGCTCCTGGTATTAGAGGCAGTGTGGAACAGGTGTGCTCAGCATCATTACAGTCATGTAAAGCAGCTCTGTATGAAAATTTGTGTATAATCAGCCTTTCAGATACGCCATGAGGAAGAGAACATCTACTCAGGTTCTCTGAGCTGGCCTTGGGCTAGTGAATCCCACCAGGCCTGTGGAAGCTGTGAGCAGTCAGACTAGGTCTCTGAACCTCGTGTTCTCAGGCTGCTTACTGGAAAGAGTTTAGAAACACCCAGCACACCAAACTCCAAGAGAGCTTGTTAGCTTGCACATTTAATGCACGAATGCATAAGACTGGCTTGGATCTAGTAGTGAACCTAGGCCAAGCTCCTCCTGGCACCTGTTGAGGACTGCAGAGCAGAAACATCCCATCTGGAGACAACAGGACACAGCTTGAATCCATGCAGGGCCAGCACCGAGCCCAAAGTTGGAACCCTTTGTGCCAACACAGCTTCTCTGACCTACCTCGTTCAGCTTTGCACCTCGGACAGGCATTCCAGCCTCTCCACTGCCCGGACTAAGGGACAGTGATTGCACCAGCACACAGTAGTAGTGAGAGAAGATTGAAATCAATGACACAGAGGCTGGCACATCGAGAAGGGAGGTCTTGTGAAGCACCAGAGCACGCTATTATCTTCTGGGGGCACAGAGAGGGAGACAGGGTTGAACAAGTCACAGGATCTGTGCCAACTATCCCTCAAACTGAAGTACTTTTTTATACCTTGAGACCTCATGTAAAAAATGTTTTGTGGCTGGAAGACTTCACTGTTAAGTGGAGCAGATTTCAAAACACACAAGTGGTTACGTGCATGTGGTCAACTTGCTGAGCACATACACACAAGGGAAATACTTGTCCAGTCCAAGACCAGTTTGCTATTATGTTACCAAAAAAAATGCCAAGTTGTGAAAGGTTTACAGGCAGTAGCAAACTCTGGTCATTATGAGTCGTTAAGATTTCACCATACAAAACCCAACAGTTAATTTAGTGTTACACCATGAATGACAAAGCAGGCTTTCCCAATATAACATGAGTGTTATACTCATGAATTATTTCCCCAGTGATTAGCACTTTCCTAGATAAAAAGTTTTACTTTTTTCCTAGATTACTGATTAATTAAACAAAAAGCTTAACCCTTGATGTGGCTCAGCCAGTTGGAAGCTTCCAGTTGACTGAGCCAGCGGTCCATATTGTGCCACTGGTCAT
>JAOXNG010000001.1:31409488-31421340 GCA_028566535.1 Scolopax minor | reverse complement strand
CACTGTTTCTTCTGCAATTGACCATGGCAGCTCAGATCTGGCAGCACTAACGGCATCAGTAAAAACACTGGCTGCCCAGTTAACAAGGTAATTATGCTAACAGAGGGTTGAGAACAAGTAGGGCATCTGTTGGTAAGAGTAGATTAATTGAGATAGAGTATTATTGCCTTAGAGCAAACAAGCAAGGAAATCAAGGAAGGCTGTATCTACAAAAAGTCTTTTCAGACAAAATATGCTATCCAAAGCAATATCCAGTCTCTTAGTCTTACCCATTTCTTAGCAATATGAAATGTCTCTGCAAACTTGCCTAACCCCAGTACCCATACTCCCCCCAGCTTTCTTCTAGAGCATACTGAAAAAGTCATTTTAATTCAAGCTTTGGACAATATTTAAACATCTTTTCATGTCATTTAAATGTTTAAATGTACTAAATCAACTGCTTCATATTCTATTGGACACTTCTTTAACAGAAGCTACCCTTTGCCTTTTTGTTCTTAACTTCAGATGTAGCAAGACTGAAACTCTTCCCTTCACCTTCTACACTTTGATTAGGCTATGGCTTTATTCCTCCTTATATATTCAGATATATGTTAGTCTGTAATAACAAGTGGAAGAATTGAAACGGCCACGTGATGCTGTCTTTCTACAGAGACAGAATTTGCATATTCAGTAGTCCACTCAAATGAGAAGGAATATAACACTTATGTACCACACGTTCTGTTCCCAAAGTTGATATTCAATCCTATGATCACTTACATGAAAGTCTAACTTATATAAATATACTGAAAAGTTACAATACAAAGGTATTTTCTTGTTCTCATTTTAAATTTTGTCCTTAAGACAATCCATTTTTCTCCATGTGGTTTCCCTCTCCTTTGTTTTCCATATAGTTTCCTAGTCTGCAGACTGTTTCTTCTCTCAATACAGCTGAAAACATTTTTAGTTCTCTGCTTCTTCCATGCAACTCTTTGAAAGAAATCTTTTGTTATCTTGCCATTACCATCCCTTGAGAGCTCAGAGGTTTCATTTTCTGATCCCCTCCAACTGTCTGGTCTTTCTTACTGTCCTGCCCAGTGAAACCCTTACACTTACAGTGACTAACAAAAGGAGGGGAGAAATAAAGAACAAAGATGCCTATTTGTAATTTACTGGAAACTTGAATCATAAGAGAAAAAATACAAACCCAAAAGACTACATTACAGCAAAGAATTACTGCCAGTCCAACTCAGCCTGTAACAACCAACGCACTGCAAATCCAGAAGAGCCTCTACACATGCAACCATTTAGAAAGAAGTCTGAATCACTCAGCTTTCTCAACACGACTACACAGAAAGACAGTGTTGTCAAGTTGCTATGAAATTACAGCTATTTTGATAAAAGGTTGAAAATGCATTTAAAAGTCAAGCATGGTCATTGAATCTACTGAGTCAAACCATCCTCTCTCTGGTAGAAGGCTCTGCCCTGCAGCCAGAGTTGCCACCTCCACAGCCCCATTTTGGTACCTGGTAGCTGCTCACACACTGAAAATGATACACCATCACTCCAGAGACAGCTTGTCATTTTGCATGTTTGACCATTTTAGTTTTTCTGCCTTTATGATGCAACGATAAGTAACACTTGAGAAAAGAATGAATGCAGTGACCTCATCTTCAACTTATCAGCATATATTAAAATCAAACAACTGAAGTGAAACAAGTGTCCGTATAAAAAAAAAATACAAAAATGTGACTGTCATTAAATGACTACACCTCCAGGGGAGAGAAATCACATGCTTTTAAATTCTGCATTTATGCCATAAATAATTAAAACAATAATTGTAAGACTGTCTGAGGATGCATTTCCATGTTATAACAAGGCTTTTTAAAATGTGAACCAAGCATTATAGATGCTTTGCTATCAAATAAGATGGAAAAATCAGCTGTCAGACTTTCAATTACCTTATTAAAAATAATTAAAAATCCTAACATACTGTAGTACCAGACCTTCAAAAAAAAGACATTGATCTGTACAGAGCTATGAATTTTCTCCCAACTGTTCCCAACAACATGCTACTACATAGAGCATCTGTGTCATTCCTTACACACACTGCTCCCTGTTCCCCATTCCAAGTTTCAGTGGCTTAGAGCTATTGCTGTCTAACTGCTTCAGTCTGTATTTTAGGACACCAAAGCAAATTAAAACAACAACAATCAGGAGACACAGAGAGTATCCAACAGCAGTTATTGCTACTGAGCACTAGTAAAATGCAAACTGGGCATTAACTAATGGAGAGGAAAAAGTACAAAGTTGGAGCCTTCATTACCAATTCTGCTTATTATGAAAGATAGCTTCAAAATTCTAACTAGGTAATTATGTCACACAGGGAAAGGAAGCTATCCCGAGTCCTGCAGGATCCATGCTCAGGCTTATGCAACTCAATGTATTCAGAAAGGACATGGAAAAGGAGCAAACTCACAGCCTTCTAGTCTTCCCGACTGTAAAGTCATTCCGACTGTAAAGACAAGGACTGACCCCAAGTAACTGAAGAAGAGCCTTGCAGTATGAAGTCAGCAGACAATAGAATATCGTAAGAAAGGCAAACAAAAAAATTAGCTATAAAATGACCTCTGAATTCATTGCTTAAAAAAAAAAAACAAACAAAAAAAAAACCCAAAAAACAAACAAGAATGAAACAGGGGATTTCTGATTAGAGTTCCTAAGAACTGTAAGTGCAGCCCTTATCACTAAGTGAAAAAAAACTATTAGGAAAGCAGTAGAGAAACATTACATTATTATGTACATTGTATATACATATCTGATATGTACAGTATAAATCTCTGATATGACTGTATCTGCACTGGGTGTGTAATTTTTAAATATGTCCCTCAAAAACCTCTTTTTTCACCTCAGATCTCAGAGAAAAAAAATAGATCTACAGCCACACTGGAAAACAATTTTTAAGATTATCTTCCAGTCTTGTCTTTTCTCTCATGTATAGAAATTGTTATTTCTCTTACTAGAAATAACTGTATAATCCTAATAGATGACTTTTTAAATAGTATCTATATCCTAAAGCCAGTTGCAGACCTTTCTCACTAAAGCTCACCAAAAACAAGATGAACTGATAAAGTCTAACTTCTGTTTTCTCAAATTGATTATGGAAGAGGTAATATTAAAGACACCACTTGCTGCTAAAAAAAAATATTTTCTGCTAAGTATTCCCTCTCTTGCAGTACATTTAACACTTCTGTTATGCAGAGATGCCAGTTTTCCTTCACATCTCTGACAAAACGACTGGAGTAAGCATTGCTCTGAATTTAATTTATAATAGCCTGCTACCAACCATTAACAAGCTCAGACATAAAGGCAGCTAAATATGCTTGTGCAGAGACTTCGTAAATGCAAGACAGACCAGCATCAGCTAGACATAGGTTTACCATTTCAGACTGACCATAGCAGTAGCTCCACTAATCACAGAGATGAAAAGATATGCAGTCTGTCAGAAAAGGGAACAAAGACCTGTGGCTACAAGAGAAAAGCTCCCTGCTCACTGGGTTAGGATGCTTCATTTGCATTATTCGAAGCAAAAGCAGCGCTTGTCAGGAAGTTTTTCACCACCCATTCTCTTTCATTTCACAGTGGAATTAGGCGATATTATCTATAGCTAATTGTTTGAATTCTTAGAAAAGGCTGAGTAAGCAGTAACATAGGCTGGGCCATGCTGGTTTAACACAGCTTTGAAAAACAGAAGGTTAGGTCAGCACCATACTCGCATCCACAGCATAAAATAAACCCCTGACCTTTTGGTCAGGGAGCCACGTCAGCCTCTTCGAGGAAACACCATATCCAGAATGAATGAAACTCAGTATTGGGACCTAATTTTCTAGAGCTGCAGGACCAGTGGTTTTGCTCTCCCCAGGTAGACAGGCATCCTTCTGCTCCCTGAGGAAAAAACAGCTTCGATTTATGTACTGCTGTGAGATGGAGGTGACAAAGGATTTGATAGACGTTTGCGGTATTTACCTCAGAGCTCTACTAACTCACTGGTAAACAACTCGCTGCCACTTTCTCACTCATTTGTACCTGTCACGTGTCGTAGTCTTCACAGGGCTGAAATTTCTCTCACTTGTTTAAATGAGCTTATAGGGTAAAGACATGGTGGAATCTAACAGGTGTCACTCTGCAGTTAATCTATTACACACCTGTATGTTATGCCCTCCCTGAGTCAGTCCAAAGAAAAGGAAATAATTTCTGACTCGAGGACATCAAGCCCCCCCCTTGTGCCGTGCTTCACACCGGCAGCACATGTGCTCTGCAGACTGCTCAGCAGATCACGAAGCAGCATGGAAGCTTAGGAGGAGATGGACAAAGGAGTAAGACCGAAGCCAACACCCATACCTCAGTATGGGCCATCTCCTCCAGCAGCACTCCCGTCCCAGGAAATAATCACTGCTGTCCTTCCACTGTTCCATCACGGTGCTGTGTCACATCCATTCACCTCACACCCATTTCAGGGTACATACTGGAAAAGCCAAGAACCAGTAATTGTTGTCAAGGGCTATATCGTTCCGGATCTTTGGTTTCATCAAGGTGTTTTGCACTCGGAGGCAAGAAGGGGAAAGATATGCTTATTTTTGGAGAAGAAAGTACTCATGAAAAGTTTTGGGCTGTGTTATGCCAATAGACTTTATTCTGAGAACCAGACAGTCCCATTCATTCATCAGGATTACCCAGACACTAACACCAACAAGATTTCTCTTTTAAAAAAAACAAACAAATATTTGTATGAATGACACAAAAGGGGAAGAAAACAAAAATAATTCTAAAGTTAAACTAATAATAAATGCCAAATTTGACAGTGGATGAAAGCACTCAAAACCAAGACATGTAAAGCCATATGTGCAAACACTAAATATATCTTCATGAGCCAACTATTGTAATCTTCAGTACAAGAATGAGAAAATTCTCTATCCACATGACTTTTAATTTGTATCCCATACGTCACAGGCAAAATATATGAATATACGATTAATATATGATTAATAGAATGGATTAATTCAGAAACAAGATAAGTGGAGTTTTAGCTAGCTAGCTTTAGAGCAAAGCCTACAATAATACTGGACATAAACTACATTTCCTAATTTAAAAGATTGATGTTGAATTCAAATTCTATTTCACCCACAGCGAAAATGTTAATTCTAAACAGATGCACATACAAGGGCAAGATTCATAGATGATTCAGGCAAGATTCACTCTGAAAAGTCAACGGAAGAATCACAGAAGAGTTTAGCTTAAAGGTCTAAACATGGGTCACTGCTGCCTTTTGTAGAAAATGAAGAAATCAGCCTTCATAAGATGAAAGCAGCAGGTTTTACTCCTTCTCACCCTGCCATCTGTATTTAAAATCTAAGGATTTTTAAATAATTACCTGCAACTCCAGGCCAGGGTAGATACCCAAGTTTTGTGTGTGAAATGAAGTGATAAACATTTCAGTGTCCACAAATATTCAACAAGTATCATTTCACCTTTTACAAATTGAGTAGGTTTGGCACAGAAAAGACTTGGTAATGGTTTGCATAAACCATGTCAAAAGATAGTATTTTTTCTCCTCCTCCTGCCCATTCAGAGCCAGCTGAGGATACAGTGGGGAGAGGGGAAGAAGATAACAGAGAAGAAGCTGCATTGTATGCATTTCCTCTCACTTGACTTTCTCCCATACATTATTTACCCCAGGGGGCAACTTCACAAAGTTTAACAATATTAATACACCAAAGAAGACAGGTTAGTGTCCATATCACAGAGCTCTCTTACTATTCTCTCCCACTTCCAGCGTATTTTGTAATACTTTATAAAGTTTGCTTAAGGATCTTATACAGGCCTAAATCATACAGATTAAGAAAAGTGAACAGTTCAATCTCATCAGAAACTCATGGCCCATAAGTCTAGTACAGGAAACAAGAACAGCTTGGTTAGTTTATATTGCAGTGTGTGTGTTGGACATTTCAAAACTGTCACTTTCAAATACAATTTTAAGCACTTATTTTAATAACACTTGTCACATAACCTAATAGGAGAATTTTATTTGGTCAAATGCCTTTAGAAGAGTTTATGGAAAAGGTCTAGAGTTAGCTTGGGAACATAGAAGAGGTCAAGAGAAATAAACTTCAAGAGTTTGAACTACGTGCAGTCACCACTCGATAATCCTGTTTTGATGGAAATATCCACACTTCAATTTCACCTAAAGGAAATAACATCACTACTGTCTGGAGCAAGCTGACAAATGACTTCGTAAAGATTTCATTCTCCCTTTCTAAACATTGTCCTCCTCTGTTTCAGCATTTTCTGCACTTCAGAAGGCCAACCATGAGCACAACAAGAAAGCATTACTCCCACTAGTCCCATATATTCAAGAGCACAGATGTGAAAGCCATGCAAATCACAGGTATGTCCTTGATCAGACTGTCATTTAAAAACAGAGCACACAAAGTCTCCAGGACTCACTCCTGCCTACTTGAATCTGAGGGGTATGGAGAGAGCTGAGCTTAGCAGGAAGCCATGGGCTTTCTCATCTGCTTTCTTGGTATTTAGGAAACATCAAAGTTCATACCCCATTGTATTTTTGTCACTTTGAACACAAATTGTATGTAAACACAAATTGTATGTAAACACTTAAAAGCAGCTTTTCTTAAGGTGCCTTCCAGACAATTTTTACCAGAAGTTATTACCATCAAAAAATCCTGGAAGTCAGCATCCCACTTCTCAGGTCTCTCAAAAATAATTATCATCCCCCTGTGGAGCACATCAGTATCCATCTGAATACTACCTAGAAACGGCAGACTGAGAATACTACAGGAATTTATCTTCTAAAAGGATAGGCTCTGATAATCTCCATAACATTCAAACTCTTTATGGCCTGTAGCATTTAGGAGCTATATTTTGGTACTCACAGAACAGAGCTCTGCAGAAATGAAAACTAAGCTGATGGAAAAACTATCCAGTTGTAATAAGAAATAGGAACAGAAGTCACAAAATACAAGAAAATCTTTATTCTTTAAAATAGAAGGAAGACACTACCTAGATGCAAACTATTGGTTGGAGTTTCTTGGCCTGCGTGTTTACGTACAATACTAACATTTCACAAGTGCTTACGCTATTTTTTTCTCCCTCTGAAAATCCTATTTTTACTTCCTTGGCCTGTAAATATTAAATGCACCCTATAATGCAGGAAATGCTGCCAAATGTACTCCTGGGAAGAACATCAGGGTGATAAAGGTCTGGAAGTAATGTGGTGCTCAAACTAGAAGAATGTCAACATATTTGAATGAAACTGGACATAAGCCACAGTGAAATAAAAAAATTGAAACTAGTTTGGGGGGACAAGAAAGTATGCTTCTAGTAAAACCTTTTAATAGGGAAACTCGGCTGCTGAGAACATCAAACATTTCAGCTTTCCAAGAGGAAACATTACCTTTGTAAGAGACTTTCTTTCTCATGTCTGTCTCACAGGGAGTGGCACATTTCAGGCATTTGGAGCATAAAGCAATGACAACAATGCAGAGTCACATGAAGCTGTTCTGTGCCAGCTGTGTAAGCTTCCTGAAATTTCATTCACTAAAAGGTCAAGAACTTGCGTTACTGTACTCTAGGCCTTTTAGAAATTATTTGGAGTTCAACTGTCTGTAAGACAGTACTTTGGTTCAGTACAAAACTAACATTTCACCAATTTGCTTGGTAATGTTACATGTTGTTCACATATTTTGTGGTGTTTCTGGAACCAAGTGGCTTTCTACCTTTGGAAGAAAAAGTTTAGGCAGTATGATGGACAATCGCAATTACCTACACAAATCAGATTGTTTGCAATGATCCTAAACAAAGAAGCTATCCACCTTGAGAGTTATTAAAAAATAGTCACAACTCAGATTAAGTTCCTAAATATAAATTTAAAAAAATGAAGTCATCTAACCTGATATCATTAAGGATTTGGAAAATGGTATTCTGCTGAGCCTAATCCTAATGTGCTCAGCTATAAACAAACATATATAACCCAGAAAAATGTAGCCTCTGGCTTAAAAACAATCCTGTATTAAAGTCATAGGTAATCTGTCTTACATAATACTATTTGCATTTTGTAATCCTGTTAAAAATACTTGTGACATCAAATCAATGTCTTCTATTCACAAATGCAACATCCAAACCAGGAGTTGCACTCATATAGTAGAACTGCTTTTGGGTTTTTTCTTTATTTTGTGAGTAGTTCTTTTGTTGCATTTGTAGTATACATAAACAGCACAATAGTATGAACTGAAGTTTAATCTTTTTAGTGCAAACAAATTAAATTAGGAACTATCACCACTTGTCCTAGGAAATCAAACTAGAGCCTGGCGTTCCAGTTTGGTGAATTATTCACATCCATGGGGGATGGGATGGTAACACAAAGTTTTGTGATTAATAGAGCAGATTATAACTTCAGGGTGGGAAATTATATTAAATCTTATGCTAATTCACCTCTCCCACTTAAATTCTGAACAGCAGTTCAGTTTGTAGCACCAAAAAGTCACAGGATGTAGGTAGATATCCATATACTCTACACAAGTCCCGATGCAGCCTTGGGATTTCCTGAAAAGTTGACTTCATTCATCCCCCGGTGCACAGAAGCACATATTCTGGGTAGATAAACACTTACCGCCCATGTAACACTCTACAACTCTCTAAATAGATGGGATTAAGCACCTGAAGTCCAGGAGAATTGGAAAAGTCAGAGGTGATGGGGATCACAACGAGTTCTGAGAAGCAGAAACTGTGATACTCCTGCTCACTTTCTCCTCAGCCAGACAGTTAGAGCACAAACTTAAGGATGAGAGATCCAGCCTCACGTCCCACATGAGAGAAGCTGTTTGAGCAGGGCTGCTGATGGTTTATTACAAAATACAGGCTCATTAGGGACCAGGAACTAGCATACCAGCTCTCCCAGTCGTTCACTGTTTCACGGGGGCTCAGAGCAGATGGAAACTTTCACATTGCATACCCTGGGTGCTGGCAGTCACCACACAGAGAACAGAATTGACTGAGAACCCTGTGAAGGTAAGCAAAAAAAACCCCAGAACCAAGATCTCTTCTGTGCTGTGATCACTAGAAAGACACCATTCTTCCTTCCAGTGCTTCTGAAATTTCCACCCACAGAAGGGCTACAGGCAGACTTGTTATGAAATGGAGAGTGAAAATATAGGAGAACTAGAGAGTAGTTAAGGTTGGAGAAGACTTCTAGAAGTCACTTGGTTTAAACACTTGCCTCCCACCCTGTTCAGCACAGGAAGAAATTCAAAGTTAGATAAAATACCCTTAATGCTTTTTATGAAAGACAGACAAGCACCTTATTGGAGTGGTCAGAGAGTTCTTATTTCTCATCATGAGGTAAAATGCTAAAAACAAAGCTGTACTGGGCAGGCTGGGTTGCTACCTTAAACTCAGCTGTACCAGTACTATTTGGTGTCAGTTAAGAGGATAGGATTTAGCTCTTACTATATACAAACACTAATATAGTCCTACATTTACAATTATGTTCAATTCATATGTTCACACTAACATTTCTCAGAAAGATATCTTAGAGAGTTCAGTAGGTTTCCAAAACCTGAGCTGGTTTAATTTTAAATCTGAAGTTCTCTTTAAATTTGCAAACACAAGTGCTTCATGTCCTACCACATCTGGCATTCAATTAGCCTAATAACAAAGATCCATCTAGCCCAAGGTCTCATATCTCTGACAGCAGCTAAAAGCAGATACCCATGGGAGAAGGATACATTTGTGGCAATACTCTCCCACCTCATCAACTGAAAGCTCAGAAGCTTACTTGCAATTTCCCACTGCTTGGCTCTACTGCTATACTGTCTTGATGAAGTAGTAACATTTTTAAGACATTGCTCTCATCAGAATAAAATTTAGAGGCTATAGCATGATATTTGAAACATTACATGCTGTTAATGGCAATGGTGTACTGTTAGGAATAGACAGTATTATAGAAGCTACACTTAAGGCATACTATGCTTCCATAAAAAATGCAAAAAAACCACACCATAAACTTTTTCAAGTATGTCTTAGTTACTTAAACTTGATTTTACTACCAGATTATGTCCTAAAACAATATAGACTATATTGTGGCAACGTCTACAGAATTTATAATTGTGGAGGGAAAAGAAAAAAAAAAAAAAGAATTAAATTCAAGTGCATCCTCTACTTAGAGTCCCAGGTATCAGGACTGTGGATATCCAGCACTTCCTTCACCAGGTCCCAGCACAGCCCAGGAACTGTTCAGCAGAAATCTCTCAAATCAGTCCCTGCTGACGCCATGCAACATGGTAACCAACTACAACAGGGCAGCTGGCAAACATGACCTCTCCAGTTGGGAATTGTGGACAACCCCTGAAGTTTCCCCAGGCAGCTCCTGCTGTGCATAGGCTAACTGATCAGGGTTGTCTGTATGCTTAAATGTATGAATAGCAGCCCAGGTTGAGAATCCGACATGACTATTCCTGGTGATGTGGCAGTCTCCTGTACATATGCAAAAACAGCCAGGAAACGCTTCATACAGAGCTTAACATAACCGGGAGAAACAGATCGTGCATAAACAGCAGAAAATATTTTGTGGAGTCTCATCCAACCCAGCTGAAGAGACTCCCATTACTATCCAGTAGAGGACTATCAGACCCTACTTGAGAGATTGGATTCCCCAGATGAGCATTACCCAATGCGAAAGAAACCAATTAGTTTTCCCATCCACCCTTTAAGGAAACATCTGTCTGACTGTGCAAAAATATCAAGAAAGTTATTTGGAGAAAAAGGATTACACTGTCTTTTTCAAAGAAAACACTCAGTTTCTTCCCAAGATTTGCCTACTTTGCATCTGTGTGGCTTCCTGAATGGTTTCCAGATTAAAGCTTCTGGCATAATATCTAGAAATACTTATTTTATCGAAGTTGCACTGAACTAAATGACAGAAAGTGTTCAAAAGCCCAATTCAAGCTTCAGAATAATCCTAGAGGCATTACTCCCATTTTACATAGAGGGCAGACCAGAAAAATCCCAGAAGATTTTCATGTAATCTTAAAATAATGACACCAGATGTAAAAATAAGACTCCATACATTTCTCACACATTTTTCTCTGAATTTACTGTTTCACCAATGATCCTGTAAGTACTTTAAAATGCTACCTACACAGGACTAGAGCAGAATTTCCCGAGTGAAACCAACCCAAGTTTGCTTTTATTTTTATTTCTTTATATACACCGTTAAGTGATTCCAACAGTTTTCCTTAGAACCTTTATACCATGACTGTCTTGAATTGATAGTGATGGGTGACAGTATCTCAGGCACAGGAAACTCCTTAGAAACAGCTGGAAACTGGTGCTGATGCACCATACAGTAAATGCTTCACAAGGTATCATTCCCACCTTCATTTCATTTCCCTCCCTCCACAACCTTAAACAGCACACTTAATTTTCAGTTATCCAAGGCAGTAAAGGGGTTGGATAATCAAGAAAAAAACTCATAAGGATAATACACGTGTACATGTATTGAGCTACAGAGGAGCACTCAACAGCATGTGGTGCCAAAGAGGTCAGTTATACTCTTGACTGTGAACAGACACAAGTCTCTTGACTAATACTTACCTCGGATCAGATCGCACTGCGTAAGTCTCCTGCTTTCTGACCTAAGCTTGCTCACAGGAAGCCAATTTGGGCACTTCTACGTTTATACTACAGTTAACACATAACCTGAAAAATAAATACAAGTAATTTAAACTTAGTAGAAACTACATCTTGGAAAATTAATAGAAATACATACCACATCAGTAGAACACAACTCTGTCTAATATATG
>JAOXNG010000001.1:31293411-31307575 GCA_028566535.1 Scolopax minor | reverse complement strand
CCGATCTAGTGGAGACCAGCTCTAGATGTTTTCTTTCCAGTCAGGTCAGCCCTCGCGGGAGCGCGTCCTCTCTCCCCTCACACTCACCCTCCGCGCGCCGCCCTTTGCCACAGCCGCGCGCCGCCGACCAAGCGAGTGCCTGCTCTTACCGCCTTTAAATCCCCGCGAGGACCCTGGCCACGCCCCCTCCGCGCCTGATTGGTTGCCGCCGACTTCCTGGTTCCGGCTGGGGCTGGGAGTTGGGGAACCCCTCTGTGCAGCGCTGTCCTGCCCCCGCATTTTTCTAAATCTAATCTAAACCTGAAGAATTTCAGCTCCCTGCTCAGTCGCTTCTCCGTGAAACTTTGCTGAGTTTCACTCCGTGAAAGGTGACTGGAGAGTCGTGTTCCTTCCCGCCTTCCCCAAGCGGGACACTGCAAACCCACTGTTGCTGCAACCCAACTGGATTGAGAGGGCACTCTCTCTATCCAAATGATGTCTAAGACAGTGAATTATTTCGCTGTTTAAAGTGCAGCTTCTGAGAATGAGGTCAAGCAGGTGTCTGGAGCAGAGTCCCTCCCTCAGCCATCGTGCCTGCACCTACCAGTCTCCTTTTGCTCCAGCCCATTGAGCTAGAGCAGTGTGCAAGCCTTCATCCTCCCAACGTCAGCTGCATAGTGGAAATACTGCACCAAAGACTGAAAACTCTGTGTTTCAGAGGGGGAACAGAGAGGCAGTATGATTTTCTCTTGCTCTCATGCTCTCCAGCCGCTCTGCCAAATATCTCCCACCAGCAGGCAGAACGTGGGACTCCTGAAGAACACACTCAATAGGGAATTCGGTTCTGGTCCAGGTATTCCATCAAAACTAGTTTTCAAATGATGGAAAATTCATTTTGATCACTTTTTTTTTTTTCCCTGATAAAGTGTCCTTTACAGGACGTTTTTTATTCTCAAAGAAAAAGACATTTAAAAATATACTGAAATTTTTCTCTTTGTAAATTTGGCCATTAGTTTTCTTGAGAGTTGTAATTTGAACATCTTGTGCCTCTGATTTCCTCTACATTTTGATTCTTCAGCTGAAGTTTGTCTATTCAAATTCACTGTCACTTAGATTTCTAATAGACATTGCAGTATCTCATTAGGAGAGACATCACTGTAGTCTGGCCAAGGAGTTTCATCCATATGGGAGAATCAGAAGCTCAAATGTAGAAGTCCCTGGAGGCAATGTAGAAGCATGTGTGAAAGAAAAAATCAAGTTATCAGATTAAAGCCTTTGTCATCAATGCCTAAATTCTGTTTTCTCATACAAATCATTTCCAAGCAGAAAAATGCATAGTGTACAAGTTCAGTCTTGAAGAGAATGGCTATATTATTGAAACTGGCACTGCACCATAGTTTCTGGTTATCTGGTGTTTGTTTTGTTTTGTTTTGTTTTGTTTTGTTTTGGTTTTGCTTTGCAGTGTTTTGTTACCAGCTTGGGAAAAACACAGTTCAGAAAAAGGATTCAGGTTCTTTCTTAAAAATTATTGGTTTATGTTTTGCAGTACAGTTAAGAAGAGTCAAAGGCAATGTAATCTATTATTTCTGTATAGATTTATTAGAGGGAAAAAAAAAAACAAAAAAACCCTAGTGTAATGAAAGGAAAATCTCAACATGCGTTTTGCATTTTTGCAGTATATTTTGATAATTCTGTTATTCTACAGAACTGCTGCTGTATTTTCATAGCCAGTCCAAGTTCAGATACTTGTAAATAGTAAATACAGAAGTCAGAGGTGTCAGGTGATAATCTCTTTAATCTTTCAAGGAAATGATGCTGACAAATCTTTAAGATGGTGCCAAACTAACATTCCACCAATTTCACTTTGATCACTTAGTTCTGACAATGATAATGCATTATTGGGTCAAAAAAACCGGCTCCTGTTTCAGTGGTGTTGGGAGAAGACTGGCAGTGAGATGAGGACACCCAAGTTGGAACTGGCAGAGTTTATTATGCGAGGCAGACACGGCATGCAGACATGGCTGCACTGTCTAATGCCCAAACACATGGCCAAGATAAAAGTGTCCTCAAGGGCTTGTGAATGTGAGCTATTCTTGGCTGAAGAGTATCATGAGCAGACAAAGGCAAAGCAAGTAGATCCAGCTACTTAGTTCTTTCAGTCAAATCCAGTTTGGGTTGGATTCCGCAGGGGAAAAAAAAAAGTAAGGAAAAAAGAACAAAACAAAGCTAAACAATTTTTAAAAAGCAAGACATTTTTTGTCCTCATAAAGTAGGGATTTGGATCTGAATGCCCTGGGTATCTACAGGAAACATTTGTGATTGTAAACCAGATAATTCATAGATGTAGTAAAACAGGATTGCAAAGGAAAACAGTTCAAAGGGGAATTGTATTACTTGTAGTAATTTATTTACTACTGTATTAGCTGATCCATCTAGACTGAAATTGAAAGGAAATTTCACTGTTAGAAAATCAGAAATAAAATGATATAATTTATGCCACTACATCAAAACTCCAACTGCTCTTCAAAAACCCACCCCATCAGTCCTATGTGTGCCAGCCCCAGGCCCCTCTATGCTCTCATGGTCCCAGGTAGAGGCTCATGACCTGCGATACAGTTCCCAAACTCTTCCTGCCCTGATCTCTTGCAGAGGTACCTCAGGCTGTCTTCACTTTACCTCTTTGAAACAAAGGGATAGAAGCTGTGTCTTTTTCTTGGGCTTATATGATGTTCCTGTCATCTCCTTAAGAAGGCAAATTTTGGACATCTTTACAAGCCCTCTGTAAAATTTCCGTTACTTTGCACTTCATTTCTTCAGAAATTAAATGAAGAGTAGGCTTTGTGTGCAAGGTAGGCCATACCCACTCCCTCTTCCTTCCTTTTCTTGACAACACAGCAGACCAAAGCATATGTAGGTCATATAAGCAAAGCATAGTACCAGTAAATCATAGCAACTAATTTAGCAAACCTCTTTGTCATCCAGTTTTGTAATGAACTTTGGAGGTAATTAAAGTCTAACCAAAGGCTTCTTGAATTTCCATCCAAATGTTGCCCTAGAAATGCATTGCAAAAATATGTTCAAGTTCTATTGTATTAATCAAATTTTTTTTATATCTTGACTGACACTCTGAAAGAACTTCAGAATTGTGTATTTGTTTCTTGCATCCATTTCAGTATACTTACCAAAAATTGTTAAAAGTATATGTTACCCAAATCTCCCAAATTCTGAGTTAAGCACACAGGAATTGGTAGAACTTTGTGGAGGAAACATTTCAGTACCACCTGGTAAAGGAGCTCGAAAAAATGCCAAACAAAACCATTTGACTTTGAAAATATATGAAAATTATGGCTGGATGGTTGGATACAGCTAGAGACAGACATGACCTTTCATCTCAGTAACCACTTTTCAAGAGAACTGATGCAGTAACAGATATCAAAACCACATACAAGAAAAACTTGATATTATTGTCATCATCATAGTCATTGTCATCTTCATCATCATTATTTAAATGAAATCAGCATTAACCTACAGTAAGTTTTAAAACAAAACATAAGCTTGGCACAATGCAACATATGTAGACCAGTTCTGAAGTTGAAATAATACAAAAGGCATAATACAAAAGGTCAACAGTAGACCAGTTCTGAAGTTGAAATAATACAAAAGAGATAAGAGAAATGCAACTCTTATCTCTGATGTCACTATTTTATTTAGTGAAAAGATACAGATATTTTCTTTGTTTCCAAGACTATTGTTCTGTGCACTGAATTCCATGAAGCTATGCAAAGATGAATTTTGGCACAAAGCATTAAAAATTTGTTTCTTATTTGTACATTGAGTTGTGTATATATTAAATAAAAACTGTTGCTTTAAGATGCTGGCCTTGTATTCCTCAGCTTATTCTTGAGTTCAGTTATTATCTCTATGACCACCTTTGAAGAAATAATAGGAATAAATTATCTGCTAGCTATCACAGTATATTGGAAATATTTGCCCATGTCTCTAAATGTGTTAATAGATGTCTGGCCTCAAATGATTTAATGCTGAGTGGCTTCAGCTTTTAACTTACTGATGGGAAAAATTGTACTTCATCATAGAGAATACAAGCCTTCTGGCAAGCACAGTCACGATGTGAACACACTACTTATTGATACATTTAATAAAAATTCCAGTCTGCTGGCAATGTGATTCATATTCTTGAACCTTTGTTGACAAGACGGATGCAATCTCATGTTCTGAGATGGCATGTGTTCAGCTGTATCTATCTGTTCACAAAAAATATGTTAGCAAAACCTGAGGAAAGAAATCCTTATTTTCCTCTTAGCACCTGGGTATCTTGCAGTTTAATACATTTGCTGTGAAAGAAGAGATTAAACTCCGCTGTAGCATTTGGGCTTGATTTGTGTTTTCATTCACAAGAGAAGTAACACTGGATTGTATGACACTTACATGTTGACTGTATCAAAGGAATGACATGATGGAAAGTCAAACACCTAGAGCTCCAGAAGTGCTTGAATGTTGGTATGCACATGTTTAATACATGAGTTAATGACATGGAGCTGCTATAGGGTGTTCTGCTTCTGCTGCTGCAGATCCTGGATGGAGCGTGCCCAGTATATACACAGTTTTGGGAAAATTTCCCTGCTAAAGTCTCCCTGATAAGGATGTGGAAGACCAAATAGGAGCAAGGAGTAAGATGTCATAAAAATTCCCTCAGAGTGCACTAAGAGTGCATACTGGATGGCTAAAGCATATTGTGTTTATTTAGGCTGAGAACAGTGATGACAACAGATGAGCAGAACTAGACCACATGTATTATTAACAAGGCTGTCTGCCCATGGGCCTAGGCACACAAACAGGCAGAGTGATCAAGAAGTATCTTAGGTGTTGTCCATCTTGGAGGCACCAGCACAAGCTTATCCTTAGCTACTTCTAGTGCATTTTTTGTGACAGATCAGTGCACTGAACATTCAACTGGACAAGAACACAATAAAGCAAGTGATTAGTGCATGGAAGTTGACAGCATTGCTTAGTACATACAGCCAAATACACAGGCGAGTCCTACCAGAGCACCGCTGGCTATTTCGGGAGCCCAGAGGGTGTTCTACCCAACATCCCCCATCTCCACCTCTTACTCATTCTGCGGGACTGAAAGTAGGAGATGACAGAGATGATTGCATCTCTGCAACATATAAACATATAGGCATATCAACATCTTTATCTTTTGACTGCTTTTCCCCACATTGTCACCTTAGTTTGATATTTTTGGTAGAAATTCCCTAATAATTCTGTAAAAGAAGGGGCTTACCCTATGACAGAGGTTTTGTTCTGCTGAGAATGAGACAGTTAAGCTCATCTTACTTGCAATTTAAGCAAGGACTGTCTCTAAGCTGTGAAGTGTTGAATTTTGTTTTTAATTACCTGGGGACATTATAAAAAATACATTTTCAGTCACTGAAATGGAGGAAGCAGACTGACTGAATACCTGACTTATGTATTAATTCAGTAGGTTCAGGGTTTCCTTTAATAAAGATTCTTTTCCATAAATCAAAGAAGATGAGAGGAATTTCATAAATGTAAAATTATGCTAATCCTACTGAATTTTAAGCTGTCAAGGCTGTAAAGTGGAATTGATTCATTGATAAAAGACAAGGAGTTAACTTGAGACTTTGATCAAAAGAAATACAGTATTTTATGTGCATTATCTGTAATATATCTGGAGGCAAAAAAGGACTATCCTTAGAATGCTATTGAATACTGTTGTAAAAATCAATTACTAAGATAAGTCCATCAGTTTACAATAAAGACATCTGTGTCAGAAATAGACAGACGTGTTCATATGTTAAAATTTAATCTTGTGGTTTGATACAAACTGCACAAGTTGTAATACTCTTGATTTTTTCTATACTCCTCTCCAAAACTGAAATATTTTCTCTGCCTTCAGGTTGAGAAATCAGACAATTACAAATTTGTACATGCATTTGTGTCCTGGAAGGGAAATGTAGAGTAGATTCAGGCAAAAATCTCAGAACTGAAATGCATTCAAACTGTTCATCAAGTTCATCATCATTAACATCTGTAAGAGAAAAAAATTGTACAAGCAGTATTATTTTTCCTAGAAATTTCACTACCTCTGTTAACACTAAACACTATGAAAATATAGTGTAAGTATGATATGTAGCTAGAAAATGTCACAAAATATACATAACCTTCAAAGTTAATGTTTTGGCATTGTATAATTTCACATTGTTATCAAATGATGGTCTAGTGTGTAATAATGAGAATGGGAAAATAGGAATGAAACTACTTCTTCAAATTTTACTCTGAAAATTATTTTAAACTTTGCCTCCTTAAAATTCTACTCTTCACAGAATGCCCCAGAACTCTATAAATTAATAAGTTAGTTTTTAAAATTAAAGGTATTTCAAAATGTCTCACTCCTCTGGTGTAAGAGGCAATGCAAATGATTTAGATGAGTGTTCATTAGTAGCACAAACTTTTACACTTCATTGTGTTCCCCAGGAGTTGCTGCATGCTCAGAATGTGAATGATCATCCAGAGATGAAAGTGCTCAATGTATCACATATGATAGACATCAGAAAAATGTCTTGGTTAGAAGAAAATCTTATCTGAACCTATATTTGAAACCAAGTGCATATACGCCTTCAGACATAAAAACAAACTCTGCATTCAACGTGAAAGCAAATTGGAGGAGAAGGTACTTTAAAAGCTTATTCATGTGCTAGGCTATTTAGGACTAGAACACTTGCCACAAGATTAAAAATCAGTAAAGTGCAAACATGATTATTGCCTAATCCTAGAACATCCCTATCTACAAGTTTGTCACATCTATCTGGTTTAAAGTGAGGTTTGGCAAAAGGTTGCATGATGTTAAAAACTGTGGTTTCCTTTGTTGTTTCCAGAGAGAATGGGGCTATTTCTCCTTGGGTAGGCTTTTAAGCAATGTTGTCAAACATCTTAATGTGTCACATGCAGAACTATGTTTATGAGCTATGACCATGCTATTTGATGTTAACCCAATGGCCATGCTTGCTACAAGTTGTTCAGTTGCTGTGTAATTGAGTAGCACTTTTGCAGCCTGCCTCAATACCAAGCAAATACATTTAAGGAAGCATAAACTATAAAAACCAGACAGTTACTAAGCAAGCTTTCTGCAGCAGATATGGTACAGAACAGCAAATTGTAACAGAGGAATGAAAATATAGGTTTGAGGGTCAGTGAACAACGCCAATTTGTATGACACAATTACTGAAGCATTTGTGCTAATTTTTTCTTACCCCCCCGAGAACATCTACAGACTACGTAATAACTACTAAAGTTCACAACTTGTTCCTTGGCAGATAAACAGTTCCAATTTTAAGCTGCTTACATGACTGTTTTTTTGTTTGGTTTTTGGGGTTTTTTTTGTAATGTCTGAGATTTGAAATTGAACAATCTGGTACCTCTTCCCAAGCCTTGCTCTTTTTTTCTGAAGTTTGGAAGAGTTCTGTTTGAAACTAAAGTTTCAATGACTGAATCATAACTTTGAAGCCAACAAGTATCTAGTGGGTGACAACAAGCTGCCACCTTTTAGGGCTTCTAATCTAGTCTGTCTGAAGACATCAGGATTCAAGGTAACAGAAGAATCTGGAAGAACCTTTGCAAACTGTCCTTGGGGGCTGCTCTGGTCCCTGGCACACTCTACATGAGATCTGGAGGAAGGGGTGATCTCAGAATCACAGAATGGCAGGGGTTGGAAGGGTTCTCTGGAGATCATCATGTCCAACCTCCCCTGCCAAAGTAGTTTCACTTAGACCAGGTTGGACAGAAAAGCATCCAGGTAAGTTTTGAATATTCACAGCCTTTCTAGGCAGCCTGTTCCAGTGCTCTGTTATCCTTTAAAGTAAAGAAGTTTTTCCTCATGTTGAGGTGGAATTTCCTGTGTTTCAGCTTGTGCACATTGTCCCTTGTCTGTCTGCAGGCTTCACTGAATAGAGTCTGGCCCCATCCTCTTGACACCCACCCTTTAGATATTGATAAGCATTGATGAGATCCCCTCACATTCTTCTCTTCTCCAGGCTAAACAGACGCAGGTCTCAGATTTTCTTCATAAGAGAGCTGCTCCATTCCCTTGATCATCTTTGTATCCCTCTGCTGGATCCTCTCTAGTAGTACCCTATCTTTCTTGAACTGGGGAGCCCAGAATTGGACACAGTACTCCAGAGGTGGCCTCACCAGGGCAGAGCAGAAGAAAAGGATGACCTTGACCTGCTAGCCACTCTCTTTTTAATATACCTCTTATTCTTATCACCTGTGCTATGAATAAAGACTTTTTAAAGTCTTTTAAAGATTATTATACTTCATCAGTCTCAGACAAGATACCAAAACATGACTGCCAAAGAACAACACTTCACCAAGAATTAATGCTAGGAAGTAAATCTCTTCCTGTGTTCATCAGCTACCTATGGTGCAAATGCTACTGTGAAGTTTCCTATATCTTCATGTTGCAATGCAGTATGATAGATATACAATCTCTATTTTAGATACCCATAGTTGTATGGTTAAAGGAAGAGGCCAAGATACATGAAATCTTAGCCAAAAAGAAACAGCCTTTGAAGTGTAAGCCTTTAAAAGAACAGCTTGTTTATTAAAGAACAGAGATTAGTTACAGGTACAATTTTAAATAAAAATCAGTTTTTCTGTATTCTCATTCTTAGAGCTACTTGTGTTTGTCCTGAATATGAAAATAATGGCACTGAAATGGGTAAGAAAAAAGAAGAAATGAGGTGGGAGAAGTGAGAGCCTTAAAAGTTTGTATTTAATAAAGATGGGAATACAGTCATCATGGAGAATAAATAGAAATGGTACCAAGGATACAAATGTGTGCACTTCCTCAGATGTTCCTAGCTTAACAGCTTCAGATATAAGCTGTCTTGTGAATTTCATTAGTTTTGTATATGTTTATTTGGAAAAGCATGTTGGTGGTTTATTCTGAGAAATTTGTCATATGGCAACAACATTAATTTTTTTATAAAGTGTTCTTAAATGAGAACTACAGCAAGTTTTAAGTGTGAAGTTTGTAGGGTTGTCTCAGTTCTGATTTTAATATGCTAACAAGCCAGCATACATCAAAGTAACTGGTTGTTAAGCAAAGGTGCCAATATATCATCCCTATTTTTATTAAGCATGCCATACTTGTCTTATTGAATGTCAATTAAATGAACGGAGGCTTCTCAAAGTAATAAGGATCCAATTACACTTTGAGGGCTTGTCTCTGATCTTTGTTTGAAGAAAGTGAACTGTGAAAAGCAGTTTTATCCCTGAATTGATCGTGAATGTGCTGTGGAATGGTGGTCAAGCATGTGGTTACTTGGGGAAAGTGGGAAGGCTTGAGTAAGCACTCATGAGGCAGGAGCAGATGTCTGCCATCTTCCGTACCCCCATACTGAATTATTCCTCAGATTTGAGAAAAGGGTTGCTTTTAACTTTCCTTTAACATTGGCAGAGAAATGTGTATTATAGTTTGTAGCTATCATAAGAAAGGAATTTATTGGGGGTTCCTGCGAATCCCTCATTTGACACTCTAGAGGAGAGTGTGTACAACAAAATTGTTGGTTTTGTCAGAGAGAACCAAATCCATCAGAGAATTTGGTTCAAGTTAGATGAAAGGTTTCAGCTGAAAACATGTAAGAAAAAGAATTGCAAAACATCAAAATGATGAGTTTTTAATTTAAAAATTATCAACTTATGAAAAAGTAAATAGGGATTCATCTGCAAAATGACACATGATGGCTTGTTTTCAATTTTCTGTTTGAATAAATTAGAAGAATCTTTCCATTTTGAATTGTTCTCAATTTAATATTTTTGTCGCTGTCATATCCATTATTGAAACAGCTCTGCCTCTTGGAAAATAGTTGGCCTGATGTGCTACCAAATACGAAAGGACTGGGTATGCCACAGATTTTGGAAGAATGCTCTGAGATCTATGTCTGGGGACTCACTGTTCGGCCCTCATACCATCTTTTGAAATGATCACAGGGATGAGTGAGGAGTCTGCAAATACAGATGGTGCTATAACCCCTTTATAACTGTACGTCTGTGTCAGATTTGTGTCTCCTTTATGGTGTTACAGTCTACTACACTGCTGAAGTATATTTCTGCAAGATATAGTGTTCTTCTGCATAGCTATTAAAACCTATGCTATGCGAAAAAGAATTACAGGCTAAAAATTCTGGGGTTCAGATGTATATCAACAGGGAGGTAATAACCAGGCAACATGACTGTTGAATCATAAATATCTCATGGAATAAAAAAACCTCCACATATAAATAAAGCATTTATTTTTTGAAATTTGTCATACCAAGTGGCACGCTTAGCTATAAGAACTGAGGATTCCAGCTATATTTAGCACATGGGTACTTCACAGTGTAATAAAGAAAATGACCCGATACTCTTCTCATAGAAAATGTACCCCAGAGGAGACAGCATAGTTCAAGAAGTTACTTCAGGTTGCTAGGGGCTTGTCCAGCAGAGAATGCTGCAAAGATCATAAATTTCATCAATTCTCTTTTTGGCTCAAAGCCCTCTGTTTGTAACTAGGCAAGACCTACGGATAGGGAATTTAAGGAAGGTAATTTATTCTATTTTTCATGGTCGGTTTTCTAAGACCATAATACTTGTATATTATATTTCCCAAGCATACTTGAGTTAGGCCAATATACAAACAGTCAAGAAGTTAATTCCTATTTTATATTTCATTGTGGCTTCATCTTTACTTTTGCTTCTAAACTAGAGTTATGTGATGTATTTTTGGAATACTGCAAAGTTCTGACAATCTAGTGGAAAACCTTTTATGGATTCTTTACACATATTAGTTTTTTGGGGTTGTTTAGTTTTTCCTTTGTTCTCAGATTTCAATTTATGCTATTTCTATTTACCTTTAATTTTTGTCAGCAAGGATTTTAACATGACGGGAAGATTGTTCTGTTTACATTCTTAGAGCTAGTTCATAGTTAGTGCTGACCTGCCATTAGTGCACTGCTAGAACAAAGGTTTAGTGAATAAAACAATCGCTCAACTCTCTGAACTCATCCGTTGTGTCTGATTGTCTGAACCTGGCCCACACAAGGTCATGCTACCTTGCTCTTGGTATGTATTTTGGAACCCAGCATCTAATTTAGGCCATAGCTCTACTCTTTAATGTGGGAATGTTTGACTTTGGTCCCATTCCTTGGTTCAGGTACAAGCCCAGCCACATCTGAATATGGCAGTGGGAGGAGAACACCATATTCTCCTCACCCTTTCTGCCTCCATGCTAATGTCCTTGTATCTACAAATAAGCGAAGTGGCTGTGCTGCCCTCCAGCCTTTCCCCAGCCTGGATGACTGGAGAATGAGGCTGGTGAGGGTACATCAGCCCTGTGCCAGAGATGCAATAGGAGACCCAGCTGGGAGGTCTCATATGTAGTTGGGGGGAGGACAGAGCACAGGTCAGAGTAGGAGCCTATTTTGAATGTTTGGAGATCATCTTCTGAGAAATCACTTTCCTATTAACTACTCAGACAGCCTATGCAGATTATCTGACTAATCTAGTTATCTAAAGCTACCCTGTGCTACTTCTCTGCTACACACAGAGTGATATAATTCTTTGAAAAGAGGTCTCAAAAATGTCGAAAATTACAAGGTGGAAAAGGGATTACCAGGCATGGCATCTTGAGGGGTCCATATAAGCCCTGAGTGGGTTAAATTAATACCATTGGTGTTAAAACTGAGCTTTGGATAGCAGGACATTCTTGTCTGGAAAAGACTAGATGCTTAGCGAGAAAGGTCCCGACAGGGTAGATAGACAGAATATTTGTTTTCTTTAACGTGAGGAAGACAGCAATAGAAGCTGAACCATTTATCACTAATTGTCTGACAAGTAGGCTAGAATTTAACAAAGGGAATAAAATGGCTAACATCCTTGTGACAATCAAGTGACAGATTATTTCTTGTCCTTGTCCTTGTTTCTTTGAGATAGGTTTGTGAACAAAGGAAGTGTGATAAATGATTTAAACCTTTATTTCATTTAAACATTAAATATTAATGGGGTTGGTGATTCATACATTAAGATCTTGCCATTCTAAACCATTTCCTTTTTCCAGTACTTTGAGGAAATGAAAGGAAGATCATAACTTTATGGACATTTTAGGTAAAAAGTACTCCAGGAACTTTTAGAACTTTTTATTTTGACAGTATATGTGCCAACGATCATTTAGAAGTATCTCTCCCATTTATTTATGGTATTTCTACTGTGTCTGCTACATAAAACTTCAAAGAGATTACAATTAAGTCTGTTAATAAAATATATTTCTGATGTATTTAAAATAAACAGCTCAACAAACTTGACAACTGGCCTTTGCACATATCTTAACAACAGGCAAGTAGAAAACAGTGAGTTTCTTTTGTGTTTATTACTTGAGGAAGCTGCTGGAAGTGGCTTTGCAGCCATATCTGGGAGCTCTCTCTTCTTTGCTTGGAGTTGTGTCTCTGGGGATCCATGTGACGAAGAGATCAGCCAGGCACCCCAGGGACAATCCCAGTACCCCAACGTTTGGACTAAGGCTGTGGAGCACTGCTTGGCCTGCATCTGGGGCTCAGTTTCCACACCAAACTTGTGGTATCTCCCCACAGATTTTACTGGCACCTTCACAGAAGTTTCCCTGAGGCTGCTTATGAGGCTGTCATATTGCTCATCAGATACGATCTGGCAGCTCAGGTGCTGTGTCAGCAGCACTTGCAGGGCAGCCTGCACAACCCACCCTGGGCTCAATGACCTGAATAAAAACTGATGTTGGATGGGAGTGTGGGTATATATGGGGTGTGTGAACAAGGTACCACAAACTCTATGAGAGGGTGTCTGCCCAGCTGACGATGCTAAAGAGGAGGAAAAATGCTGGCCAGATTAAACAGGAACCAGGGAACTATGAAGAGACTTTTGAGACAACAGAGTCAGTTTGGGAAGCAGTATAAGCATGATGATTCATAACAGTGGGGAAAAACCTTGGAGTGGGGAATGGAGCAGTAGTGTAAATCTGGTTTGACACTATCATCAGAAGCTGCCTCACCAGCATAGTGATACCTGCATCAGCCTGATGGCAGATTCTCCCCTTTGGATGTGATGAGCAAGCTGCACCCATCAGCTGGAGTGACAGCATGGGGTGCACCAAGCAAGGTCCCACTCCTGGGGCATACTTGTGAAAGGACATCTCACAAGCTTTGAATTAAGGGGCTGTAGGGAGAAGCATGGCATGTGGAACACTCGCATCTGCTGCAGGAGGGAGATGCAAGTCAGGGAACCCCCAGTCTCAGGAGAGTCTGGTGCATATAATGCACGTGGGTGAGGGCATGTGGGATGTGTGTGCAACCAAGTGCATTTGGGTGCTGGTGTGTATCAGATGGACCAGAACTTTTTAGTATTAGTCACAGAGGAGTGTTTAGAAATGTATAGGTCTATCATAACATCTTTGAAGTGTCTGGTATTTTGGTGTGTCAGTTGTATTGCTGGTATTGATTTTGAGTGGTATTGACCCTGAGCTCACTGACTGGCAATTAATTGTGTAGCTTTGGTCTTGGTTTTATTTAAACTATGTGTATTGAACACCTTTTCCCCATGAAAAGTGTCTGTCAAGAAACAGCATGGTCACTGTATAATAGTTGAGCAGGGTCCAGAGGTGATGTGATGACAGAGGGGATCCTCCAGAACATTGAAGATGTCTCCTTTCAGCTAATCCTGTATTCGTCATGCCTCCTTGGTGAGGGTGGGAAGGAAAGACTGTGCGGTGGCTACCTGCAGGGCTAAGGTATCCATCTTGGGGAACTATGTCTCACCCAGCTAATGTTTCTGTAGGAGAAAGAGACTTGTTTTCTTCTTGTTTTCCTTGGTTCCTTCCACCCACAGTTTCTTCAATTTATTAGCTTAAATCAACCTAGTTGCAATCAGCTTTGTTTATCTGTCTTTGTGACTATACTCTTGTCTTCCTTCACAGGCTGGAGAACTGGGCTCAAGTAAATCACATGAAGTTCAATGGGAGCAAGTGCAAGGTTCTGCACCTGGGCCGGAACAATCCTCGACATCAGTACAGACTGGGCGACAAGGTGTTAGAAAGCAGCCCTGAGGAAAGGGACTTGGGGGTGCTGATGGACGAGAA
>JAOXNG010000001.1:31261718-31271845 GCA_028566535.1 Scolopax minor | reverse complement strand
GAGTTCCTCCTCATGTTTAGGTGGAACTTCTTATACTCAAGTTTGTGCCCATTTGTCCAGTGACTTGTCCTGTCACTGGGCACCACTGAAAAAACACTGTGCCCATTATCTTGACATCCTCCCTTTAAGTATTTTTAAGCATTGATCAGATCCCCCTTCAGTCTTCTCTTCTCCAGACTAAAAAGACCCAAGTCCCTCAGCCTCTTTTCATAAGACAGATGTTCCAGCACCCTAATCATCTTTGTGGTCCTCTGCTGTCCCCTCTCCAGCAGCTGTCTGTCCTTCTTGAACTGTGGAGCCCAGAACCGGACACAGTACTCCAGATGGGGCCTCACTTATCTGTACTAGATACTAGTACTATTACCAGTACCAGGTTTGTACAGGGAAAGAACTACAGGTCATTCCACTCAAACATACTAGAATTTTCCACTGAAGTAAAAATAAGGAATTACTCTGCAACTTAATGCTTCCCTTCTTCAGTGATTTACTTGTTCTAGCCCACCACTTAGGGAAATGACTTGTTTTCATTCCTGTTATATCATATGCCTGACACCCTTGATCGTGGGTTCAGTGATCACTAACATTCAAAGTTAGTGACTTGAACAGAAGTATAGTTCATTGAATGTCCTTAACTCACTTTCTACAAGAGCCTTTAAAAGGTACAGCTCCCCACTGAGGTTATATTTGATTCACTTTCTGTATTTATTTGAAGGTGCCCTTTCTCCGCTTAATTATAATTGGTTGAGCCAAAACAACTGATTTATTGGAATATTTTCCAAGTGAAAACAATTTAGTCTAACTGTCCATAGCTTAATCTTTAAAAATAATACCATTTAACAATCATTCGCTTACTCTAGCCAAAGTTGTTTTCTTGAGCAATTTTAATAATTTAAAGGGAAAAAAGTCAAGAGCAGTTTTGTTAAATTTAGTTTCATATTTGTGCAGATATCTAAGAATTTCTTCTGTTGGTTGAACAGAACATTTAATAGGAGAGACAGGGCACTTGCAAGGGTTTCAGTTTAGTGAAAACTTGCTGAAAAAATCCATCCAGAAAAAGCACTAAAACTCCTCTCTGGATAAACAATAGGCCCTGTAGTTCCTTTCTGGCTAGGCTTCAGGTTTTGCCTAGCCCCCATTCAAAACCATAGTGAAAATGCTGTCTGTGACTTAGCACAAATAGAAGATTAGGACTACTTGATCTAGAGGTATCTTCCCTGTCAATCCTAAGGAGATACATGGTTCAGGGATCCTGGGAAATTCTGGCTTAGGAGATCAGTAAGCAGGCCTCCTGCCCACCCACCTTCCACCATTTGCTTCTTCCTCATATCTTCATGACTGAGGTCCCCAAAGCCAGGCTTAATGTGGTGGCATAGCTGCTTGCACATCCCATAACCATGTCCCAAAGGTATGATAAGACTGAAAGTCTTCCAGAATTTTATTCATAAATAATGAGGAGACAAATATCAGCTTTGATGTTTCCTTCTGCCCCAGTGTGGAAGCCTGAGGAGGGTGCTAGTTCTACCCAGGACTTACAGCCAGCTACAAAAGTCAGACTGTGGCAAACTACTGAAAGGGGCTGCTAAGTAATTTTTTGCTACTGATTTACTTCACTATTTGCAGAGGTGTAGCAACCCTAATGCTGCCAGATTACAACATGAACAGAATCACAAGTTCTTCTAGAGTAATGAAGCATGATTCTAAGCCAATGAACAAATATATATCGGGAGGTGGAGTTTGGCTTTATTTTAAATATTTAGTGCATGCTTTAGTAATTTTATTTTAAGTTTTGGTGAAAATATGAGAACTATAAACTTCCCTTAGGCTCTCATGCAATGTTTTAAATACAGCAACCTGAAATTTAGTAACTTATTTATTGCTAGACTTTCAAGAAAATTGCAGAGGCTGAAAATAACATTTTTGTAGAGGTGTTTGTGTGTGTGCAGAAATCATAAAAAAAAAAAAAAGAATGCCAAAGTGAGGTAAGAATGTCACACTTCACACTTGCATATATTGAAGTATAGAGTGAGTACCTGAAAATCCTGAAATGTGAATTTCAAGGTCAACTGTCCTAACATTCCCCCTCAGCTTCCTCACCTCCTCCTCAAAGCCTGCCATCTTAAATCTGTTTCAAAGACAAACAATATGATCCTTGGAAGTATATTGACAGATCTAGGGATAAGACCTTTCTAGCAAAAATGTTTTTTTGTGTAAGTGAAATTAACAGCCCTACCACTCCCTAGTAAGTGGTTTGATGCCTAGAGCTCACACCTATAAGTACCCTTTTTTTGTGCTTACTTGCCTTTGCTATCAGAATAAAGATGAAAATGTCTTTTTTGTCTCCCAAAGAAAGTTTGAGGGGAAAAAAAGTATCCAAATATATGTCACTTTTCTTGTTTTTGTGAAGAGGCTTAAGGGAAGGGATTTTCTAAAGAAGCTTAATAGCTGCCATAGGAGCCCTGCAGGCACACTGCCAAATAAGAAGGGCAAACTAATGGTATCAACAGAAATAATCTGTAACAAGGGAAGAAACCACAGCTGACAGATATATATCTAAGCAGAGTGGAACCAGAGGAAAGCGAGAGCCACAAATGTATTTCTTCCAAAGCACAATGGATCTTATTTAGTTAAAAAACTATTATAGCTCATTTAACTAAGCAATCATTCATACTTACTTGTTTGGCAAATCTAGCTCTCGGGAGCTTCCCCCCAAATGGGGGAAGTTGAACATTCATGGTAAGCAGTAACAGCTGGTAAGCTAATCAACTGAGTCAATGTTTCTGGTAAAGATGTTCCTACATCTGCATTAGCTATCTATAAATATGTATAACAGGAAATGAAGTTTTACTGGCTGGGAGAGGTAGCGAGTAAAAATTAGAAGTGGTATTTCTAAGTTCTAGTGAGGAAAAACATACAAAATAGCTTTAAAATGGTAGCCTGCAGCTGGGGAGGGATTTTTGTCCCATTAAAACCAATGGAAGAAATCAGGAGGAGGATTTTGCTTTTGCTCTTTGGACCTTCAAGAAATGCGACACTGCTGCATCACTGATAAGCAGGTGAATTATGCATGTTGTTTTGTTAAATCTGGGTCTCTTTGCTGGCTTGTGTTGATAGCCTCCCTTTCTAGAATGCAGTTCCCCATGAGCAATGGCTCAGTGACATTCTTGCGCATATTAACCATCAGTGGTATTAAGGAAGGAGGCAGGTGAATTAGTTCTGTTACAAATGTATTCACTGGGTCACAAAAGAAGGGTGAAGAGACAATTTATAGAGAAAACTTATTCCTGTTTTCTTACTTAAAGCTTGAACCAAATCCTACTAAAGCTACTGGAAATAGTACTGACTGGAGGACTTGGATACAAATATCTATTGTATAATAAAAGATTGGCTTGGAAGAGAATAGAGAAATAAATTCATATTCAGGAACAAGATCTGGTGTATGTTTGGAAGCGCCTTTGTAAAAATGAAGATATTTTTTCTATTACAGTCCTATGCATACCTAGTAGGAGATGACAAAGGTGTAACGCCTTGAGAATTGAAAGAAAATGGTTTTTAAAAATCAGATTGCAATTAAGACTCTTTAGCATTTAAATAGGGAAATCAGAGCTATTGTGGGATGCAGCTTATGTCTGTATGTGAGTGAATATGTTTTTTTCTATTTTAATGGCTTATTATAAACTTTACAGTTCCTGTTTTACAGTTTTTATCTGGGATCATAAGTATAGAGTATATCTAAATGAAATTATACCTAAATAATTGGAATGGGCAAATATCTGAAAATAGAGAAATTATGTGTTGTAATATTACAGTGAATATTAATGCATATTAATTCAAGAGGGAAGTAAGGAAATATATTCCTAATGCTTTAAAGATGTATTCTTGCAGTCCTTCGTGGGTTCATTTTCATGTGAATTGAAGTGGATTTGTTGTCATGGAAGTTTGTTTTTATTGAAAGCTTCTACAGACTGGCATTTTTCAATATTTAAAAAAAAAATAATATTCCTAGGAAGCTTACAGTTGAAAACATCTAAGAACAAAAGAAAAAATAAGCTGAAAACATACAGAAGCAATATGTTGCTCCTGCTTGGGTATTTTGAAATTCTAAAAGTGTCAAATGCACATTCACCAGCCCCAGACAAGAGGATTCTGGTTTCAAGCTGTTGTCTGCCTGCTACATGGCTCCCTGCACTTTCCTTTAAAAAAATCTGATCGTGGCAGGTCCTCGAGAGAGGCTGTTGATCCCAGTGGGCTGATCTGCTCTCTACAAATAAGGCAGAGATTGTATTTCAGANNNAGCCACGGGGTGAGCATCCTCACCCTTGCTCTCCCTGGCAGGAGGAGATGTACCATGCTTCATACCTAGGGTTGTTAACGCTGTTTTTGCCCCAGAGACACTACATGGAGTGACTGGGAGAAGCCTCCTCTCTGCCTCCATTTTCAGACCCACGTATCCAGGCAATGCCTGCTCCTCCTCTGGCAGTGGCTGGTGTCCTGAAAGCTCTCCCAATCCAACAGGATTAAATTGAGATCTGTCTTTTATAAGGAATTTGTCTAAGGCAGAAGGCATTATAGGCTTTATGTGCATTAGTACATTAACAGAGGCAGGGCTGAGCTCTGGTATGTGCTCACCATCTGCTAATGCGTTTGCATGGAGGCTTTGGCCCAGTTCTGGCCTTGGTCAGCTAGTGCTTCCCAGTCTCTGGGCTTGGGGCAGTTATCACAAGCCAGAGACTATTCCCCAACAGCCACATTAATATATTAAAATTTATGCATACATGAATATTAGCACATTAATTTACCATGTAGAATATATTTAATAGATAAAATAGATTTCTGTAATGCATATGTATTAATATATTGTTTAAATACACAATATTTTAATATTATTAATTTCTACACAGTTAATGCATTATATGATCTAGATAGATATAATTATAAAAAATTTTAACACTACACCATTATATTAATTATGGATAATATTATAACATTAATATTTCTATATAATATTAATCTAACTGCTTTGTCCAGGGGGATGAGAGAGTTTAGCTGTACACCTGTGCTGTGCCGTACTGCTTGTCTCAGAACCAAGGAGCAGCTCCAGCTGTTTTATTTACCGATATAGATGTGACTACAGAGTCTGGCAACTGGTCTGTAAGCAGAGCAGTGGTTTCTAAACCGCTATGGCTTATATTAACTTCTGAAGGCATCTGCCACAAACCAGATCCTGAAGCTAGAAATAACTGTGGTCAGTTTATAACAAAAACATGAACTCTGTTGATACCTGCCTGTTCTGGCAGCATCAGGTTTTGGGTTTTAAGGTCACTGGGGGCATGTTCCTGCAGCGATGGGGGCCTGTGCTCACCCTGTTACTTCTTTTCTGTTGGGAGATGCTTTTTCAGCTGGTTTATGCTTTGTTTCTATTATTATAATTCTTAGTAGTGTATGCAATAGGCAGCATTTCTATCTACAGAAGAACATGCACCCTCATCAGCAACTCTGCAATGGTTAGAATTTGCAAGACTGATAATCCACAGGAGAGGCAGGGCCAGAGACTGGTAAAACAATACTTGTTCTGTCGGCTTTTCCTAAAACGTGCTTTAATCGCTTCCCTTTATCAGACCTATGCAGACCTCTTTTGCTAGAAGAAATTATCTGCAACCAATTTACAAGCAATGAGTAATAGGCAATTTATCTAGAAGCTTACAACTGTTGCCTGGATGCAAATCTGTTCAAATATTTTTATATAAAAAAAATGCATTTAGGGTGTTTATAGCAATTTGTTTTGCTGACAAGTTGTCAAACAGAAAGTCAGGGCACATGACAATACTACCTTAGCCTGCTATATGACACAAAGTGCTGTGCCTATGCTACCACTTAATGGGATAGGAATAGGATCTTGTAGTGTCTTGTTTGGTGAGAGAATCCACCAAGGCTTCTGAATATGGCCCTTGATTTGCCTCTAGAGGATTAGAGATCTGAGAGTGCAAAGAGTAAAATTTAATTTAATCAGCTGGCTACCTTAATAAGCAGCTGCTGCTATTTTGAAAGGTAAAATTGGAGAAAACAATTATATAAAAAAACTCAATAAAACAAACAAAAAACCCCTCTTGAAATACATTGAGTTAATAAAGAACACTCACTATATCTCCTAAAAGATGAACTGTTAGAATTGATTACAAGGATGTTGAAAATCTGTGCATTGGAATGAAAAATTGCAAAGCAGATTATTGTGTGGTCTGGAGAGGTGTTTTGAATTGGCTTTTTTTCTTGTTCTAATACATGTATTTGCCTTGCCAAAATCAGCCTGTGTAGAGATAAATCAAATACTGGAATTCCCAAGGTGAATGCTAAGCTGCATCCACGTGTCCAGCCAATGAACTGTGTCCCAGAATCATGAAACTCTGGTGGGAAACAAGGAAATCTCCTTTACAGAGATTTGTTGCTCTGCTCTCCTTTACAGAGATTAGACCCAAGCTCTGCTTTGGGTAGTATGAGTAATTTGATGTAACTGTAATGTATCAGGCTGTGAGCTAGAAGATTATTTTTTGGCAGAAAAAGAAATCGAGTGAAAACGAAGAGGACAGTAACTCAGATATGAGGACAGCTGTGAGTCTTCTGTTGCGTTTTCCCCTCTTGATTTATCCCCTATATATTTGAGCTTCATCAAAGAAAAGACACTAGTGAGTCCTTTAAGAGTTTAGGACCTCTGGGTGAAGAATTTTCTTTTGGTACTCTGTGATATTCCTCACGTTCTCTTTCCCTGGCAGCTTCCCACGCACAGCATGGGCAGACTGAGTACAAGCTGGTTCCCGTGCCTAAAACCTTCTGCACACTACTATATCTAAATTTAATTTATGGCAATTTATCAAGATTTTAACGTATTTTAGAAGTTTCTAACAATCCAGATTTTCCCTATTTAAAACTCTACTTAATATATTCTTATAAACGTCAAGCAAAAAACCAAATGCATAAGATGAAGTCAGCTTTACCCACTATACCCTCTGTATAGATGTAGCTTCTTAGGCTTTTGTCTGCTTGGTATATGTTTCCTCCAGGTCTATAAGATCTGGATAGTCACACTGTTAGAATTACTACCAAATGACTTTGGCCATAACCATGTAAAAATAGGAGAAATTAAAATGTTGGCCAGGCATATGTTGTGTTCCCAATTCTTTGAATACTCATTTGAGTTTTGATATCTCATTTTCTTGTTGGTGTTTGCCAGGTTATGTTATGTAGAGTATAATAATCAGGCCATCAGGTTAATGTGGCACTTCTATATTGTTTCAAACGTACTCTTATTCTGTTGGGGTGTTCTGAGGAGGAAAATGACTATGCTGTAAAAATCAGTACTTCCATGTAAAAACTACCTCTCTGCTTCCTCACAGAGAAAAGAAACTTTCTTGGTGATGTTTAGAAACATAGTCCAACTGGTGCCCCGTCTCCCAAAATGCAATCAGTTCTGCACAACTTATGAAAGCACTGCCACTTGTCACAAAACATTCAGGGCCTGCCTAGCAAGGTTTTCCTTGGAAGATAAGTTCTTGAAAGATTCAAGTACTTCTTCAGCACAACCCTCTTTATCTACAGAAACACAGCCAGCAGTGCATTTCCCGCACGCAGATGTGAGAAGCAGCAAGAGACAGTTCTCTGTGTTGGGTTATTGGCAATTTTTTCTTTTTTCTTTTTTTTTTTTTTTCCCCACAATTGCTCCTTTTGTTATTTGCTTGCCTCACCTCCTATTTTTTTGCCAAATAAAGCTAGTTTGTCAATCACATGGGTGATAGTTGCAGCTGTTTAATTACTGAACAAGGAGTAACTTTTTTATTTTAACTTGAGTATGAAGTGGCTGCTCTGCTGCCCTTCCAAGTTGATCTCCTTGGAAGATCTCCTTGCTGCTAAAAGGCAGCACCTTTTTAGCACCTGTCATCACCTCAGAGTATCAAAGAAAGTGCTCATTGAAACTACAATTTTTGGCTGTATCTTTTAGAGGTATGATACATGGCTTGAAATGAAGACACCTCAAATTTGAAAAATACTTTTCTGGACTTCTAAACATGAGACCATAAGACATTTTATTTCAAGGTTACATGTTATGGCCAAAGTAAATTGTTCAAAAAGCAGCTCCAAGATCATTTAATGTTGTATGACTAAAAATTTAAAGATGAGCCTTTAAGATGCAACACGAAAGCCCAACCATTCCCTGCAAAAGGCAAAAAACTGCCAGTGAGTGATCAGATAGGAAAATTAAGAGAATAATAAATTGAGAACTCATGACTGCTTTTATGTATTTATTTATTGCTTGGTTCCAATTTGTAAGACCCTTTAAAAAGTGATACTTAAAGAATGAAAAAAAAGTTTAACCCAGTATGGGAGAGACATAAGCTGCAGATGAAGCGGCTCAGAGTCTGATGAAAGGTTTTCTGCCTTTGTACTGTGCCACCTCGACCTACGCTGCCTCCCAGTGCCACATCCTGCAGCTGATAAACCTGTGAAGAGACCCACAGGCATGAGGGAGCAGGGCTGTTGCTGATGAAATATGATGAGGTTGTACTGAGGTGTTGAAGCCACTTGGGAGCAGAGAAGGCTCAGCAGGGCATCCAGCCACTGCCAGTTGCCTTCATGTACCTGGCTATGGTGGGAAGAGGATGGTCAAATGATGCTTAGTGTGGTGGTGCAAATATTTCTGGTTGTTTTTTATGGGTTGGGGTTGGAAGGTAAAAGGAGGTGATGGTCACATTCTTATGAGAATCAATTAACTTTCTTTGTCTGTAATTGGTAGCTTCAAGATTGTCTGTATAAAGTGAATATTAGGAAAAGGAATTGGCTAAAGCAGATTTTAGGGGCTACTTTCTTCCCTGAGAGTGACTAATTCACAGTCTGTATTAACACTGTTTCAGATTTGGGAAGAAAGTGTAAGCTTTTGTCCTGGGGAAATTTAATTTTAACACAGAAATACTTTTTATTAGCTAATAGCCTTTGATATCTTCCAGCCTCATTATAGACTGTATCAGCAAAGGGAAGGAAAAACACAACTTGGAATTTACAAGTAACTATAAGAAACTTAAAATTATAGTTCAGTTCACTGAGTTTGTTCCCTGAAAGAAAAATATAAATGGAAAATTGACAAGAGTGTACCCTAAGGGAAACAGAAAATCTTAATCCTAGTGGATAGGCATTTGTTGAAGTAACGTAGGAAGTGCTGTAGCAGACTGCACAGATATGGATTTATTAATGTTCAATTTCATGGCATCAATTTTTTCTCTGCCTGTAGTTTGATCCAACTTTCAAGAGAGATTTGTTTTGACAGTTTGAAGAGACTTTATGACAATACAGTGGGTTTAGCTCTGCACACACAAACCTCTTTCTCCATATTTTGAAGCATGATAGATCAAGACTGCATTTTTATTTCTGCAGAAAAGCAAGCTATGTTTTATGGCTCCTTAACAAAGCAGCGTCACAATTACTGCTATCATACATGCTTATAGAGCAAGGTTATCTTTTTTCTCATTAAAAAGCACGTGAGACATAGCAGATTTCCCACAGTTTTGTCTTGAAAATATTCTTTCAGTGGTTTTATGTATTGTCATGGATGTCCCATTGAAGCCATCCTAGAATGAAATTAACAATGCATTATTAATAATTATTAGTATCAATGTATGCAAAGTCCTTTCAAATGCCTTACATTTGAATAATAATTTAAAAGTTACCATAATAATTACAATAAATTAATGTCAAAACATCCCATGATTGTAGCAGCTTAGGCCAAAGGTCCATTTAGTCTGGCATTCTGTCTTTACCAGTGGTCAGAAGTGCAAGAACAAAGCAAATATATATGACATTTTCCTTTTACCCTCCTGGATCCACCTTGGTTATTTAGTGAGTCTAATCAGTATAAAGGTGCCCAGTGGGTGTCTTTCCAACTCATCGTCAGTTTCCTCTTGAGGCTGAGTAGACTAGTTTCATTCACAGTGTCCTCCAGTCAACTTTCATGAAACAACCTGTTCAAAGAAGATTCTACCTATTGCACTGCCTCTTTTCAGTTAGTTCAGACATCTGGGCTGGACAAGTGGGTTAGATATCCGCTCCATTATGTGACAACATCCTAAAATAAAACAGGAGACAAAAGC
>JAOXNG010000001.1:31213964-31224130 GCA_028566535.1 Scolopax minor | reverse complement strand
GCTTTTCTGCTTTTATTCTGTCGGTGGGAGGACAAATGATACCCAATCTTTCATGAAGCTAGACAGCTGCTGACAAATGATATCTTACATAAAATCTGCTGATATAAATTTAACCTACAAATGTTTTTGAGAAAAAAAAATTGACCTGGCAGAATGCGTTTGTGTCTGATTGGCACTTTGCACGATAAACTTCAAGTTTAAACACAAAACCCCAAAACAAACCCCACTTTAGTGAGTACATACGCTAACTTGAGCAGAGTAACTGTTTTCTCTTACAATTTTCCTTCTGTGTTGAGGGAGACAGAACTTTTAGCACACGATAAATAAACAGGATTTTATAAGAGATACTGGAAGAAAGCGTCTGGAACACTTAGACCTCCAGAGTTAGCTTTATGCTTGCCAAAAAGCAATGATTTATTTCAATTTATGGGCACCTAACAAAAGCAGCATATGACACTTCATTAAGTTACCGTCTTGTCAGCTGAGTTTTATTAACTGTTTTTAAGTGCTGTTTTATGTCTGCCCAGATCCAAGGTATTTGGATCAATTTACGTGTCCTTCACTGGCTATGAGAATGCAAGTAGTTACAGTGAGTTATCGCTGCCTAGCCCCACAGTAACTTATTGGATGCTCGTAATTCAGTCATATGTTTCAGCCCTGACCTGAGTTACCCATGGTTACATAAATAATCTGAGATGGAGCCATGAGGAGAGGCCAGGTTTCTTGGCTCCTGACATTGTACCCTTATGAGGTTATTCTGACTAAACTCAGTCGAGTCCTGCCTGAATCAGAGTCAAATTGTCAGGCTGCACTGGGTGATGATTTTCAGCTCTGTTACAGTGCGTGTCCTGTGTAGGCAGTGCTTCTGTCGAAACATCTTTCTTCTGTTGTGATGAAAGTGGATCAGAAACTGCCCCTGTTTTGTGTTGATAGTAACGTATTTTTTTCATAGGTGGATGTTAGTGAAGGTGACATAGGTGGTTATTTTCACATCTGTAGATTTACCAGTAATTCAATCAGTCTGTACATTAAAAAGGATGTGGGTGGGAAACACTGCAAATGCAACAAAAAAACTGTATGTTTGAAAAAGGGTGGATCCTGCCATAAAAAATGGATGAGCATGGAGAATGGGCAGTTTGTCACGGAGCATCATAGCTGCCCAATAAGCGGTCTATATGTGCCAAGCAGAGAGTGTTTGAAAGGGGGAGTATGACTATATTATTGCATTTAACATGCTTTAGGAATCATGTGGATACACGTTATTTATGCCTGTATGTACCGTTTCCAGTAGGTGCTTGATTGTCACTTCACACTGACTTAACTACTATAAAATCACAGCTGTCACAGCTCATGAGCACCACAGTCTCTTCTAACAATATCATAAATCTGTTTACTTGCTGTCCGTGAAGCCTAAGGGCCACAGAAATGCTACATCGCACAGTAGTACTCCCCTATGAAATAAATAACAAGCCATCTTTTAGTGCATTTTTGTAAGCAATACAGTTCTTTTCAAGGCAAATAAATACACAGATTAGGTTCAGAAAATATATTGGTCACCTAACTAGACTAGACTAGACATACAGGTTTGTTTCCTCTGAACATGGTTGAAGGTTTTAATCCATTTCAAATCTCAAAAAACCATCAAGCAAATATGTGCCCAAAATGGTGACTAGGAGATTATTCTGCCTTGGAAAGGTTGGGGGCTGGTGTTGTGTTGTGTTGTTTTTTGTTTTAATTTTATTTTTATTTTCAGAAATCCATTGACTTGCTAGTCTTTATGTAGAGCTGTTTCTTCTTGCTGGAACTGTTATAAGATGGGGGGAAAAAGCCTCCAAAAAAAAAAGCCCTCCAAAATTCTGTTGCATTAAAGATGTGAAAGAACAGAGATAAAAGTGATCTCTTCACAGTTATTCCATGTGTAAGTAAATTAGCAGTAATCAGTGAATATTGTAGCTTCCTGTGACTAAAGCAATGTCCTAGGGAAGAAAACCTGTCATATTTGCACAGCTGATCTGTAGAGCTCTGTGAAGCAAAAGTGGACATAAACCAATATTAAAATCTTGAAAGAGTAAGGAATAGGATTTGCCATTTGAGGCACATAAAATTGTGGAAATTTATTTGAGCTAGGTGTTTTCCCTGTGCAGGGTTCTCAAGTGTATCTTTTATAATACACTGAAACTAATAACATTAGTGATGCTGTGTCAGGTTTATCTTGTATTTATTACATGGCAAGTAATTCTGATGCTTCACTACTTATGAGTGTTTTCAGGAAACTTTTAAGAAGCCTGGATGACTGAACAATAAAGTGGCAAATAGAATCCAAAGTAGATAACTGAAAGGTGATGTTCATGGGGTAAATGAAAAGTAATAGGCCTAGATTTGACCATTAGTGTTAACAAGACCAGCTACTTGAAGGGAACAGGTCCAGGAAAAAAACATCAGCTCTGTGCTTAGGAGCAATGAACAAATTAAACCAGATTTTAGAAAGAACAGACAACAAAGGAAATATAGTTATGCCATCATGTAAATCCATGGTTTTCCTATCACTTGACTGCTGTGGTCAGTTCTGTTCCCTTTATCTTTAAGGTGCTATGTTAGAAAGTGAAGGCATTTGGAAAATGGCAGTAAGGATAATTAGATGGAAGGGCTTCCATATGAGGATTAATTGATCAGATTAGCGTTCCTCAGCCTTGAGGTGCCTTTCGGGGGATGTGCAGAGGCCTACAGAATCATCAGTGGTAATGACAGTAGATAGGCATTGACTGTTCACTGTCTTTTTGGCTACAAGGACCATCTGTTACAGGAAAATAAAGAAAATATGCAGTCCTTCATGCAGGAGATACTAGATGTATAGAACTTGCAAAAAAAAATAGAGTGGTGACAAGACTGAGACTGATTCAAGGTGAAACCAGGCATATCTTGTAAGAATTTTCTGTTGGGATTTAATGAAGAGATAAACCTCTTCAATCTCAGGAACTCCCTGAACAGAAAATATTTGGAACTGAGGAAGGGGAGGGAAGAGCACCAAATGTGCTTACCCTGCGCTAGCCTACCTAGTGTTCACTTGTTGGAAGGGCTGAAGACAGAGTACTAGACTTGAATGACCTTTTCTTTTTGGTTTGAACTAGTGCTGCCATTCTGATGTTTTAAGACTCTTAAAGTCCCACACTATATTTAAGTTTGCTAATCTTTTTGTGATCACCTTTCAGTCTGTAAGTATGTCTTCTTCTAGCAAGTGTAGTCTTGCAGGTACATTGCTGCTCAGCTTGATGCGATGTTCTCTGTGTAGACACAGTTCTGTATTCTGTCACTCCTAATTTGTAGTTTTTCAGGACAAGTTCTGGCTTGTGCACATTTAGTGTTATTTATTAATGTTCTTTATTAGAAGAAAGAACTTTAGTCTTGTCTCTTTTTCACCCTTATTTGTCATTTCTAGACTACTGTGCCTGCTCTTCTGAGAGCTAGATTAAAAAATAAATGAATAACTGTAAATTATATAATCTGAATTATACAGTTCAGAATTAAAGACAGAATTAAGAGATTAGATCATCTAGATAAAAGCTAATAAAAGATATTAAAGAGGAACAGTATAAGAAATTGAGTCTTATTTGCATTCCTCATCTTTTGTGCAGTTTACTGTGAAAATATATATGCAGGAGTATACAAAATCAGTAACAGAGATTTGTTAGATATCGTGTACTAATTTGACACCCAGTCTTAGCTTATGGAGTTAGACTTTCGTTGAGAAGTTTGGTCAACGGACTATTACTTACCTATGTGCAGAGGCTAGCAGTTAAGATGAACTGCAGCTTCCTCAGTTAGTTAATGTATTAGCAAGACATTTTCAGAAATCTTTAGCATATGTATCTTTTAGAATTTAATATGTATTACATTCTCACTGAAAAGCCAAATATATGGATAAAAAAACTTCCCAGAAAATATAACCTGTTTTAGGTCCCCTTTTGTACATTATCTTCTCTTCTGTTTGATTAGGTTTATAAAGCCTGGAGGTTGTTCAGGGACATCTGAGATTGTCCCCTCTTTCTGTCTTGCTCTTATACAAACTTACATACAGATATGCATCCACGCATGGAGTAGTTTGTGCTGCTGTCAGGCCTTCCAGTTACTGTGCAACACTGTGGGGTCTGAGTCCATACCTCTCTGTGGCGCAGAACTGTGAGCACAGTTCTGTGAGATACAGGGCGAGCAGTCAGACCAAAGGGTGTCCCCTCCTCGCCTTCCAGAATTAGTGCAGAGCAACGGTGAACTGAGTTCCCGCAGACACAGATCATTCCTAACCTGGGAATGCTGGAACAGGGGTGGAGAAATCCCAGTTCCCAGTGCAATAACGCCATGTCAGGGAGGATTTCTGACAACAGTTTCCCCCTCCCACTCCCCCCTCAAGTTTCAGTTATTTATCACAAGTGCAATTGTCAGAAGTTAATCCTCTAGGTATAGGAGGGAAGTCAATGCTACCAACTCCTGTAGCTAATGATATACTGGAAGGGCTCAGAGTATTTTTACTCAGCACAGATTGGCACAGTGACCACAGTACAGACGTGGAAGACAGACAGCAAACTTTGCTTTAGATATGCATTTGGCTCCAAAGGAGGGATTCTTTGGAGGTCCATTCAGGGTTGCTATTGCCTGCTTTTTACTGTCTTTTAAAAAGACCCAACTTCAAAGCTATCATCTGGACAAGGGGAGGAAAAAAAATCAACATTGGCTTCTAGAAGGGTTCCCTAGAAGGGATTAGGAGGTGGGCTGGAAAGAGTTATGGTCACTAGTCTCTGCATGTTGGCGGTAGGTATATAAACTCTTCAACTCTACTCTTCCTTGAGTCTGGAGCTATTTACAAGAATAAGTAAGAGAAATGATTGAGAAACAAAACTAGGCAAAGATCCAAGGATTAATGGTGTCTGCCAATTCTTCTAGCTACTCAGAACAAGACTGGTTTAAGAAAAGCCCTGCAATGTTGGTCATAGCCCTTATAAGTAAATGTGGGAGCCTGGAAACTCTTCAATCAGAGGTATAGATTGTCCAACGAAGATATAGGTGGTGGCTGCCTTGATTTGTTTCAGTTTAACAGATGGAGGAAGCTTTCCATGAAAGAACTTATGTGATCTAATTTTTCTTCTCCTGGACAGAGAGTACATGAATAATTCCATGTACTGGAGGATTTAAATACAATGAATGACTTATATGACAGTTTGGGCAGTTCAGGGCCTTTTCTCAAGGGCATTGTAAATTGGCCAGAGTTCCTTCCATGTAAATATGGTGGAGAACTCTTAGGTCATTGCAGGCTGATAGGGCCAGAAGATTTGTGAGTCACAGGGAGCAATGTTGGGAACTGATAAATCAGCTGAATATTGCAGTCAGTCCCTGTCTCATCAACAAGAGGGTATACATTTTTGAACACTGTAATTGTCTGGAAATGCAGGTAGATGATTACAAGAATCTCCTTACAGCAAGGTTTTAGAATACATCTGTAAAAATAGATGTTAAATGGAGGTGAGGGTGGCAATAAATTTGATGAGGAGTGGCTGGAGCCTGTCATCACCTCCCTGTCAGATACAAACTGTCAGGAAGGAGTCTGTGAAATACCTGTACTTGCTGGTAACTCTCAGATTGATTAATTTAATTACCTCCTTGGCATCATGCTTTTCTCCCTGAATGGCAAGGACAGTAATTTTTTCTTCTTTCTGATTGTTGCTTAGTGTAAAAAGAAAGCATACTTTTTAAGCAGTCCAGTTCATGTGGGCTCCACCTAAATAGCAGTAGGGGCAGAAGCCCCTGTGTAGGGGCAGGTTTGCTCCAGTAGCATTGTTGCTGGGCTTACAGAATGCCTCCTGAGCAGAGGGGACTGCTCTCAGGTGCCCTCATCTGCCTATTTAAGGTAGGCAGATGTCCTTCAGCTTTTTCAAAAAGCTGGTCAAACCAATTCCAGCCTAAGTGCTTTCCTTGACAATGGAGCCTCAGGATGGGAGTTGTGTGTGGGTGTGCAGCTGGCTGGGAAGAGCTACGGAAAATCCCAGAGATTTAGAGAAAGTTTTTTAAGAGGTCATATCTTTTTGAAGAACTGGACTGTCTATTTTAAAGAAGGCTGTGTGAAGTAAAAAGAAAGGTTGTTTAATTCTTTATTATAAACCCGTGCTTTTCCTGAGGGACATAGATTTCTGTCTATAAAATTGATAGCTTTCCTTAACACTTCAACAGTGAAAGGAGAATTATCTTCAGTACTTCCAGATTTGCACTTCAGCCTAACGGGAGATTAAAACTAGGTTCCAAGCGTATTTTCATAACTAACTTTGTGTGTTCCTAATAGAGTGCCAATCCTGTTCAGTTTAGAAGGACCATTTGAATGAATCAAGTTTCTTGCTAGGCTGTAACCTAAAACAAGGAGATCATCCAAACACTCCTGAACTTTCTGGCAAGACTAATTTCAAAGCTTTCTGGAATCAAGGGTATGACCTGGCAGCTGATAGAAATAGCAACTGAGCATTCAGCATCAAACTCTTCAAATGTCTCAGTTTTACTACCAACTCTTTTTATTGACTTCAGAGCTATGATACCTTCAAAAGACAAGAGACCATACATGGATTTAAAATGTTGAAAGGTAACACTGAAAAAATTGATTTCTTCCCAGTCCCATACTGCAGCTTCACACACATGCATCACATATGGTGCACGTGAGCGTCCTCAGGAACATAAAGACCCCCAGCCTGAACTGTGCCAGCACTGCCTTGAGGGTAGTCCAAGGAGGTGGGTTAGAAATGCAGTTGCACTGTTTTTCTGCTTTTGGTTTCTGGACATCAGCCAGGCCTTGGCATGCTTGAAAGCAATTAGGGAAAGCAAAACAAAACAAGAAGCAGGTCAATATAACTGCTGAGAGCCTGGCACAGGCCGTTTATCCTCTGTATTAACCTTTCACACCATTTTTTGATAAAATTGCTGTTGCCCTATTGAGACAGCATAATTTTTTTCTCTTCTCTGTAAGGAGAGTCTGGGATTAAATGTTTGCTGAGGCAATGCCAAAAACAAAGAGAAGGGAAAGCGAGAAGGTATTCCTGGAGGGCAAGGTAAGAGTCAAGCTGGGGCATCCCGTCTGTGAAAGACTTAAAGCTGCTACAGTGAGGAATGAACCTGGCATGCCTTGGGGTACTTATAGCCGACTCTGTCTGCGTTTTGTTCTTTTTTGCTCACGGCAGCTAAAATCAACATGGCATAAGAAAGGCAATGAAGCAGGAGCTTGACTAATTACCGAGTCTCTGCTGGCAAAGCCGTGTTAGTTCGTCTAACCCCGCACGCTCTGTAGTGGAGTTAGTCTGAAAAATGTGAACTGCCAGAAGCACTTTTCTCTTACGTTAGCAAAGATGAGGTTATTGTTGTAGCTGTATTAAATTGTAGGAGGAATGGGAGAGGGAGGTGGGTGAGACTCTGCTTTCTTGTCTCTAGACGCAGCTATATTGGCAGAACAATATCAGCTTTCAAAGTGAAAGCTGAAAACTGAAGGAAGGTATGAATTCAGACATACAGCATTTGCTGATAACATTTTTATAATAAAAGATACCACATTTTGTTACAGATGGAATGGGCGTTTTTAGGTCTCATATATGGTCTTTCAATTTCGCTATCCATTTACAGATTGTACAATTAAAAATCAGGATATAAGGTATTTCACGTTTTGCAAGAAGTCTGAAAAGCTGAAACCCCAGGAAAGCAGCATTTTTAACATTTCACCACTGGATGGAGACAGCACTCTAAAACTGGTGAGTAATTACTAATGGGACTGTAATGAAATCCCTTGCGATGAAGATACTGAATATATTACTAGACACTACAGCAACAAATAGTGGAAGGCCAGCTAGATTTCTGGCACAAAATATATTGAAGGAACATCCTTTAGATTCGTGCTTGACCTATTTTTACAGTGACAAAAGAAGAGATTTAGTTTAAAAAAAATTAATTCCATTTCTCTCCACATACACTCAAAGGCATGATGACACAGACTGGCAAGAAACAAGGGAAGATAAAGCGAAGCTTTCGAGGATCCTCTTTATCTTTTCCCAGGTCACAGTATATTTCTCCTCACAGGAGGATCCTTCAGCCTTGTGGGTCTGGCCTTGAGGACTCGATGCTGCTGGTGGCTGAGGAGAAATGGTTACTGAGGCATGTGTCTTCTCTACAGTGGAGGTGCTTCCCTTGCTCAAGGACAGTGGAGAGTAAGTCACTGGGTGGGAAGCAGCAGCAGAAGCCATTCCCACCAGCCTGCAGGTTAGTAAGAAGATCTTCAGAATTCTTCCATTTCCACTGCAGTTCAGGAGCCAGAATACAGATGGGGAAGACCCTGCACTGCCAGAGTATGTTCCTCTCCTCACATATATTAAGGCATTTTTACACATTTTCTCCCCTCTTTGCATGTGTATATGTGTACGTACATGAGAGAGAGGGAAGGAGGGAAGGCCTGTGGTGGTTTTTAGCCCAGTCCCTTACATAATTACATTGTGCTTCTCTGTTGCCAGCAAAAATTTTTGAATTTGTTGGATGAATTAAAGACAAGTTAAATGAATTCAAGGATTATATTCTTATAGCTTTTGTGGAAATAGGCAGCCAGATAGATTGGAGACTCTTGAAGTGCCCTGACTAGGGAAAAGGCTGAAGCGGAAGCTCATATATTAGAGAGCCCGCTCTGGAGAGAGCTGTTATAAGTGCCCCTTCCCTGGGAGAAGCTTTAATCAGAGTTTGCAATCAACCACAAGATACAAAACCATAGGCAACCAGACTTCATCAGTTCAAAAGCACTAGAACTTTTTCTTAACAGCAACAAATGGAAAAGTTGACCTACTCCATTACCATCTCCCCTCTGCCTCCAGGTCACAGAGTCTGTACAGAGTTTAAAAGCTGAGATTTTTCACAAATAAAAGCAGTAACAAAGAAAATAAAATCCACTGAGGCTGATTTTTCATGTGTCTGATTGTTATATTCAGGACATGTATTTTCAGACAGCTCTGGCATTGCACAGTGGTTAATGGAGTGAAGCTCCTTGGGGAAAGGGCACAGGGAAGGGAGGTTGAACAAAGTGTCACAGCTGGGAGTGTGTCACAGCTGCTGATGTGTGTCTGTTGTTTTTGTTCCCTGAATACAGTATCTGTTGGATCAATTATTTACATGAAAATGTCTTCATTTTCTCTGAAATCAGGTTTTTAAACATAATTCCTTTGCCTGCGGCTAAGTTTGATATCGATCTTCAAGGCTAGATTCGTAATAATTAGGTGTCCTACTCCTGGTGAAATTTTCTGCTTAACTTCACCATGCCCATCTGGTTCTGAGATGAGAAAGCTGGTCAGTTGATGCACAGAGTCCTAAACCAATACAAGGCACAGACAGTGTTTGGGCATGAGGGGGAGCTGACCTTCTACAGGTAGGATTGTTTGCAGTGACAGACAGATGTTTGCACATGCCTTATTATTTACTTATTCGACTCCTCAGCTATTGGATATGTACTCACTTCATCTGTTATTCATCTGGTATGCTGTTGTTTGCAGAAAAAGGTGTATATAGAAAGTCTTGAAAGCTAGCTTTCCCTCGCTAAGTTATGGGAGCACTCTGACTTGCAGAAGGCTTAAAGGGAACTAAGCTCAGTTTTCCTGGCCACCATAGTTTTTGTTGTTTTTGAGGAAAACTGTGATGTGGGAGATGGTCAGGGAGGGGATATGCCAGTCAGCATGAAATTATGGACTGTGTCTTTGGTCAGGGGTAATAGACTTTGTTTTGGAGAAGAAGCCCTCTGAGGAAAGAAATACTCCAAAAGCCAAATTCTGATCTAGGTGCTGGATACGGGACTAGAAAGATTTACTAGATGGAATTGAGAGAATTAGACATGAGAAATGGAAAAAGAGGCAGCCCAGGAACATCAGGATTACATGCTTATAGTCATGATGAGCATAGATGTGCTGTAGATACATTAGAAAAATTATATGCAGGATTGGTAGTGGTAATACCAAGGCCAAGGATCTAAACAGTGAACAGCAGCATAGGTTCAGACCTTGGTAATGGTGAGACATGACCTGCAAAAGGCTTTGGGGAGACCTTATTGTAAACAGAACTAAGTGTGAAATACAATACAAAAGAGAAATACACAGATCACCAAGATGTTTGGAACTGGG
>JAOXNG010000001.1:31193839-31207047 GCA_028566535.1 Scolopax minor | reverse complement strand
TGCTGTAGGGTCAGCTAAATCAGGCTTCTCAGGAACATGTTTCAGTTTTGAGTAGATCCAATAATGGAGGGTGCACAATCTGTCTAGGCAACCTGTTCTAGTGTTTGACCACCCTCACAGTAGAAGTTTTTTTCTACATTTAAATCGAGTTTCCTCTATTTCACTTTGTGCCAATTATCAGATGCTCTAAGCCCTTTGTCATCTCCTTGGTCCTTTACTGGACTCGCTGAAGTATTTCCATGTCTCTCTTGCACAGTGTTGGACCCAGCACTCCAGATGTGTCTCACATCTGTGCTGAGCAGAGGGGAAGGATCACTTCCCTCAGTCTGCTGGCAATGCTTCTCCTAATGCAGCTGCAGATGCTGTCGGCTTTCTTTGCTGCAAAGGGACAACACTGGTTGATGTTCAATTTTGAGCCTACCAGGACTTCCAGGTCCTTTTCTGCAAAGCTGCTTTCCAGCTCGTTGCTCTCCAGCCTGTACTGTTGCTTTGGGTTGTTCCAGCCCAGGTACAGGACTTCCTTTTGTTGAACTTAATGAGATTCTTGTTTTTCCCACTTCAAAGGAAAATACTCAACATTCACCCTCCTTACATGTGGTTAAAATGACAATCAAGGTAAAAAACCCCAACAAATACCTGAAAATTAGTTGCTTTTGCCAAAGGAGGATTAAAAAATAAACAAGGAAATGCAACCCATTTCTTTAACTATAATATGATTTACTGCATGTATTTTCCTTCCTAGTCTTAGACACCGTTGAAATAAATCTTGTTATATTTAATAACTGTACAGATTAGAGTACCTTCTAAAAGGGACTGATCAGTATTCAATAAAACAATTTGAATACCTTATGTGTATGCTGAATTTGAAAATGGCATAAATAATAAGGATTCTTTAAAAGGATTTTCCTGTGATCAACACTGGCATTGGTGTGACTTGTTAAAAAAAAATCTTTTTTCTCAGTGGAAGAGTAGTGGAAAAAAGGTTGCTGTCTACATTATTTCAAGACCTGGGGAAGAAGGCTAAATAAATAATCCCCGTGGAGAATCAACTAAAAAAGATTATTTTGCTGTATGAAAATCTGGGTTATTATAATTGGCACAATGTCTTAAGTCACGCAGTTAGAAGAGCAGGATAAAGTTGTTAGGTCGAATAATGGAAGACCTCTTATGGGTGGAACCAGTGTAGAGGGCACGCAAGAAATAGTTTGAAAGTGTATTTTCATGTAATAAATATTGGCTGTGCAGCCTATGTAATACATTACTGCTGACTTGCACTTCTCTTAGTAGCACCCCTACAGCCCCAATAGCTTCAATAACACTTCAGATACCATTTCAGAAACATCAAACCCTTCATTTTTTTGTTTAGCTTTTTTGATTTAACTCTTTTTTTTGTTACATGTCCTGAGGTTGTAAATCTTTTTTTGAGTGTACTGTTCCAACTTCTGTGAAGAGAACTGATAGCAGAAATTGGCACTAGGTGTCATACGTTTAATCTCATTTTCCTTGTTTCATTTTTAGCTATCACTTATAGACTTTTCCTTGGTATAATGCTGTTTTATTTATATGTGAAAATCTTACAGCTTAAATCTAAAGGGAAAAGGTAAGGAGGGGATACCTTTATCAAGAACCATTGCCTGTCAAAAATTAAACAAAAGGAAGTGAAATGGAATTACAACGCTGTCCTATCCTGCAGCACCATCTTTTATTCAGGCACTAGTGGACACTAAGGAGATTGCTGTCTGAAGAAGACATTATGTCTTAAAATCCTTATGTCTGACTGCCTGGAAATTGGATACAAAGAAGGCAATAGTGGCCTAAGAAGAGAACATGAACTGGTGTAAATTGATTTAGCACTGTGGAAGCCACTAAGAAATATAACAAACTGAGCACCAGCCTTCCCTCCCCGTCCCCCTCCTCCCCAAAACTGTGGCTTTCCCTTCAGGAAAATGAATTTAACACTTCGATTGATTGCTGTATTAAGCTATACACAGAGCCATTCATTTCGCATGAGCAAAATTCTCTGTATGAGTCTTTGTTCTGTTATTTATAGCACATACTTAAAAGCTTATTGGGCTGACGTATAGGGTGTGTGGTAACTGGCACCTTCAATTTAAAATGTATTTTTAATGAATTTATTACTGTAGTTTTCTTATTCAGGGATGTTTAGAGGGCTAGAAAAGACCGGCAAGTGCATGGTGTAGACTCTGGTATCCAGGCAAGGGCAATGCAAAAATGTAATAAAAATAGAGACACTAAAATATTGAAAAACTGAACAGACGGCTTTATTGATGCACATGTTCAATACTGTGTCTCTGGGAAGAGCAGGCATAGAAATCTCATCACATAATTAAAATTATTACTTAATTGGCATAGCAGAGACTTTAGGGGAAAACTCACATGACTGCAATATTGATATACAGGGGTATAGCTGGCTCAGGAATTTTGGACTGATAAAATGAGGAAAATATATTGCTTTACAGTTAAGAGTATACAGAGAAAGAGGAGACAGAGACAGAAAAATACAACCGTGAAAGTCTCCGCTAACAATAAAAGGAGAGAATGAGGCAACAGTCCTTACAAGGGTCAGATGTGATAATCATTTTAAGGAGGTAAGCAGTTGGTCCGTTTTTCTAAAACTAACATTTGTCTAAGAAGTAAAAGTTGCACATCTGTTGTTGGAGGATCCCACTGGATATACAGGTTGCTTCTACTCTGTTCAGTGGGAGAGGCTTCCAGACTGGGTGAGAAGCCAAATTCATCTTGAAGAGGGCAGCTTTGAGATGGTACAGGACATGCTCCTAGGAGAAAATTTGGAGTATCTTTCATCCTTCTTTTCAGACACAGAAACTTCTCACAGTGCACATTTTCTTCCATTGGTCTCGGGTGATGGATATCATCAGAGAAACTATCCTGTGCCTGAGGAGTACCTCCAAACCACGGCTAAAAAGGCATTCCTGGCTGCCCCAAAGAAAGTGTGTTATGAAATCAAAGGCTGTAGGAATGCCAGAAACTATCAGCTGACCTGTAGATATAACCAAGCCATAGGCAAAAGCTCTTGCAATATGCTGAAAGCAATTTCTTGACACAGGAACTTAAAAGAAAGTAACTAAAAGTAGTTATTCTTGATTATGAATAACAGGATAAAATTAAACAGAAATTTAAAGATGAAAGACATGATTCTTTGAAAGAGAATGAGAAGGGACAAAAGAATAAAGACAGACTTTAAAAAGCTGGGTCATAACCTTTCTGCTGAGGGAAGGTCAAGGGAAAAGATTTCAGGAGAGTCAGCAGCCTCAGAAAAGAAAGAGATCCGAATAATGTCTTTGCGAAGGAAGGATAAGGAAAAAACTTCACTAAATCATGAGTGCTTGCTGGACCTGAACAAAATGTTGAGCTGACAGTCTGAGATTGGGGATAAGAAAACCTCATACACACAGCACTGGAGTGGAAGAACTGAGACACAAGTAGCAGGGGATGTAAAATATAGCAAAACCACATTTTAACAATACACTAATAGTAAGAAGACCAAGAAATAATTGAAGAACCCCAAACAGCTAAATGCAGATAATTCTAAAAAGGTGGAAAGAGTTTGGTATACAGCCTATTGCTGACACCATTAACACCAGTGAAAGGAAACCCAGAACAGCAGACTGGTGGAAGAATATGGTTGAATATTTGGATAGGTTATTTTCTTCATACTGAAAGGATTTGGAACTTTTTCAAGAGTTCTTCAAGAACAAACAGATATGGTGTCAGAACCATTAACTATTATTCTGTAAACTTACTCAGAAAGGATGACATTCCAGAAAGGGCAAACGTATTACCTGTCTTTAAATGTATTTAAGAAAAAAAACGAAATTACAGACCGGTCACATCAACTTTAATGTCTGGAATGGTTACAGAAGAAATAATCAAAAAGCCTGAAAAATAGCTAAATGACAAATAACAGCCAGTATAGATTTGGAAAAAAAATAGTGTCACATAAACTAAATTTCTTTCTATGAAGAATAGCAGGCTTTTGAGATAGAGAAAAAAATCAACTGACTTAAGTAAGCTGTTTTGCTCTCTATCATACCCTGTTCTAAAAAACCCTAGGCAAAACCTGTCTTGATGAAATTACCATGACATGAAAAAAGCGACTGGGGAACTGTGCTCACAAAATATATCTAAAAGTTGAGAAAAGTGAGAAAATATTTCAAATTATGTTCTAATCAGATTTTCCAGTGTCAGTCATTATTAAAGGGTATATTATTTCTTGTGCAGATGGTAAGCTGGGAGCAGCTGGAAGAAATATGGTGGGCAGTATTCAGAATTCAGAATATCTGGCAAATTGGATACATTGTCTGAAAGATACCAAAGGTGTGACTTGATGTGGATAAATGCAATAAGACAAGGATAGAGTAACAAGAACAGAAAATGTGGCCTGTTGAGAAGAGTTGAGAAATCAGTGAAGGGATGATGACATGGTAGCACTGCTCAAATATGCAAAGGAGGCTACAAATTAAAAAGGAATTAACCATGTATGTTAGTATGAAGAAGAGAAGTGGTGGTTTTTAAATGACAGGAAGGGGGTTTCTGGCTGTACATCAGGAAAAAAAATTAATATCTCTAATTAGGTGTTTAATACATAATATAATAATAATATATAGGAAAACAAATGCTGTAGGCTGTACTGAAAGGGGAAACGTATTTTTGGTGATGTAAACCTCCTGTATCAACATGTGTGTAATGTACTGAACATGAAACATCTCAGGTGGAGCTGCATGTTTGTTCCTCTATGATCTAAAGCTAATGGATGGAGAAATGAGAGGATTGACTTGGAAAAGGCAGCTGCTCCGCTCAGCAGGTGAGAATGTGGGGGAAGAGCATATATGTGGGCAGAAGGGACACAGAAAGGACATGAGGGACTCTGCTTCTATAGGTGTGATGGTATCAAACTGCAGAACCCTGTGGCAGAGACCTGTCTCATTTTCATGGGGCCTTCAGCCCCTGAGTGGGGTTTATAGGCTCATCGATGTGGTGAGGGACACGTGCTGACCCTTCCTGCAGCCACCGTGACAGGGGGTTGCAGAGACTCCATGGAAGCTATGCACTAAGGAACAAGTCAGGCGACAGCTGGAATGGCAGCAGTGCTGCCAGGGAAGCTACTTAGGTTGGATAACAAGGTATTAACGAGAATGATGTAGGGAGAAGTTTAGAATGAAGAGGACAGGCTGAATGACCCAAGCTGTCTTTTCTGACATGATCTGCTGTAATATACTGAGTAGCAATAAAAATAACCCACCAGCCAAATTGTGCAATTGCTGTTTGTGGTCAGGAGTCTTCTTCAAGGTCTGTGAGGCCAGTTCTGATTGACTAGGTTCCTCCTGAATATGCTGAACTCCCAGAAACATTCACTTGTTCCAAGTAGATCAGCTAGCGGAATTTGCTGCATTTGCTGTAAATGGTTTTATAGTAGGAAAAGGAGCTAAAACCAAAAGATGACATTTCTGATTTGCTTTAGGGCAATACATTTAGCTTTTTTTCAGAGATAAAGTTTTGCAATGTAAAGTATTAAAAGACCCCTTCAGAGTACAAAAGAAGGAATATACAAGTGCTCCAATTTTATTTACCATGGATCTAATTTACACATGCCCTTCCTAGCATTTTAAATATCATAGAAGTATGGGTGATAGACATGTTTGCTATGTTTTGGTGGCTGCACTAGAATATAGTGAATAGGGTAATCTCTGAAGTCAAACTGCTCCTGTTTCCACTAATATAATAACACTATATTTGTTAAGTAACAGCTGAACAAAAATCTTGCCCTTGCCTGTGTTCTTTGGATATTTTTGTAGTTGTGTATTAAAGTGAGGAAATAGTTTCAGAAAGAAATATGCTTCTTTCTTGTAGTGACTGGGATAAAGGAGATAAAACGAGACTGAGACAAGTGAAGAAAAAATGCAGGGGTGACAGTCATATCTAATTAATCAAGAGAGAATGATTTAGTTACTCTGTTACTTTGGATCTTTTGATTCTTATTTAGAGACATTTCACCACCTTTAGCTGCCATGGCATATAGGCTTGTGTGATGAGATCCTGTGATAAACATCATTTAAAAGTCTTTGCCTGAATCTCTGCATCAGAACACCTGAGCATCTGCTGCAGATGATGAAATAAAATTAACTCAAATTCCATTTCATTTCCTGCCTTTTAGGCTTCCCTGTCCAACTGAAAAGCTTTGCCAGAGCCAAGGCTTAGCATAATTCAGAGCAGCTGAGTGCATTTCAGACCTCTGTCATCTGCCACTCTACTCTTATTTCATTTAATTTAAAAGACCTTCAATCTCACTGGGTTTTTTCGGTGCAAAATTAAAAACACAGATAAAGAAGTGCTTTACACATTCTGCCTGAAAAGAAACATTTTGGCTTGTTACTGTGATCCGGTTTAGTCAGCTGCATTAGGCGGTGCGGGAGGGTTAAATGTCCTAAGTGGCCAGCAGGCGGAAGATAAAATTAAAACTCTGCTTGAGGTGTCTTACTATCATGTCAAGGATGAAATGAAGTGCCTATTAAGCTGAAGAGAGTGCCTCAGAAGATTGAGGCCAGCAGGCTCCGGGGCTAGGGAAGGGAGCAAAGGCAGGTTGCCTCAGCTGTGCAAGCCCCGCATCTCTCCTTACCCGACAAGCTGACCCCTGGCGCAGAAGACACTTCTGCAGCAGCCAGCAGGGTGGCAGTCAGCTGGCCACCAACCACAGACCTGTTTCCATCAGCCCTGACTGCAGAGTCATGGCTGATGTCGTGTTAGTTAACATATCCCCTCAGGCCTTGTTCTCACACAGCTCATTAGGCACTCTCCAGCTTGCCCTATTGACTGAGACTCATGCTGCCAAATGCATCCACAGTTTGTAACCTGCTCTTCGTTTTTTTTGCAGGTCAACCACATAAAAGGTGTTTATGCCATTTTGCTGGCTTACACAGATATCTTAAAACCACACTAGTATATAGCTTGTGAGGTATTCCTCCACAGTGTGGTACAAGTTCATAAAATAGCCAAGACCAGAAATAGAACTACTTGGAGTATTTAATCCAAAGAAATTTCAAGCCTCTGGAAAAAAAAAGTTATCTCCACAAGCTGAGTATTTGTCACTTATTCACTTATTGCTTGGAAGGTATTTGACTGGAAAGCTGCAAGAGCTTTTGGTAGAAGCTGACATTTTGCAAGGCAAACAGTTGCACCTTCACCCTTTTAAAAAAAAATAATTTATTTAATAAAAAAATCCAGTTTTCCTTTAAAATAGTCAGGATATAGAATTTTCCACTAGTCAACAGAGAAGGAAAAAATTGGTACTGAATTCCTTAACAGATTGCATCAATAAAGCAGCCTACACTCAAGTCAGTATAAGGTGAAATAATTACAAGTATCCAGCCTGGCAAGGAATTAAATCCCTGCAGAGCTCATTTGCATCTGGACATTACAGCTTCAGAAAACATTTTGGATAGCAAATGACCCTTCTTTCCCGTTTGTCAAAGAAATAGTCTATGAATCCTGCTTTGATCCTGAAAGAGCTTTAAAATGATACAAATCTACATTTCTCTTTGTATTGCTTTCTAGTTGGTATGGTAAAGGACAATTTATTTTCTCACTTGGAAAAATGAGACAGACATTTGGGCACATTTTAGGTCTGAAGGAAAAGCAGAAGACTTCAAAACCAAACCAAACACAACCTGACAACGCCTGTTTGGAGTTCAGTTAGTTTACATAGCAGGTAGACCATCTTGGAAAGAAAGAGTAAAAAGAGAAAAAATATATTTCTATATTTGAAAGAGACACTGACAGTTATCAGGCTGTTGATTGCATTACTGTAGGGAGGGATCATATTATATATGGTACAACTGCTAACTCTGATGAGTCTTTGTTTTTTGTATCCAGTGGAGTTATAAATTTTAGCTCATTTTTGGAAGGTATTTTGTGGGTTTTCCCTAAGCTGCAGGGCTGAGGATTAGAGAGCGATTGATTATTCTGTGAGAAATGTTCATCCACTGGCAACTGCCTAATCCTTTATAGATTGCCTGGGTGAGTTCATTCTGCTGTGAAGTGTTTGCTTAGTTTCACTGACATAATTACCCTGAGCGCATCTGAGTGCTGGTTGAAGGATATAGCATGCCTGGATGTGCAAGAGCAAGTCTGGCAGGGTGTTTGGGGTGGTACTTTGGAAATCTTTGCTCATGGAAATCAGAATCAAGGTGCAGGTGAACGACAGTTATATGTCCATCGTCCTGCAGCCTCTCCCAGCAACGGGCATCACCTAAGGGCTGTAATGGTGGCAATAGTCTCTTCCTGCAAAGGGAATATGAACTTTTCACGAGGTTTCAGGGAGTTAAACCTCAGTTGTGCTGGGTTTGCACACTGAGAATTGCGGGGCTGAAGTTTTCCTCTCATGGTTTAACAGGATGTCATTTCACTAGGATGCCTGGGGCAGACAGCAGCTCTTTGTGCCTGCCAAGTTGTCTTTGCAGACAGGATATGTGGGACTCTCTTCCTCGCACGAGTCTGATTTTTCTCCAGGAAACACAATGTCAATTAATCATAAAATGGGAGCAGACTGTAGCCCCTGGTTGCCATGCTGTTTTGATCTGTCTTTTTTCTTCCAAAGGAGAGCCAAGGAGAACTATAAAGAGGTCAAGTGGGACTGGCAAAATACGACAGCCACAGTGAGAGGGCAGGACCTGCCTGTAACTCCAAGACATTTTTATATTTAATGTTAATGAAGAATGATCCTTCAGCAGATGGAACAGTAAGTAATAGCTGCTCTGCTGTTTGGGTTAATTATTTCAGGATGACATATTTGTCACTGTGCTAGGCAGTTTTTATTTAGAGCGTGTTTTGGCTAGAATTAGATATTAGTTGCCACAAAGATGTAAGGAATTAGAAACAAAGTTTATGAGGATTAATTAAGTTTAAATTTATCATAGACCCAAGCTCTTGAAGAGGTCTTTGGCACCTGTTAAGTCATTTGATCTTGGAGGACTGTGGATGGCCTGAGAGTGCTCTCGTTACACGCACGTATTATGGCTTGTGGGATGCCTTGGCTATGCCAGGACTTCTCAGGTCTCTTGGCTACTTGCAAACATACAAGAGACTGTGATTTGTGGATGAGGAAAAGTTGTGACAAAACCAGCTACAAAAAAATCATCCATTCATTCATTGAGCTATATTACTCTCTATGTGTCTAAATTTGTGTTTATGGAAAGTGTGGAGTCTAGGGAAGTTTAATCAGAAGTGAGACTTGGTGTATCATGCAAGAACCAGGCTGTCAAGCATGTTTGCTTTGAAACTTTGGTATAAAGTGGAGTTCCTTGCTGTGTCTAAGAGTAACAGGGCCATGCGTGGTTTCACATATGACCACCACATTGTCTCAGCTGGCATCTGATTTATGGACAAGGACTGGAAATGGGCTGTTGAACCTGGGAATATTCTATAGGGGTGCATGACTCTAGGAAAGTTATGGATTCAGCTACAGAGGGCCTGAGCTGGCCCAACCCCAGAAGGAGCATACATCAAGCAGACCAAGAAGTGTTTTCAGAGTAATGCCAATGAGCTGTGACCATCTGTCTCACTAGCTTAAGATGCCTTTAAACTTCAACAGTTTTTCACTGGGAAAACATGTCATTAAAAAAAAAATAAGTTGCATTTGTGCACTTCACTTGGCTTTTGATCTCCAGGAGTGCAGTAAAGGTCCCACGTAGGATTATAGGTATACACCAAAAAATAAAGGCAATATGGATGGAATAGACATATCAGTTCTGCTCACAGTTAGAAACTGCAGTGAGCTCTGATTTCTGACACTTCCACATGGATGTGCTTTCCATACAGAAAATACCATAAGGTGATATTCTTCTGCAATAAAAATGATGGCACTCAAGTGCTTGGTACTAGTGCAAAAGATTTAACTGTACAATAGATGGAGGGGCTGAACTGAATACCAATATTTTTGACAGAACAACATTCATGAACACCCTCTATCATCACTCAAGGCTTCAACAATGAAAAGGATTAATTGATTCTTTATAGGACAGGGTTATTAAAAAAAAAAACCAACAAACAAGCAGCATCAGATGTAGATATTCCTGGGTGTATGGACACTCAGACTCTTTGATAAGATGTTCTAGGTTGTCTGTATTTAGATGTCCTGTCCATTTAGATGGTTTTTCCTTGGCATACTATGTCCTCTCACATGACACCTCCAACATGGTTCAAGGCCAAGACCATGTCAATGTCTACAGAGTTTGATTTTTGAGCATATGTAAAGGGGAGCGTTCTTTCAAGACAAAATATTTCAGTCTTCAGAGGTACAGGCATGAGGTAGAATGAATTAGTTGATTCTGACACCAATTCTTACACTGAAGATAAGTTTATTTTTACCTGGAATTGTTTGGGCTTTCTATTTCAGAATTCTGCTAAAGAAACAAAGGCCTTGAAGTAAAAAGTTACTCCAGAGATTAGAACAAATTTGTATGACTAACATCTTAGTTTCTTTGCGGAAATCAGTTTCCCACACAAATACATATTAACCATTGAAGGAAAAATTTCCATTATTTTATTATTTTTTTAATAATCATCTACTCTTATTTTATGATCCCCTTTAAATTTTCTGGCAACCTTCATATGCAGCACTGAGTTTTCTTGAGTGCTTTGCCTAATTAGTTTGCAGAGAACTGACAGCTGACATGACTTCCATTAATCAGTTCTGATACTCTACATTAAATTTTCTTTTACCTTGTGTATTAATTCAATGCTGAGGGGCTGTCAGGAAGTGGTTGAGAATCCCTCTGGGATTGTACATTTGCTTGAAACTGAAGTGTAGGAAGATAATAAATCATGTGAATTTCTGGCATCTCTCCCCTTTTGTCATTAGGCTTTTGGAGCAATTAAAGCCTGACAGTTCAGCCACACTGATTCTCTTGTTTTGCTTAAAAATTAAATGCAAGGATTGGTTTTGAGGAAACAGAATCTTTGTTTTTCTTCGTTTTCAATTGCATTTGTAAACAGCTCATTCTCCTGCTTCATTGATTGTTTTCTGTCATGACAGGTCTTTTTAAATCTATGAATTTTTATTATATTTTAGCTTTAAGAATAATCAGGAGAATTGATAAACTACAGAAAGAGAAGAATAATATTGCTAGCCACCATCAGCGAGAATTTAATGTATTCTCTTACTCTCATCATATAAAGTCTTAATGATTATATTAAACTATTTTTGTTTGTGACTAGCATTTCCCATAGAGTCTAAGAGAACTGAGCACTCAGCTTCAGTGAGACTTACCTAAAATATATCAAGTTTTCTTGGATTGAAAGAAATGCAAACATTTAGATTCCCTCCAACCTGCCTTGGTTCTCTTTACTTAGCTAAATTATTACTATTAATTTATTAAGCGATTATTTAATAAGATTTAATTATTTAACATTAATAATTATTTAATAATTTAATAAGAGATCTTATTAACAGAATAGTAATAAGATGCAACATCTTTACACACTTTACACACACAATTTTTATGAATTTAAGCACATATAAGACACATTTATGGTATGTGTTTATGCAGGCATAAAGATGTGGCAACACATAATATTTTTCTAAATGATAACAGAAGATGAAGAGATACAAATAGTAATTCAGATAGATTTGGATAAGTGTATATTTGTATGGACTTGCCTCTGCTTTCCCAGGGTTAAGCATCTCATCTCACTGGCCTTTAGATAGAATTTATGTTCTAGCCACCCTATAATATACATAACTTTTTTTGCCAGTCATTGCACTTTAGTTTTTGCACTTCCAATGATTGTCACTTTATTCCTCATGTTTCAGCTGAAAAAACTCCGACATAATGTCACAGCATTTCCAATATTAACTGGAAAGTGTCTTGCCTGATGTTCCAGGAGCAAGTTGTGAGTTGAAAAGGAGCTCAATACATCCCAAACCCCTTAGTGGTTCATAATAAACATTTCTACTAAAAAAAAATTAAATTTTTATGATTCAGAGGACAAGATGATTGACATTATTAAGCCCTTCGTGTTAACTTAATTGCAAACAAAATTGAATAATCATAGTTGAAACACAAAAAAGAAATCTTTAAAAAAATACAGCAAGTTTAACAGTTAATTTAAGGACTCACTGAAAATTCAGCTGCAATGGAAATTGAATGGAATATAGAAATAAGTTGCATTCAGTAGTTAAGAATCTGTCAATTGCAGAAAGCTTTCATGAAGCATCAGTTGCATCTATAATTATTTTATGTGCATCTGAAATGCTAGCAATTTATAGGCAAATAGGAATTAGTTTATACTTGCATATGGAGAAGGATAGAAGCAGGTTAATATCTTTTACTTCACTCCATTTCAATGCTGGAAGAACAGAATTGAGGTTGATATAACAAAAGGAGAAACATAGTCCTAGCACAGAACTGACTGAATTGTTTGTGATATAGTCAATTCTGTGTAAATGATTAAGACTCTGCAGCATGTTACTCTACCCCCAAGTTGTACTTGGCTCACTTGAACCTTATGTAACTAAAGGAGCAATTGAGCTGTCAAAGTTTAAGCAAAAACCACTGTTCCAGTTAAGGAAGCAGAGTTTAAGCCTCTATTCACAGAACTTAATAGTTTGAGACAGCTAGCACATGAAATAAAGGGCATGGAGTAAAGTAAAATTGAAGCCCTGTTTTGGTGTTAGCAGATACCTTAGACTGGAGCAAAAACCTTCACTTTGTGAACTAACCTAGAGCAGCCAATGGAGGTGCTGTGGTAGGATTTGTTTTGAAGAGATCCAGTGGATTAGCTGGCACAGGTCCTGTCTGTGCCACTGAGGTCAAGTTAAGGCATTCTGTGGTTGGCACGAAGAAGTCTGAGTTAAATAAGTCATTTGATGAAGTCTATAGAGAAAAAAAAAAAAGCTTTGTGAGATAGCATGGCCGAACACATGCTAGTATGATCAAGACTTCTTAAGTCCAGAGCTACAAGCTTCTATTTCAATTACAGCAGAGCAGAGAGCTTTGATGTATCCTTTGGAGACCACATATGAGAGTTTCAAACTTCACCATTTTGTTCAGGCTTACTGATATGCATAGCATTAAGTAGGTATGATATACAGTGGTCACAAGTCAACAGCAGAACAATAAAACTTAAAGTGACTGAATGGTTTGCTATCATAATGAACTTCCCACTGCCTC